>WHUZ01000068.1:0-343498 GCA_015179045.1 Kalaharituber pfeilii | reverse complement strand
ATTGCACAGGCAGCGGTAAAGCTTCCGGCTCCAGCGACTTCGCCTCCCCCACCCCCAGCCGTGATTTCGACGGAAAAAGAAAAACAGAAGGAGGAAAAGGAGAAACCAGCATCCGCCCCCATTCCACCTCCTGCGCCACCACCACCACCACCACCACACACCACCACCACCACCAGTCTCTCCCGCGGCGCCACCAGTCTCTCCCGCACCACCACCAGACCCTCCCGCAGCGCCATCAATCCCTCCCGTACACAGTCCCACTCCACCTCCGGGAAACCTCATATACGACGCATCTACAAATACCCACCATTACCTGCCAGGATATTTCCACCACCATGAGCATTTTGCGTCTTACCACCAGGCCCCAGGATTCGTGGCACCACAACCACCACCACCGCCGCCTCCCATCGCATACCCTGGATTCTATCCACCGTATCCGGTTGTGCATGCAGCAATTGGTGTGCAGAATGGAATGGGGGTGGGGACGACATTTGTGGAGCCCAAAAAAATGTCAAAGCGTAGCCGACATCGTCAAATGTATCATGAGGTGTCCAGCGGAGGTAGTGCCAGTGGACGGGGTGAGTAAACGCCATTTTTTTTTTTTTTTTGGGTTGCTTCTTTCTTGGCTGGCTTGCTTGATCAAATGGATTCGAAAAGTCTGCGGAGGTTATTTTCTCTTCATAATCAGACATGTGACTTTTAATAGCTGGCTGTTCAGTTATTGTTGGTTTTGCCGCAATTTAATCAACATCAAACAGAGTTCACTGGACTCAGATGGTGCGGTGGAGGTGGAGGAAGAGAGTTGATTCATATTTTTTGCTGTTGGAGCTCCTTGCATCATATCTGTTAGCGATTTTCACTTTGTATATTGGTTTCTCTTTCTATTTCGACACAAGGTGGCATACCGTACTATCCATGTCCTTTCATGTAGGAATATTGTAGTTGCGGAATTGATGCTAGGGCTTTTTCCCCCCTCTTTAAAAAGGGTTGATATAATTGATCGTGCTTTCTGATATGTCCGCTCTGTCTATATGCTATGTATCAATTAGTTGCAAGGGATCATAGTGACTTTTGATGTTCAAATTACTGACATAAATCCCCCGCAAGTGGTCGAAGTACGAGATAAAGATAGTCCCGGCAAGAATACGGTCGCCTCCAAACCACCACCTGTATCACCACAAGCGTTTATCCCCGGCACACGTCTCACCAGATCCCCCACCCCAGCCACCTCCACCTGCATTCCATCCCATCTCCAGTACTAACACATTCACAACATCAAAATTTCGGAAATTTGCAACAGATCGGATTGGAATAGTCGAAGTTGTTGAACAGAGTATAAGGTCCCCATAAAGGCTGATCACCAGAAAACTGTAACGTTTTCCATCGATTACAGCATCCCAAGGCATCTGCTTTCGCTCGAATAGATGAACCAGGGGAGGAACCGGAATCGGAGTGGGAGTCGACATCGGACGAGGTTTGGTTGAAGTTTTGCGCAATGACTTCCGGGGTTCGTGCATAACGTCATCTTCATCATCCATCATCCTCTTCCGCACCGTCATCGTCACTTCATCGTCATCGTCGTCGTCGTCATCGTCATCTTCATCGTCATCCTCATCCTCATCAAAAGAGTCCATCTCGCAGTCTAGTTCAACAAGTTCCTCAAGCTCGTCAGATTCGGATTCGGATTTGGCTCCGATTCACAATCCAGATCCACCTCATGGACTCCATACAAAGAACCAGGGTGTGGGGTTTGGCGTCCAGAGAAAAAGAGCCAGTGAAGGTAGCTAAGGAAAGGGGTATATTTGAGAAACGTCCGCGAAAAAGGTCACGTTCACGGAAGCCGCAAAAGCGGGGAAAGAGACGTTGCAGAAGGAAATCGAGGGGGTGAGAGCTAAGGAAAAACAGGCCATTCCAGATAATGCGGAGGTATTTGGACTTGTGAGAAATGACTCCATCGGTAGTTCTCATAATGTCTGTGAGAGGGAGGAGCAAGAGGCACGAATCGACAGTTGCGAGATTGCGGAGGACAACAAAGAAGTGGAGAGAAGCCTATTAACACACACTTTAGATTCCAACGAAGGAAGGCAATCGGCGGACACAAAAAGCCTCAGCGAGGGTGAGGCTTTTCGAACTGAGACGGGAATTGTAGAGAGCAGCGGTAGCAGAAACGAGGCTTCATCGTCATCCCTAGATCTAGAACCAGTCTCTGAAGAAGAAGTCGTGAATGAACTCCATTACTCCTCTCCACAACAGCAAGCTCCGAATGGAATCATAGTTGACTCTTCCATAATCTATCTTCCCTCTCCTACACAGTACCAGAGAGCATATATTGCCCACCCCCTGTGCCTATCGACATTCGAGCTGCGGGGTTTGAGCTAACATTCGACCCTTTGCCTTTTGGATTTCGGGATGTGAAGTTTGGATATTCGCCGGATTATACTGCGTGCGGGTGTCAGAGTGCGGGGACAGCAGGGCTTGTGTTCGGTATTGCCCTCAGCACTGTCAATGTGAGCGCCAACAAGACAGCAATCATCGCCATCATAGTCATCATCACAACCATCATTTCATCTCCCATCCTATGCATTTTGCGCAACCCTCTTCACACCCTCCACCATCATCCCCACCTCCATATTCTCCCAACATCGACAGTGGTACTGAAGCCGACATAGACATTGACATTTCCCGCTGCGAACATAGGGCAAATATACACAGGCAGCAGAGAAAACAGGGAGAGATGAAGATGGATGAGAATGAAGTGTTGACACCTATCCTCTTCGAAACACAGCAGGAAGAGCAGCGAGGGATGAGGAAGAAGGGACGAAGGAGGAAGATGATGGAAAAATCGAAGCGGAGATCAAAGTCCAAAATCGGAAGTGAGTGTAAGTGCTGTGAGGAAAAGAGGCAGCGAAGGAGAAGGGAAAGAATGGAGAACAAGAGCGCCAGTCACGAAATGTGTCGGAAGAGCAAATCAAAGAAGTATTCCGAGCTCGAAAAGGGCGTATGTACCGCCGCAGGTACTGCATATAGTGAAGCCAGTGGAAGCGTCCCAGTCATCACACAGGCACCGAATTCCTATATTCCCAACAAAGCGGAGAAAACTACCACCACAACCACCTCCCACAGCGGAGGTGGTGGGCTTCTTCGGGACATAGCACTCGGCGCATGTGCAGGTGGTCTTGGTGCTTTAGTCGGCATCATGGTGGATCGGCGGCAGCGCAAGAAGCAAGATACTACCAAATCTACACTGTCAGCGCCCGCAAAGGGAGATATGAGCAGATATATTTCGATTCTGGAGACTACGGAGAAGTTGGGTATTGACTCAAGTTTTACCCTGATGAGAAGCAGCGAACGCAAGTGTACAGCCCTCCGGAGATACCAAAAACTCCACCTCCGATGTCGCCGAGGACCGTCACTGTGGGAGCAGGGGATGTGCGGATGGAGACAGGGATGGCGAAACCGGTTCACAAGGAGTGGAGTGGCGTCTACTTTGATGGTGGAGCGACGATGGAACTGCAGACTGATGGTAGGGAGGATGAATCGAGGAAAGAGGGGAAAGATAAGCGATGCCGCAGGTCAGAGTCGCACTCGAAATCGCATAAGCGTCATGATTGGGAAATGGTTGAGTTGAGGAAGCAAGGAGTGACAATTGCAATGGCCCCGCCTCCATCACCTCGACTTTCGGAAATCCCCAAAGCTACAATTCCCCCGCTACCTGCGCATGCACAGCTATCACATCCAACCACCGCAAAACCAAAGTTCGGATTTTGGGAGGGCTTGTCCACCCCGGCTACGGACACCAAAGCCAGCTCCGCAGCAGGAATCAACAACAATGTTAAAATCCTCGCGTGCCCCGATGACAATGTGTGGACGCTCGTGGAAGACGGTTACAAAGGAAAGGAAGAGACGATCGTCCCTGTGATGAGGGGCGCATTGAGCCCCCAAGACGTTGGCAATACTAGGAGGAAGTCGAGGAAGAGCGGGATGTCGGAAATGGTTCAAATCCCACCGTTGGCACCCTTGGGCACTTCTGTATGGAGTAGAATTATGTCGGCACAGGCTCGAGTTCCCCAAGGTTCTGTTGAGAATGTTTCACAAGTACCGGTAGCGGGTGAGACGGATATTTCGAAGTCGGTACCCATCCAGAGTGCATCTACTTCCGCGCGTCCACTACCACCTCCACGCAAACGCGCACCAAAACTATCTCACGAAAAATTGAGACAAAGACCTCGGAACTCAAAGGGGTATGTACCGCCGCCGCCATTTTCAATTCCGCGTAGCAGGCCCACGGCGCCACAAACAAGTACACAACAACAACGCAACGCAGCTGGGAAAACAGAGACGGACGGAGACCAGGTCCAAATGCGTAACACTAATGCCGAGAGAGGAGAAGGCTCAGTTAAGGTTGGAGGAGGGCAGATAGAGAAGGAAATGGGAGAGATTTGGCCGCCGTTGAGGAGGTTGGGGGATTGAGATATTAGTCGTTGAAGGATTCTGTGAGGGGGCTTACACTTGGATGTAGTGCGGGGATCTTGGCGATCCAGTTATTCTTAGTTATAACAGGGAAGGGGCCTGGGATATGGTACGTCGACAGGGTCGCTTGTTCGCGGTCTGAGCACCACTAAGTTACCGCATTGCTTCTTGCTCCATCTAGTACAATAGTACAGTACATATCAAGGGACATTACATTGCACGCCTACATATACATACGTAGAACCTTTCCTTCAATTTAATTTTGTTTGCGTACTCGGGGCAAGGGCAAGTCTTCAAAAGCGCAAAAAGTTGCATACAATGTGACGGGGATAGTTGCTAGGATAGAGTTGACCTGTTGGTTATTGTTATTCTACACGCATTTTCTGTAATTTCTTACACGCTTCACCGAGTAACACGCTTTAATTCTTTGTTTTCCAACCAACTTACAGAACTCCATTTCCCAGTCACAGCCTCGAATCACCTGCTGAAGCCTGCATACAATAGCGAAATGAAGATTTCAGTCATGAAATTCACAATCAAGAAACTACTCAAGTTCAGCGCATCAGAATTATTATTGTGCACGATGAAATGCACAAACATGGTGGAAACCCTCAGGAAGAGTGGGCAAAAGAACAGCTCCTGTCATTGGCTAGAAGTGTGTCAGCTCAGCTTTGCTGTTGCGGCTGTTGGGTGGTGGTTATGCAACAATGTATTGACTTGTATGCAGTTGAAATTAGGTGTGTCGTATTTTTGTGTGTAAAAACCCATTGTTCTGAAGACTTTTGTCAACTTGCCTCAACTTTTGCCCCGGTCGGGTAGCGTACATTATGCTGCATAGCGCTTCTGAGTATTTTCCTACCCCGAGTACTGTACTTATTTATTCGTTTGTATCTTGAACCTTTTCGGTTGTCGAATATCGGCTGTTCAAGGTTTCATCACGGGTAATCTTGACAGCGACAGCGCCCAAGACAAATAGCCCCTATTAAACAGCAACAATAACCCCAAAAATTAAATACAATTTAGGAAAAAAAAAAGAAAAAACTCAACGCAATTTTTGAGAATTGAATAGACGAACCGGGGCATCTCTATTCATTGCATCCCAAAAGGTGCTGGAAGTACAATACCGCCTCTTTCCCGGTCTAGAATAAGGAAATCGGGTAAGGTACGTTGATTCTGCTTACCGTTCATTAACATGCATATGCGCGATAAGGTACCATAAATTACGGAGGTGAGAGAGCATATATTAAGGAGTGTTGATAAAGATATATATACATAAAGAGTGGACATTGGTCATCACACGTACATAAGTAGATACAAACAAAATTCTCTTGGAAAGTCAACTGAGGATCCTCTGGAGAGCCAGCTTACGACACACCGCTTCGAACCGAGTACCGAATTAATTTGGGGATACTACCGAACCGCCGTTCGCGACCGCTCTTGTTCCGTAATCGTTGAAGCTATCTTATTCGTTGGCATTGGCGGAACTTCCGTGAGATGTTCGCTCCCTCAATTTCTGTGCCTGATCAGAGTGCCCGATTTCATCGAGTAAAGTGGCCATGTAATTGATTGTAGCAAGGGTATCTGGGTGGTCTAAACCCAGTACCTTTTGTCTTCCCACCAATGCCCGCTGAAGTACTCTAGTGCTTTGTCGTACTGTCCCATAGCATCGTATAAAACAGCAATGTTGTTGACTATAGTAAGAGTGGATTGGGTGTTCTGTGCCCAGTGCCTTTTCGCATCCAACCAATGCTCGCTGAAAGTACTCAAGTGCTTTGTCATGCTGTCCCATATCTTGAAATAAAGCGGCAATGTTGTTGACTGTAGTAAGAGTGGATGGGTGTTCTGTGCCCAGTGCCTTTTCACGTCCAACCAATGCTCGCTGACAGTACTCAAGTGCTTTGTCGTACTGTCCCATATCTTATAAAGCGCAATGTTGTTGACTAGAAGGTGTCTGGGTGTTCTGTGCCTAGTCCTTTTCGCTCCAACCAATGCTCGCTGAAAGTACTAGTGCTTTGTTATCTGTCCATATGTTGAATAAAGCGGCAATGTTGTTGACTGTAGTAAGGGTGTCTGGGTGTTCTGTGCCCAGTGCCTTTTCACGTCCAACCAATGCTCGCTGATAGTACTCTAGTGCTTTGTCATACTGTCCTAGCATACGAATAAACCAGCAATGTTATTGACTGTAGTAAGGTGTCTGGTGTTCTGTGCCAGTGCCTTTTCGCTCCAACCAATGCTCGCTGAAAGTACTCAAGTGCTTTGTCATGCTGTCCCATATCTTGAAATAAAGCGGCAATGTTGTTGACTGTAGTAAGGGTGTCTGGGTGTTCTGTGCCCAGTGCCTTTTCACGTCCAACCAATGCTCGCTGATAGTACTCTAGTGCTTTGTCATACTGTCCCATATCTTGAATAAACCGGCAATGTTGTTGACTGTAGTAAGAGTGTTGGGTGTTCTGTGCCCAGTGCCTTTTCGCATCCAACCAATGCTCGCTGATAGTACTCAAGTGCTTTGTCATGCTGTCCCATATCTTGAAATAAAGCGGCAATGTTATTGACTGTAGTAAGGGTGTCTGGGTGTTCTGTGCCCAGTGCCTTTTCACGTCCAACCAATGCTCGCTGATAGTACTCTAGTGCTTTATCATACTGTCCCATATCTTGAATAAACAGCAATGTTGTTGACTGTAGTAAGGGTGTTTGGGTGTTCTGTGCCCAGTGCCTTTTCGCTTCCAACCAATGCTCGCTGATAGTACTCTAGTGCTTTATCATACTGTCCTATATCATGGAATAAAACAGCAATGTTGTTGACTGTAGTAAGGGTGTCTGGGTGTTCTGTGCCCAGTGCCTTTTCGCGTCCAACCAATGCTCGCTGAAAGTACTCTAGTGCTTTATCATACTGTCCTATAGCACGGAATAAACAGCAATGTTATTGACTATAGTAAGGGTGTCTGGGTGTTCTGTGCCCAGTGCCTTTTCGCGTCCAACCAATGCTCGCTGATAGTACTCTAGTGCTTTGTCATACTGTCCCATAGTATCGAATAAAACAGCAATGATTGTTGACTGTAGCTAAGGGTGTCTGAGTGTTCTGTACCCAGTGTCTTTTCTTCCTAGCTAGTACAAGCTTATACATTTCTTCGGCCTTCCTATAATAACCATGCCTTTATAAACTGCACCCAGATTGTCCACTGCCATTAGTATCTCCTGGTTTCCAATTGGCAGAGTCTTTGCATGCTTTTCTAGAGCGATAATATGTGGCAAAATCCGCCGCTCAAAAATCCAGTCTGCCACTTCACGCTTGTTGTCAGGAACAGCAATTGCAGATGTAACAATAAGCAATGCCTCAGTGGCTTTCTTATTGTATCTTTCAGGTTCGGCGTTTAGTTTCCATTGAGCCCACTTATGAACTATGGGGTGGATACTGAAGCTATCATCTCTATCTTTCCGCTTCACCATTGAGTATGAAAATAGTACCCGAATTGAGTCTTTCAAGCTTGCAGTCTGTAGTAAGGTGAGAACACGTATCATTAGCTATAGTGCTTTACTAGAAGATAGTTGTACATACCATTCATTGGCAATTTCATTCCTCGCTGCAGCAACTCCTCACAAATGTCATTATTGTCAAGAAACCCACATAATAACAACAATTCTGCAGCATTCGCATTTTGTTCCTGGATTGCATTGAATGACAAATCCCAGGCAGCAAAGACAGCTCTGTCATGGGTTCCAAGTTTCCATTCCGTGCTCAAGAGGTAAGTAACCTTATTCTCATACTCACTGAGATAGTGACTAAAAGAAGAGTCTAAAGCATAGATACATGCTCCAGCCTGGTCTATCGCAAGTGGCAAGTATCCAAGTTTCTGGACAATTGTTGCAGCAGCCTCTTTCTCATGCTCACAATCTATGTACTTCATGTTAATATGGAATTCGAATCACGCTATAGTCAGGTTCACTTACCGCCCTCAGTCACTTTCTCAAAAGCCCGCTTTGCGCTCTTCAAGAGTAACTCTTCTGCCTCAATCTTCGTCATTTGGTCCACCTCTATCCATCCTCGCCCATGAACACTCTCACGTCTTCTGCTTGTAATAATCACTGTCCCATACGATGATGATGGAATATAGTTGTTAATATCAAAAGATCTTAGATCGTCAAGGTTGTCGAATACAAGGAGCCATTTGGTGTTGTCTTTTGCAGCGAACCATTCCTTTACAGCATCAACAACATATTGCTCTTCACTTGGGTCCTGTACGGTAAACAATCCCACTGAATTGAGTTTGCCGGCCATGCCCAGTAGTCGGCCAATATGCATGTAGTCAGGCTCGTCACAGAGTTTGGCATGATGTTTGATAAGTTGCTGCATAATGTAAGTGAAACCAAGTTTCGTAGTCTGTTCACTAGCTGCATTGACCCAGAATACTGCTGAGTAATCTCCATGATGGCGGTAAGCATATTCCAATGCAAGCTGGGTCTTCCCCACACCACCCATTCCATAAAGTACTACCTGGATGGCATTCCCTGTGGCCGCGCCCTTTATTTTTTGCTTTAACTGTTCGAGAAGATGTTCCCTTCCAACGAAATCAGAATTCCGTCGAAAATTAGGAAGGCTGAAGGGAATGTCGAAGGATAAGTGTAATAATTTCCTCTCGGACAACCTAGGAATGGTGGCATTAGGAGGCAATACGTTGAAGAGACCATCGATATATTTTGTTAGCTGGCCCACTAACTCATGACACCTTGCTTTGTCTGAGCTGGCCCAACGCAGCTTGCGGTATGCAGATACAGATTGCTGCACATTTTGTACAGCCCTTGCGAGGCAAGCAATTTCTTCCTCAAGCGCTGGAAGGAGTTGTGTATTGGAGAAGATCTTTGGATTTTCTAACAGGCGAAGATCACTAGGACTGATACTAGAAATTGAAGGCTGTGGGCTAGGACTTGTAGCTCGACCAGGTTTGGTCTTCCCTGGGCTTGGAGATTTGGACCGGAACTTTGACAATAGACGCCCAACTCCAAGACTGTCGCGTTTTGCACTCTTGTCATCCTTCTGTGGTTCGCTTTGGTATCTTGCTTGCAATGCAGCAAGCTTTGCAAACACAGCAATTATCCTCGCTAGACCAGCTACTGCATATCTATACCGTTCATCGTCAGGCTCAATGTGTTGGTGTTGCTGGCTGGTGCCATCGAGCCCCCAGGCATGCTCCCAATGCTTCAGCCGAAGTCCTTGCTCCCGGAGATCGTGCAACACCGAGTCTTGTGCATAGCCGATTTCCTTCATGTCGGAAAATATGTTTGTACACTCTCGACTGAGTTTAACCAATTGTCCAGCCAGTCCGACGATTCCGATGGCAAAGCCTGCTGCTTCCGCCATGGTTGTGATGGAGACAAAGGAGTCTAATTCTAAATTAGTTATTGTGATCAGTCTCATCTAGTACATGAGTGAAAAAAAATATCAACCGACGAATATTGAGCTTTTACTACTTACTGTCGCGTGTCAAATTTAATTTAGGACAACACTATTTCAGTCTCAATGAGCTTAAGAACTGTTCGGAAGCGAGATATATCTGAAGATTGGAAAATAGGTTTTGTACGGTATAAATTCCGTTTTAAAGGTACCAGAAAAGAAGAGGGTGCTTTCGGAAACAGCGATACGATACTTCTGGGTGGTTCTGACTCTGTGGAAATCCTATCTACTTGCTTGACCGTCGTGCGGGGAAGATCCTGTGCATGGGCCATCATTTTTCGACTGCGGCTGAATCGTATGCATTTTAACAGTCTGACTTAGCTACGTGCATATGTGTATTGCAGGATGTCCTACTGTACGGTGTGAGGCTCAGCCTGTTAGTGCAAATGCAATAAGTTGGGGAACCCAAAGCGACATATGTGTGTAACGGTAACGTTACTACGAGTAGGTAATTCAGGTGTGGATATAACCATACCCCGAAAATTATTCAGCTTTCAAGAGCATAGTGAAACGCGGGCCAAGGCACGAAAGGTTGATATGAAGCGTTTAGGGTGATACTTGCGTCGACTCAGACGT
Source organism: Kalaharituber pfeilii (assembly GCA_015179045.1). Classification (NCBI taxonomy): domain Eukaryota; kingdom Fungi; phylum Ascomycota; class Pezizomycetes; order Pezizales; family Pezizaceae; genus Kalaharituber; species Kalaharituber pfeilii. The sequence goes on along the minus strand of WHUZ01000068.1, from coordinate 333,003 downwards.
TAGGCGGAATCGCCTATAATACATTGGTCTTTGTATGATACTCTACTCGAAAGTGTATGGAAACATACTTCGGCTGCAGGTATAGCAAGACTGGCAAGTTAAGGAGCGGCAACATAAATTAATGTTAGATCATGAGATTCCGGCGCTCTACTACTTGGCAACTCCCCATCTGCTAGCCTAACAATTCTTTGTCGGAGATATAACGAAGACACACGAGAAACCCGAAACGAGAACTTTGTGCAAAATTTCACAAAAATTAAGAAACCGCGAGAGATGAGCGGATGTGAATTATTGCGCTTGAAAACCGGGACGAAGGCGATAGCGGCAGAAGTAGGTATGAATCACCAGACTTGTCAGAAACTATAATATCGATATAAACTGAGCGAAATCAACTCTCCTAGTAATCGCAAAGCGGAGTGGAAGAACAGTTATTTTTTGACTATTCAGAAATGAAAGATTACGGGCTTTCGCGGCAAGAGATAGAATAACGCCGAATGTCTTGGCAGGACTGTTTACGGATTTTGAAAGTCTTTGGGTAGCTTTCTATATATTTGTTTTTTTTTTTTAGTGTGCATGTGTGTGGATCTTGTCGTTTTCATATATATTTTACTCGTCATGTATTGTTGTTTCTACATGTATCAAATCTGTGAAAAAATTCTGTGGGTTTCCCATACAAAAAACACAACTTGGGATCCGTAGCCGCCGAGCTACTTGCCACGTGAGGGGAGACTATGGAGCTGCATAAGTTATTCACTTTTTCGCACCTCAGAGCAGTTTGCCACTATCACCGGCTAAACTAGTTGTCTACTGTTCTTCTACTCTTTCTCTTTACTCGACATATTGTGATTTCTATCTACATATGAATTCCGCTGGGGCGGCAGTAAATCCTTGCTACCACTCATATATACCAGTCGTCTTCGTCACCATGTCCACCCGCTTTTCTGTTTCCCTTCTCTTACCTCCGATTCTAACTCTATGTACAATAGGTCAGCCACTGCTCAACAATGAAACAACGATGAAAGCTTCAGGACATTGATAAAAGGAAAGAGGAAAAAGAAAGAAACGAAAAGTATAGCGTAAGCAGAAAGCTCACTCTCCGCTCCAAACCCCCGTGTACCCACAAGTTGCTTGTTGTTGTTTTTGGCAGCACCTCTTGCTTTGGAACTCACATCCCAACTGAGCCAGGCTTCCTTCGGCGGCTATATTGTAGAAATGGTCCGTTGGAGCCCCACCTTGACATCCGGAACGAACGTGCAATTAGTATAAGACACAAGGAATCGAAAAATCAATGAACCATTGGATGAAATGAAAACAATGGACAACTCGAAGAAAAAGAAAATATATGCGGATAGTCAAACGTACCAAGGAGTAATTTGCATCATAAATCCAGTGCGGGATGCAGCTATAGGTACGGGAGGGGGGTGGGGGGGCGGCTGCTGAAGCAGGGGTTAGGAGACGCTGGTAAACGGGAGAGCGCGGGGGGAGATGGTTCAAGAGGAGGTGGAGTTATCTATCTATTTATCGAACTTACCTATGCCTTGTTCGAAGTGATACGTCTAGTGACGGAGGTAACAACAACGAGAAGTCACCGAGAGCTATAAAATTGAGGGCCCCAGTTCAATTTCGAGCAAAGTAAGAACTGGTTATCCAGCATCTTTTCTTACAATAAATGGACTGTAATGCTCCGGTTACAGTTGTCAAATTCTAAGGGAACCAGGGCAACCTGTTTTTAGTTTTTGCGTTCTATTTTTTGCTTTTGCTTTTAATAGTACAAGTATTCATACTTACTCCCTGATCGATTTGTTACAGCTTGGCGTCATCAACTTTGGTGCGCACGGCCTTCTGACAGACTTACTTGTGGACAAGCTTGCAACTGCCCTTTGGTAAGGCCTTATCATAGCATAGAGATGTCTTTCGGACTGAAACACGAGTGGATACGAGTGGTCACTGACTGGAACGATTTTACAAATGCATTGGGACAGATGCGTGTAAGGTTAGCAGCGATGACGCGACTTGGGTAAGCGCCAGCTGCAACAGGGCAAGGCGGTACAGATGCGTACCGTGAGACTTTGGCATGGATCGATAGGCTGCGCAGGGATAATTAGGTTCGGCACGGATACGCGGGGGTATTGGAATCTGCAGTAATAGGCAGGGATACTGGGATCTGCTTAGATGGTCATGCTGCTGAAGGTCAACAGTCAAGGGTGCATGGTAGCAGAAGCGGGGTAATATACTCTACGTACATAGAACTAGAGGATATACAAAGAAACTCGCTGGTGGTGGTCATAGGACAAGAGTTGCTGATAGTTACTAAGGCGTGGGATATTTTCTACCCAACAGCTAGGCGAAGATAATTTACCCCTGTCACCATACTTCATTAGAGGAGGTCCCTAGCTGTGTTGGAGCCAGATCTATGCCAGAGTTATTGCAATAAGAAAGATAAGCACCTCCAGCGGCTTGGCTCGTCATAACAGGGCAAACATGCAATCACGCTCACCCAGGTTCCAAACGATGGAAGAAGTACGTGAGATTTTTTCTATCCTAAAATCGCAAATTGAAGTGGACATAGTGTAGCCATAGTTTAATAACATAGTACTCCCTCAACAGAATGGTCTCCAATTCCGCCATACGCTACGTACTTCCTCTCTGCGCTAACAGTAACTTCCCATTTCATACACACAACGGTAGAGAACATTTTCCGTTCAAGATCTCCTGTGTCTCCTAAATCCCAGATTCAATCCACTCAACTTGGGTGCCCTCCTTCTCTGACAACCAGAGTGAACGAGAAAACCTGTCGTTAAAGGTAACAAATAGAAGTTAGAAAGACAATAGTGCAAAATAGATTGGTAGAGGTAATTGACGGTTACAATAACAACTTTTTCACTCATTACACTGGTTGAAGAAAACTCGCGCGTATACGCCACTACCCTCCTTGAACATGAACCGCCCTCCGGGCGTGTCTCGCTCGCCCATTTCAATTATTAACGTGCCGTTGGCCAGTTTCGCGAGTGTGGATTTAACTGTGTAGCCCCTTGATAGCGGGCCAATATCGCCGAAACTCACGAATTTAAAAGGACCAGTGTAGTTCAACTTCTTTTGTTTTGACTCGAGTTGTAAGAACGTGCCCGGTTTGTCGCCACTAGCAGTCATCTTTCTTCCTGAATTGTTTATGATAGTGACGTTTTCTAGCGAATCGATTCGAAATTTTATATCGATTTCGAAAGACATTTGGACAGATGTTTTGGTAAATGCGCGCTTTTGGAATGCTAGTAGAAGACGAGATGTAAGTCCATCAAACAATATCAAGGTTGATGTTTGTGAGATAAGGTAAGGCGACATGGTGTATTATATACCTGTAGAAATGTATGAAAGCTACCAACTCCAAGTCCAAACCTGATGTTCGCAATGACGATTTTGCAAGGTGGAAGGCAAGATTTGGAAGCTTTTCATACTTGCGACCGAGTAAACATCAGCAGGAAATAATGAGACGTCCATGATGCGTCATGATCAGAATGGAGCAAGTTGACCATTGAAGGTCAGGTTTTGGCAAAACATTCCATCTACTTGATTTTTCACCTGGAAGCAGAGGCAATGCCATCGCATGTTGATGATGCATTCCACTCGCTGAAGTAGAAGCAGAATCCTGACTCGATCGTGATCTGCTAGTGGATCCTTCGTATTTGAAAATCGTGTTTTACCCTAATAGGCAAGTAGTACTACATTCAGGCGTTATTAACTTAAGGGGGTTAGAGGCTTGCTGAAGCATCTCCAATGATAATACTAGACAGAAAAATAAGTATTTGGACAGGGGATAAATGCATATTTATGCCCCATGCAGTATTCGGCAGAAACTAGCATATTTTCGTATGCTTGGCTAGTGATAGCCATAAGACAGTCCAAATTTCGTGATAGGGTGTCCAAATTCATCATGTAAGAAAGTATTTGGACAGCTGACGTGATGAAATTTGGACAGCTGACATAATGAATTTGGGCCTGTTTTACCGCCAAGCATACCAAAATATGCCGAATACCGCACAGCGCATAATATGCATCTATCCCCTGTCCAAATACTTATTTTTCTGTCTAGTAACAATCCCCATTGTCAGTCTATTGGATGAGTTAACAATTTCCGTTAAACAGTCTGGGAGCAAGCTGAGGTCAATCAACTATAGCAAGAATTCTTTATCTCCGTGATGTCCTCATAATTGATTTAAGGGAATTAACTCCAAACTTCCTTCTTTCTCTTCGTTCTTTTTCTTGTTACATAACCTTTCGAGCAATTTACCATTTCTCGTCTTTCTGCAGTGATTACCGGTATCAGCTTAATCAATCCCTGAGAATGGTCCCGCACTTGAAGATTGTTTGTATAGTTGCGGTAGCTTACAAGCTGTTAGTGCAAAAGAGTTCCTCGAGGAGCTCTACTCGACAGGAATGCACTCTACATGCAAGCGAAGTACATACCCGTCGATATTACCCCGATAGAGTTAATCACCTCCTCCTGCAGTCGCTGCCTGGAGAGCGGCAGGGCAGACGAGCGAATCTATGACACAGGTCGGTGTCACAAAAGCTCGGCATGGATCGACAGGGATCTAAAATCTTCATGGGTCGCAATGTTCGCTATGATAGGGGCGTGAAGGCCAACGATATGTATGCGATCGCAAGAGCTGAAGCGAATGGCAACTTGGGAGGTCGACGTGACTGGTCTGACCTTTTCCTGCATCGGTGAATCTTGGCGATTATTAGCCATCCCTTAGAGAGCTGCAAAGATATTATATCAGCGCTGTACCGGTAGGGAACAAAATTATTTGTAAGCAGCCAATCTCTTTCATTACTGGAGCTGGATTATTTTAATCTTCAACAGTCCCTTTTGGAATTTTTTTCAAATAAGAGGATTGTAGTTAATATGTATCTGCTTAGTACTATAATTTATGGATAGAGACTACTCGTTAAGTGTGATGTGACCACCATTTTGGCAGTCCCGAACCCATATTTGTGCACCGTGAACCAGACTACGACTATACTTAGTATCCGACTAAGCGTACTCTACACTTCGTGCTAGTATCATAGGCTCTGAGTACGCTTAGGCAGCTACTACAGCAAGCGGTACTGAGGTCGCTGGATGCCAAGCACACCAAGTCTGGTTGGCCCTGGCGCAATCACCTTCGTGTCTGGTAGTGCTAGCCCGATAAGGTAGTAGTATATCAAAAATGTGATGATATGAGTTCCGCAAAGGAACATTCAGAGGGCCCAAGAATACCGCGACGCCGAACGCAGTCACGGCATTGTATAGCCCCAACAAAACGCTTTCCCTCCAACTCCTCCGACATCTTCCTCCTCCACCACCTCCATGATCCCCACCCCCAGATCCCCCTCCACAGCAGCACGCATCTGCAGTGTGCACTACTACTCTCAGCCTATCAATCTTCACAACGTGCATTCCTAACAGTGAGTGAACTAGGCACTTTAAGTAGCCCCTTATTCAAGCCATACTCACCGCAGCGATAGCCTTCGGAGCAGCCTCGAACCACCGTCGGAGAACATTCTCCCCCACCACTAGCATGCCAAACTATCTAGGGCCTCCGCCCTGAAGTTCCGCCGGTGGTGATGCCGGATGTGCAGTGAGTTCCCCACTCCTTCCTCCCCGTCCTCCCCTTCCCCCCTTCCATCAGTGCAGAGCGAGGTCCACGCCTTAGTCCTGTATGTAGCAAAAAAACCGATGCACCCAAGTCGCTTTCCAATTCCTCCTCCAATGTGACTAGTTCCCATCAGTGCCACTCCTCCGGCACCCCTGACAGCGCCGCCGGCCCCTGCTTCTCCTCCTCCACAGTGCAAGGAATGGGGATCCACTGAAAAGCAGGAGCAGAAATACTACCCGTCTTCCACCATCCACTACCACACACTCCATCACCACTCCGCCCACCTCCCAAAGAATCTGGAAAGAGGAAGCACCGGCGCCACCAGAACCCAAGCCAGAGGAAAAGAAAGCGAAGGAGGAAGCCCCGCCTCCTCCACCTCCAGCACCACAAATGGGAGCAACCTCCGGCGCAGGATACTACTATCACTATTCACCGATGGCGCTGTCACTGGATTCCCGTTTCCAGTACCAGTGTCAGCGCAAGGTCAAGAACAAGAGAAGATGGAGAAAGGTCTGAAGGAGATGCACGAGGCGATCTGGCAGTTGCGGATTTCACAGGTGGTGGTCAAGGCTCCAGTTCCATCCCAGGGCTGGAGGTTGCGCTGCCACCATCTTCACTGCCTGCCGTGGTCTCGACGGAGAAACCAGCACCTTTCACCACTCCACCTCTCGTAGCGCCACCAGTGCCTCCTGTAGCGTTATTAGTGCCTCCCGTAGTATGCATCTCCATTCCACGTCCAGTAAATTTTATTGCATGCAACACATCCTCATCACGCATCATTCCCCACACGGACACTTCCACCATGAGCATTTTAATTCCTACCACCAGGGCCCAGCGTCCATAGAACCTCCCTCCCCTCCACCACCGCATATCGTATGCTCCGCGCTCTATCCGCCAGTGGCACCGTATCCAGTTGTGTATGCATAAGCGGGTGTGCAAAATGGAGTGGAATTGATGCATAAGGAGCCCAAAGGGGGGTCAAAGCGTCGCCATCGCCGATGCGTCATCAGATGTCCAACGGAGGCAATACCCGTAGGAGGGGTGAGTGAATGCCTTTCTTTTTAATGGATTTGCCTTGCTTATTTCTTTTGCTGGCTTGTTCGATGAAATGGAATGCTGAAATTCCCCAGAGATTATTTCCCCATCATTTGTCACTTGACGTTTTATAGCTGACTGTTTGGTTATCATTGGGTTTTCTGCAATTTTGGGTATTGTTGCCGGGATAGAAATTGTGCTTTCGTCAGGACCACATTCGAGAGCTAGGAAATGACTGGCAGCGAGGTAGAGTGGGAGAGCAGGAGAATTGAGTTCATATTTTTGCTGCTGGAGCTCCTTTCTTCATATCTGTTAGCGATTTTATTTCGTTACTTGGTGTGACGAGCATACCATACTATCAATGTCTCTTTCCCATGAACAATGTAAGAATATTGCAGGTTGAGAAAATGATACTACGGGTTTGACCTAGTACTCGAACCTTCGCTTTTTGGATGTAGGGTGCAAGTTTGGATATTGGTCAAATCTCACTGCGTGTAGGGTGATGGAGCGCGGGGAAAGTAGGTATTGCCCTCAGCATTAACACTATCAGCATGAGCAAGACAGCAGTCACCGCCATGATAGCCATCATCACAATCATCACTCCATCCCCCATCCTATCCACATTGCTCAACCCTCTTCACCCCCTCCGGCACTTTCCCACTCCCATACTCTCCCAACATCAATAGTAGTGCTGAAGCCGACAAATAGACATTAGAAATTCCCACCGCAAACACTAAACTAACACACACGAGGGGCAGAGCAAACAAATAAAGACGAAGATGGATGAGAAAGATTCCTTCATCACAAAAAAAAGCTGAGAAAACTGCCATCACAACTCCCGGAGGCGGTAGGCTCACTCTCATGAGGTGGAGTACTAAATGTAAACTACCAGCGTCCACGGAGGGGGATATGAGAGGGTGTATGTCGCTCTCGCGGACGGAGGTGAAGTTGGAGGTTGTGGATGATTTTACTTAGGGGGAAGGGAAGTGTATAACCTGCTGAAGATACCGAAGACTCCACCTCCCATGCCGGTGCAGAAAACTGTGATGGAGGCAGGGGGAGTGAAGACAGAGACAGTGGCAGGGATGGGAAAAAACTGGTGGACAGAAAGTGTAATGGGGTGTATTTTGGTGCTGGGGCGGCGGAGGAACCGCAGGCTGGTAGTAGGGAAGACGGGATCCGGGAAAGAGGGGGAAAGACGTAAACGATGCCGTAAGTCACAGTCGCCCTCAAATCACATAAAAGAGACAATGGGGGAAAGGGTGAGTTGAGGGTTCCCAGGAGCGGATACTACAATGATTCCGCCTCCACCTCCACCGCCTCTTCTTAAAGCCGACAACCCGCTGCGACCGTCAGAACCGACGATGGCAAGCCCGAACTTGGATTTTTAGAGGGCCTGCTGCGAATACTAAAGTCACCTCGGCATCCGAGATGGACAGCACCAAAATCCTCTGACGACAGGGGGATGGATGCTGATGGATGGTGGCAAAGGAAAGGAGGAGAGGATAGTCATTATAATGAGGGGCGCGTTGAGCCTCCAAGATGTTGGAATTCTAGGAGGAGGTGGAGGAGGAGAGGTATACCGAGTCGAGCAGGAGCGGGATGTTGGAAGTGCAGCGGGACGATCGGAGATGGTTGGGTCCCGCCGTTAGAACCATTGGCCACTTCCGCAGGGGAACCTTGCGGATATTCTGCAAGTACCGCTAGCGAGCGGATTGGATAATTCAACCTCTATATCTCTTCAAAATCCACCCATCTCTGCACTCCCTCCACAACAAATTCACACATACACCCGGAAATCAAAAAGGGTATGCGCCGCCGTCACCATTTTCAATCCTCCATTTCCCCACGGTGCCGCAAACTAGTGCATAGCAACACAACGAAGCCCGGAAAAATGGAGAAGGTGAAAGAGTGATGGCATGGCAATGCCGGTGAGGCATTGATAAGGGTGCCGGTGGGTTAATATGCGTTACTGCTGATGCTGGAAAGGAGAGAGTGGATTAGGTAGAGTTGGTGTAGGGCAGGTTGAGAAGGAGGTGGGGCAGAGTTAGCCACCGTTCAGGAGGTCAGGTGGATTCAGGGCAGTGGTGACGCAGTTTAGATTTGAGGTCGGTTAATTTAAGGATTGTGTGAAGTGAGCTTAAGCTTTGATGTGATGCGGGAGTCTTGGCGCTCCGGAGTTGCGGGGTTTCTTAGTTTATGATAAGGTAAATATTAGTAGTATGATACAGGGACCGTTAGCAGGGGTGACGTACAAGCAAACATGACCCTAGGGTGCTTGACAGGTAAAAGAATTTCGCTACTGGAATACGCGACGAGATAGCTCTGCGAAATCTTGCATTGTCATTTCACCCTTACTTCGGTCCTAGCTTCTTCCGTACCTCGCAAATCTTATACTTCTCTAAGGATGCCAACCCATATCGTTTGGCTGGTATCATATAATTCTTAGACGAAGAATACTAAAAGATTTGTATACTTATCGGTTGTTAGAGCACGAGGTCAATATAAAATTTTATGCACATACTCGGGCTCCTATAAACTTCAGTTCCTCGTAAGTATCATGTTTTTTTTTTGTTTTTTTTCCTCCAAAACTTGGTGCTCTGAGCTCGAGATAAATCGCCACTTTAGAAAAAATTGCGACAACGTTATCAACAATTTGCTAGTTTAGGAAATGTTCGAGTATACACTAGTGTCTACTAGCGCATTGTTGGAGATTTTGAATAAAAAGAGCGGGTATGATACGACAACAGCCCCTCCGGTATAGCAAGGTTTACCTATACTATACTTAGATTTCTCCGCTCAACTCAATTTTTTTCGCAAAGGAGCTCGGATAGGTAACATGATACCTAAGATTCTCCCGTGGTAAGCTCCATGAATATATACCTAGCACATTCTTCCTATATCTCCTCATTTTGCCAGCACGGTTACATAAACGAGGTAACGTTAAACGCCTACCTACATGTATGTTGCTCGTTTTGAATTTACGGTTGATTTTTTTTTTTTTGCATATTTGCTTATTCGTTCTATATGATTGAACTTTTCCGGCTGACGTAAATGAAGGATGCGATTCGTCACCGTGAAGATTTGGCACCAATTATCGACCATGGTAAATAATACCTATTAAACTACAAAAATCAAAAATAATAAAAAAGGTAATATGAAATAATAAAAAATAAATAAATATAATGTTGGAAAAATCAGACAAACGAGGGTATCACTATCCACAGTGATATCAGCCATATCACCCCTCGTCTCACGGAAGCAGGTGTTGAAACATTACATCCGCTGCCCCCATGTTGCGGTTACTCATATGTAGTCCATCTATGACTGTTTCTGTGACTGTTTCTCTGACTGTCTGACTGTTTCATTACTCATATACATGATCATAAGATTCACCTCTCAATGAACACTTTGCGACTCTGCTACAGATGACTCCTGCACCTTTCTGACTCTTCTCATTTCGTCATGGTTTTACAGTCATTTTATCTCTTCCCTTCGTAAATAGCTTTACCACGATAATGCAGCAACCGCACATCTTACGGTTTTTATGGTAGGTGCTTGATTTTGCTTACCGTTAATTACATGCAGGTACACGATAAGGTACAAGGATTTGCGAAGTTGTAAGAGCATATACTAGCTAGCCTTGAATAAAGATATAAATACATAAAGAGTGGCCATTGATCATCACAAGTACGGAGTTATAAAAATAAATTTCTTCGAACAAGCAGCTGAGGAACCTCTTTAGAGCAAGCCACTACCGCTACAAACTGGGTACCGAATCTTTAGACACCACCGCAGCTCAACCAGTTGTATCTCGCCGTAGCCCCCTGGGCACATGTGAGTAATGATATCAAAAAAAAAAAAAAAAAAAAAAAAAAAAAAAATTCAACCAGTTGCATGATATTACATGTCAGCTTGTTGCATCTACCCTATTTGCCCGCATTGGTGGAACTCCCTCTAGATGTTCGCTCCCGCATCTCCTGTGCCTTGCCGGACTGCCCGATTTTATGGAATAAATTCGCCATGTCGTTGACTGTAGTAAGGGTGTCTGGGTGTTCTGTGCCCAGTGCCTTTTCGCGTCCAACCAATGCTCGCTGAAAGTACTCTAGTGCTTTATCATACTGTCCTATAGCATAGAATAAAACAGCAATGTTATTGACTGTAGTAAGGGTGTCTGGGTGTTCTGTGCCCAGTGCCTTTTCGCGTCCAACCAACGCTCGCTGATAGTACTCTAGTGCTTTGTCATACTGTCCTATACGACGGAATAAAAGGGCAATGTTGTTGACCGTAGAAAGAGTGTTTGGGTGTTCTGTGCCTAATGCCTTTTCGCATCCAACTAGTGCTCGCTGATAGTACTCTAGTGCTTTGTCATACTGTCCTATAGCACGGAATAAACCAGCAATGTTATTGACTGTACAAAGGGTGTTTGGGTGTTCTGTGCCCAGTGCCTTTTCGCATCCAACCAATGCTCGCTGATAGTACTCTAGTGCTTTGTCATACTGTCCCATAGTACGAAATAAAATAGCAATGTTATTGACTGTAGTAAGGGTGTCTGGGTGTTCTGTGCCCAGTGCCTTTTCGCGTCCAACCAATGCTCGCTGATAGTACTCTAGTGCTTTGTCATACTGTCCTATAGCACAGAATAAAAGGGCAATGTTGTTGACTGTAGTAAGGGTGTCTGGGTGTTCTGTACCCAGTGCCTTTTCGCGTCCAACCAATGCTCGCTGATAGTACTCTAGTGCTTTATCATACTGTCCCATAGTACGGAATAAAATAGCAATGTTATTGACTGTAGTAAGGGTGTCTGAGTGTTCTGTACCCAGTGTCTTTTCGTATCCAACCAGTGCTCGCTGAAAGTACTCTAGTGCTTTGTCGTACTGTCCTATAGCATGGAATAAAAGGGCAATGTTGTTGACTGTAGCAAGGGTGTCTGGGTGTTCTGTGCCCAGTGCCTTTTCGCGTCCAACCAATGCTCGCTGATAGTACTCTAGTGCTTTGTCATACTGTCCTATAGCACAGAATAAAAGGGCAATGTTGTTGACTGTAGTAAGGGTGTCTGGGTGTTCTGTACCCAGTGCCTTTTCGCGTCCAACCAATGCTCGCTGATAGTACTCTAGTGCTTTATCATACTGTCCCATAGTACGGAATAAAATAGCAATGTTATTGACTGTAGTAAGGGTGTCTGAGTGTTCTGTACCCAGTGTCTTTTCGTATCCAACCAGTGCTCGCTGAAAGTACTCTAGTGCTTTGTCGTACTGTCCTATAGCATGGAATAAAAGGGCAATGTTGTTGACTGTAGCAAGGGTGTCTGGGTGTTCTGTGCCCAGTGCCTTTTCGCGTCCAACCAATGCTCGCTGATAGTACTCTAGTGCTTTGTCGTACTGTCCCATAGTATTGAATAAAAGAGCAAGATTGTTGACTGTAGTAAGGGTGTCTAAGTGTTCTGTACCCAGTGTCTTTTCTTCTCTAGCTAGTACAAGCTTATACATTTCTTTGGCCTTCCCATAATAACCATGCCTTGTATAAACTGCACCCAGATTGTCCACTGCCATTAGTATCTCCTGGTTTCCAATTGGCAGAGTGTTTGCCTGCTTTTCTAGAGCGATAATATGTGACAAAATCCGCCGCTCAAAAATCCAGTCTGCCACTTCGCGCTCGTTGTAAGGCACAGCAGTTGCAGATGTAACAATAAGTAGTGCCTCAGTGGCTTTCTTATTGTATCTTTCAGGTTCGGCGTTTAGTTTCCATTGAGTCCACTTATGAACTATGGGGTGGATACTGAAGCTATCGTCTCTATCTTTCCGCTTCACCATTGAGTATGAAAATAGTACCCGAATTGAGTCTTTCAAGCTTGCGTCTGCAGTAAGGTGAGAACACGTATCATTAGCTATCGTACTTTACTAGAAGATAGTTGTACATACCATTCATTGGCAATTTCATTCCTCGCTCCAGCAACTCCTCACAAATGTCATTATTATCAAGAAACCCACATAATAACAACAACTCTGCAGCATTCGCATTTTGTTCCTGGACTGCATTGAATGACAAATCCCAGGCAGCAAAGACAGCTCTGTCATGGGTTCCAAGTTTCCAATCCGTGCTCAAGAGGTAAGTAACCTTATTCTCATACTCACTGAGATAGCGACTAAAAGAAGAGTCCAAAGCATAGATACATGCTCCAGCCTGGTCTATCGCAAGTGGCAAGTATCCAAGTTTCTGGACAATTGTTGCAGCAGCCTCTTTCTCATGCTCACAATCTATATACTTCACGTTAATATGGAATTCGAATCACGCTATAGTCAGGTTCACTTACCGCCCTCAGTCACTTTCTCAAAATCCCGCTTTGCGATCTTCAAGAGTAACTCTTCTGCCTCAATCTTCGTCATTTGGTCCACCTCTATCCATCCTCGCCCATGAACACTCTCACGTCTTCTGCTTGTAATAATCACTGTCCCATACGATGATGATGGAATATAGTTGTTAATATCAAAAGATCTTAGATCGTCAAGGTTGTCGAATACAAGGAACCATTTGGTGTTGTCTTTTGCAGCGAACCATTCCTTTACAGCATCAACAACATATTGCTCTTCACTTGGGTCCTGTACGGTAAACAATCCCACTGAATTGAGTTTGCCGGCCATGCCCAGTAGTCGGCCAATATGCATGTAGTCAGGCTCGTCACAGAGTTTGGCATGATGTTTGATAAGTTGCTGCATAATGTAAGTGAAACCAAGTTTCGTAGTCTGTTCACTAGCTGCATTGACCCAGAATACTGCTGAGTAATCTCCATGATGGCGGTAGGCATATTCCAATGCAAGCTGGGTCTTCCCCACACCACCCATTCCATAAAGTACTACCTGGATGGCATTCCCTGTGGCCGCGCCTTTATTTTTTGCTTCAACTGTTCGAGAAGATGTTCCCTTCCAACGAAATCAGAATTCCGTCGAAAATTAGGAAGGCTGAAGGGAATGTCGAAGGATAAGTGTAATAATTTCCTCTCGGACAACCTAGGAATGGTGGCATTAGGAGGTAATACATTGAAGAGACCATCAATATATTTTGTTAGCTGGCCTACGAGCTCATGGCACTTTGCTTTGTCCGAACTTGCCCAACACAGCTTGCGGTATGCAGATACAGATTGCTGCATATTTTGTACAGCCCTTGCGAGGCAGGCAATTTCTTCCTCAAGTGCTGGAAGGAGTTGTGTATTGGAGAGGATCTTTGGATTTTCTAACAGGCGAAGATCACTAGGACTGATACTAGAAATTGAAGGCTGTGGGCTAGGACTTGTAGCTCGACCAGGTTTGGCCTTCCCTGGGCTTGGAGATTTGGACCGGAACTTTGACACTAGACGCCCAACTCCAAGACTGTCGCGTTTTGCACTCTTGTCATCCTTCTGTGGTTCGCTTTGGTATCTTGCTTGCAATGCAGCAAGCTTTGCAAACACAGCAATTATCCTCGCTAGACCAGCTACTGCATATCTATATCGTTCATCGTCAGGCTCAATGCGTTGGTGTTGCTGGCTGGTGCCATCGAGCCCCCAGGCATGCTCCCAATGCTTCAGCCGAAGTCCTTGCTCCCGGAGATCGTGCAACACAGAGTCTTGTGCATAGCCGATTTCCTTCATGTCGGAAAATATGTTTGTGCACTCTCGACTGAGTTTAACTAATTGTCCAGCCAGTCCGACGATTCCGATGGCAAAGCCTGCTGCTTCCGTCATGATTTGATGGAGACAAAGGAGTCTAATTCTAAATTAGTTATTGTGATCAGTCTCATCTAGTACATGAGTGAAAAAAATATCAACCGACGAATATTGAGCTTTTACTACTTACTGTCGCGTGTCAAATTTGATTTAGGACAACACTATTTCAGTCTCAACGAGCTTAAGAACTGTTCGGAAGCGAGATATATCTGAAGATTGGAAAATAGGTTTTGTACGGTATAAATTCCGTTTTAAAGGTACCAGAAAAGAAGAGGGTGCTTTCGGAAACAGCGACACGATACTTCTAGGTGGTTCTGACTCTGTGGAAATCCTATCTACTTGCTTGACCGTCGTGCGGGGAAGATCCCTGTGCATGGGCCATCATTTTTCGACTGCGGCTGAATTGTATGCATTTTAACAAGTCTGACTTAGCTACGTGCATATGTGTATTGCAGGATGTTCTACTTCCGATTTGACTGCACGATGTGAGGCACAGCCTATTAGTGCAAATGCAATAAGTTGGGGAACCCAAAGCGACATATGTGTGTAACGGTAACGTTACTACGAGTAGGTAATTCAGGTGTGGATATAACCATACCCCGAACATTATTCAGCTTTCAAGAGCATAGTGAAACGCGGGCCAAAGCACGAAAGGTTGATATGAAGCGTTTAGGGTGATACTTGTGTCGACTCAGACGTTAGGCGGAATCGCCTATAATACATTGGTCTTTGTATGATACTCCCTCGAAAGTGTATGGAAACATACTTCGGCTGCAGGTATAGACAAGCTGGCAAGTTAAGGAGCGGCAACATAAATAAACGTTAGATCATGAGATTCCGGCGCTCTACTATTTGGCAACTCCCCATCCGCTAGCCTAACAGCTCTTTGTCGGAGAAACCACGAGAGATGAGCGGATGTGAATTATTGCGCTTGAAAACCGGGACGAAGGCGATAGTGGCAGAAGTAGGTATGAATCACCAGACTTGTCAGAAACTATAATATCGATCTAAAATGAGCGAAATCAACTCTCCTAGTAATCGCAAAGCGGAGTGGAAGAACAGTTATTTTTTGACGATTCAGAAAAGAAAGATAACGGGCTTTCGCCGAATGTCTTGGCAGGACTGTTTACGGGTTGAGGTAGATTTCTTTTTTTTTTTTTTTTTTTGCGTGTGTGTGGATTTCGTCGTTTTCATATACATTTTACTCACCATGGATTGTTTGTTTCCCCATGTGAAAAAATTATGTGGGTTTCCCCACAAAAAACACTACTTGGGATCCGTGGCAACCGAGCTACTTGCCACGTGAGGACATGGGAGACTGTGGAGCTGCATAAGTTATTCACACCTCAGAGCAGTTTGCCACTATCACCGGCTAAACTAGTTGTCTACTGTTCTTCTACTCTTTCTCTTTACTCGACATATTGTGATTTCTATCTACATATGAATTCCTCTCGGGCGGCAGTAAAATCCTTGCTACCACTCATATATACCAGTCGTCTTTGTCACCATGTCCACCCGCTTTTCTGTTTCCCTTCTCTTACCTCCGATTCTAACTCTATGTACAATAGGTCAGCCACTGCTCAACAATGAAGCAACGATGAAAGCTTCAGAACATTGATAAAAGGAAAGGGGAAAAAAGAAAGAAAGGAAAAGTATAGCGTAAGCAGAAAGCTCACTCTCCGCTCCAAATCCCCGTGTACCCACAAGTTGCTTGTTGTTGTTTTTGACAGCACCTCTTGCTTTGGAATTCACATCCCAACTGAGCCAGGCTTCCTTCGGCGGCTATATTGTAGAAATGGTCCGTTGGAGCCCCACCTCGACATCCGGAATGAACGTGCAATTAGTATAAGTCACAAAAAATCGAAAAATCAATGAACCATTGGATAAAACGAAAACAATGGAAAACTCGAAGAAAAAGAAAATATATGCGGATAGTCAAATGTGCCAAGGAGTAATTTGCATTATAAATCCAGTGCGGGATACGGCTGTAGGTACGGGAGAGGGGTGGGGGGATGGCTGCTGGCGAGGTCAGCTGCTGAAACAGGGGTTAGGAGACGCTGGTGAACGGGGGAGATGGTTCAAGAGGAGGTGGAGTTATCTATCTATCTATCGAACTTACCTATGCCTTGTTCGAAGTGATACGTCTGTTGTCTCTAGTGACGGAGGTAACAACAACGAGAAGTCACCGAGAGGTATAAAATTGAGGGCCCCAGTTCAATTTCGGGCAAAGTAAGAACTGGTTATCCAGCATCTTTTCTTACAATAAATGGACTGTAATGCTCCGGTTACAGTTGTCAAATTCTAAGGGAACTAGGGCAACCTGTTTTTAGTTTTTGCGTTCTATTTTTTTCTTTTGCTTTTAATAGTACAAGTATTCCTACTTACTCCCTGATCGGATCTGTTACAGCTTGGCGTCATCAACTTTGGTGCGCACGGCCTTCTGACGTACTTAGTTGTGGACAAGCTTGCAACCGCCCTTTGGTAAGGCCTTATCATAGCATAGAGATGTCTTTCGGACTGAAACACCAGTGGATACGAGTGGTCACTGACTGGAACAATTTTACAAATGCATTGGGACAGATGCGTAAGGTTAACAGCGATGACGCGACTTGGGTAAGCGCCAGCTGCAACAGGGCAAGGCGGTACAGATGCGTACCATGAGACTTTGGCATGGATCGATAGGCTGCGCAGGGATAATTAGGTTCGGCACGGATAGGCGGGGTAATGGAATCTGCAGCGATAGGCAGGGATACTGGGATCTGCATAGATATGCATAGTCATGCTATCGAGGGCCGGGGGCTGATGCTGAAGGTCAACAGTCAAGGGTGCATGGTAGTAGAAGCGGGGTAATATACTCTGCGTACATAGAACCAGAGGATACACAAAGAAACTCGCTGGTGGTCGTCATAGGACAAGAGTTGCTGATAGTTACTAAGGCGTGGGATATTTTCTACCCAACAGGTAGGCGAAGATAATTTACCCCTGTCACCATACTTCGTTAGAGGAGGTCTCAAGCTGTGTTGGAGCCAGATCTATGCCCGAGTTATTGCAATAAGAAATGTAAGCACCTCCAGCGGCTCGGTTCGTCATAACAGGACAAACATTGTCAGTCTATTGGATGAGTTAACAATTTCCGCTAAACAGTCTGGGAGCAGGCTAAGGTCAATCAACCACAGCAAGAATTCTTTATCTTCGTGATGATCTCATAATTGATTTAAGGGGAATTAACTCCAAACTTCCTTCTTTCTCTTCGTTCTTTTTCCTGTTACATAACCTTTCGTGCAATTTACCATTTCTCGTCTTTCTGCAGTGATTACCGGTATCAGCTTGACCAATCCCTGAAAATGGCCCTGGTAAAACATCGCACTTGAAGATTGTTTGTATAATTGCGGTAGCTTGCAAGCTGTTCGTACAAAAGAGTTCCTCGAGGTGTTCTGGCCCATTGACGAACATTTTCCGGTTCGCAAACCGGCCTCGTGAAAAACATGGTTTTTCACGGGGCCAGCCTAGCCGCAAACACCTGGCCTGGTGGTGAACATGAATGTACCTCTATGTACCTATATGTATATATATGCCCAGTTTTACGAACCACAATATTCGTCAGTGGCCAGAACATGAGTCATAAATTGGGCCTTACATAGGTAATAGAGGAGGTTGAGGAGAAAATCTCCAGCTCAGTTGTGATGCACCTAGAAGAGCAAAGTATACCCGAAACTCAGGCAGATTCAATACCAGCGAGAGTGAGATCAGGAGGGAAATGGCTGAAGTCCTGCCAGTTCGAGTAGGATAGAGTATCGACTTGTTTAAAGTGGACGCTTGGCGCTTGCAGGAATTCTATCAAGTACTATTTCTGGCAATACAACTACCAAAATTTTAATTCTTGGCATCAACGCAATCCTTATTACTACCACAAGATAACATCAGAAATGGTGGAGGAATCTGGATATCTCTACCTAGGAAGATAACACTCCAAATTTTCACTTAGAGTAAGAAGAATACTAGAAGTATATTTACTAATTTTCTTATAGTTATTCTGTTAATAATTTAGCTATAATAAAACCTATATTCCTAACTACAGAAGCTTAGAAGTGCAGCAAAATTTTAATTATGTTGTCTTTAATATCTTCTACCATGTGAGTAGGAAGTGGCAACTTGGGAGCCATATTAGCAGCATCACCGACAGCAACTTTTTCAAGTTACAACTTGCAAGTTGCAACCTGTCAGTGGCAATCGGGCCCAGAACAGCTCTACTCGACAGGAATGCAATCTACATGCAAGCGAGGTACATACCTGTCGATATTACCCCGATATAGTTAATCGAAAACAACACATATCCTCCTGCAGTCGCTGCCTAAAGAGCAGCAGGGCAGATGCGCGAATCTATCATATGATACAGGATGGTACAGGTTGGTGTCACAAAGCTTGGCATGGATCGACAGGGATCTAAAATCTTCATGGGTCGCAATGTTCGCTAGGGGCGTGAAGGCCCTGGTTACGAGACTAGTGAAGGCCAACGATTTGTATCATATGCGATCGCAAGAGCTGGAGCGAATGGCAACTTGAGAGGTCGGCGTGACTGGTTAGACCTTTTCCTGCATCTGTAAATCTTGGCGATTATTAGAGAGCTACAAAGTTATTGTATCACCTTGTAGGGAAAAATCAATGAAGATAATTATTTGTAAGCAGCCAATCTCTTTCATTATTGGAGCTAGATTGTTTTGGAATTTTTTTAATATGTATCTGCTTAGCACTTTATGGATAGAGACCACTCGTTCAGTGTGATGTGACCAACCATTTTGGCACCGCCTTCAGTCTTGAACCAGACTACGACTAAAGTACTTAGTACCTGACTAAGCGTACTCTACACTTCATTGCTGAGCACGTTTAGTCAGCTACTACATTGAGCGGTAGTCAGGTTCGAGACTCAGCCGCTGGATGCCAAGCACAACTAGTGGCAGTGCTAGCCCGACAAGGTAGTACATCACAAATGTTATGATATGCCCCTAGAGTTCCCCAACGGAACATTCAGAGGGCCTAAGAATACCGCGACGCAGAACGCAGTCACGGCATTTTATAGCCCTAACAAGACGCTTTCCCTCCAACTCCTCCGACATCTTCCTCCTCCACCACCTCCATGATCCCCACCCCCAGGTCCCCCTTCACAGCAGCTCGCATCTGCACTGTGCGCTGGTACTCTCAGCTTATCAACCTTCACAACGTGCATTCCTAACAGTGAGTGAACTAGGCAGTTTTAAGTAGCCCCTTATTCAAGCCATACTCACCGCAGCGATAGCCTTCGGAGCAGCCTCGAACCGCCGTCGGAGAACATTCTCCCCCACCACTAGCATGCCAAACTATCTAGGGCCTCCGCCCTGAAGTTCCGCCGGTGGTGATGCTGGATGTGCAGTGAGTTCCCCACTCCTTCTTCCCCGTCCTCCCCTTCCCCCCTTCCATCAGTGCAGAGCGAGGTCCACGCCTTAGTCCTGTATGTAGCAAAAAAACCGATGCACCCAAGTCGCTTTCCAATTCCTCCTCCAATGTGACGAGTTCCCATCAGTGCCGCTCCTCCGGCACCCCTGACAGCGCCGCCGGCCCCTGCTTCTCCTCCTCCACAGTGCAAGGAATGGGGATCCACTGAAAAGCAGGAGCAGAAATACTACCCGTCTTCCACCATCCACTACCACACACTCCATCACTCCGCCCACCTCCCAAAGAATCTGGAAAGAGGAAGCACCGGCGCCACCAGAACCCAAGTCAGAGGAAAAGAAAACCAAGGAGGAAGCCCCGCCTCCTCCACCTCCTGCACCACAAATGGGAGCAAGCTCCGGAGCAAACTCCGGCGCAGGATACTAATATCACTATTCACCGATGGCGCTGTCACTGGATTCCCGTTGCCGGTACCAGCGTCAATGCAAGGTCAAGAACAGGAGAAGATGGAGAAAGTTCTGAAGGAAATGCAAGAGGCGATCTGGCAGTTGCGGATTTCACAGGCGGCGGTCAACGCTCCAGTTCCATCCCAGGGGCTGGAGGTTGCGCTGCCATCATCTGCACTGCCTGCTGTGGTCTCAACGGAGAATGAGAAAGAAAGGGGGAAAGAGAAGGAGAAGCAATGGAGAAGGAGAAATCAGCATCTTTCACCGCTCCACCTCCCGTAGCGCCACCAGTACCTCCTATAGCGCTATTAGTGCCTCCCGTAGTATCCATCTCCATTCCACTCCAGGATATTTGATTGCGTGCAACGCATCCACCATCACGCATCATTTCCCGCACGGACCCTTCCACCACGAGCATTTTAATTCCTACCACCAGGGCCCAGCGTCCATAGAACCTTCCCCTCCCCTCCACCACCGCATATTGCATGCTCCGCGCTCTATCCGCCAGTGGCCCCGTATCCAGTTGTGTATGCAGAAGCGGGTGTGCAAAATGGAGTGGAATTGATGCATAAGGAGCCCAAAGGGGGGTCAAAGCGTCGACATCGCCTATGTGTCATCAGATGTCCAGCGGAGGTAATACCCGTGGGAGCGGTGAGTGATCGCCTTTCTTTTTAATGGATTTGCCTTGCTTATTTCTTTTGCTGGCTTGTTTGATGAAATGGAATGCTGAAATTCCCCAGAGATTATTTCCCCATCATTTGTCACTTGACCTTTTATAACTGACTGTTTGGTTACGATTGGTTTTGCTGCAATTTTGGGTATTGTTGCCAGTATAGAAATTGTGTTTTTGTCGGGACCACATTCGAGGGCTAGGAGATGACCGGCAGCGAGGTAGAGTGGGAGAGCAGGAGAACTGAGTTCATATTTTTGCTGCTGGAGCTTCTTTCTTCATATCTGTTAGCGATATCATTTCGTTACTTGGTGTGACGAGCATACCATACTATCAATGTCTCTTTTCCCATGAACAATGTCAGAATATTGCAGGTTGAGAAAATGATACTACGGCTTTTGACCTCATACTTCGAACCTTCGCTTTTTGGATATAGGGTGCAAGTTTGGATATTGGTCAAAGTACACTGCGTGTAGGGTGATGGAGCGCGGGGAAAGTAGGTATTGCCCTTAGCATTGCCACCGTCAGCATGAGCAAGACAGCAGCCACCGCCATGATAGCCATTATCACAATCATCACTCCATCCCCCATCCTATCCACATTGCTCAACCCTCTTCACCCTCTCCGGCACTTTCCCACTCCCATACACTCCCAACATCAATAGAGGTGCTGAAAGCCGACAAATAGACATTAAAAGTGCCCACCGCAAATGCTAAACTAACACATGCAGGCAGACGAGCAAACAAATAAAGACGAGGATTGATGAGAAAGATTCCTTCATCACCAGAAATTGGAGAAAACTACCATCACAACTCCCGGAGACGGTGGGCTTCAGTGCTTCAGTCTCATGAGGTGGAGTACCAAATGTAAACTATCAGCATCCGCGGAGGGGGATATGAGAGGGTGCATTTCGCTCTCGCGGACGGAGGTGAAGTTGGAGGTTGTGGATGATTTTACTTCAGGGGAAAGGGAGGTGTATAACCTGCTGAAGATACCGAGGGCTCCACCTCCCATGCCGATGCAGAAAACTGTGATGGGGCAGGAGGAGTGAAGGCGGGAGCGGATTGGGGATTATTTTTGGGTTGGGGCGACGATAGAAGCGCAAGCTGGTAGGAAAGACGGGATCCGGGAAAGAGGGAAAAAGACGTAACCGATGCAGTAAGTCACAGTCGCCCTCAAAAATTGCATAAGAAGATGATAGGGGAAACGAGTGAGTTGAGGGTTCCCAGGAGCGGATACTGCCATGATTCCACCTCCACCTCCACCGCCTCTTCTTAAAGCCGACAACCCGCTGCGACCGTCAAACCGACCATGGCACATGTACACCCGAACTTCGAATTTCAGAGGAGCCCGCTGCAAATACGAACACCACCTAGGAAACCGAAATGGACAGCACCAAAATCCTCCGACGACAGGGGGATGGATGCTGATGGATGGCGGTGGCAAAGGAGAGGAGAGGATAGTCTTTGTAATGAGGGGCGCGTTGAGCCTCCAAGAAGTCGGAATTCTAGGAGGAGGTGGAGGAGGAGGGGTATACCGAGTCGAGCAAGAGCGGGATGTTGGGAGTGCAGCGGGATGATCGGAGATGGTCAAGTCCCCCCGTTAGCACCATTGGCCACTTCCGCAGGGGAAATTCCCCCTTGCGGATATTGTGCAAGTACCGCTAGCGAGCGGAATGGATAATTCAACCTCTATACCTCTTCAGAATCCACCCATCTCCGCACTCCCTCCACGACAAATTCACACATACACCCGGAAATCAAAAAGGGTATTTGCCGCCGTCACCATTTTCAACCCTCCATTTCCCCACGGTGCCGCAAACTAGTAAGTACACGGCATCACACGCAGCCGGGAGAATGGAGAAGGTGAAAGAGTGGTGGCATGGCAATGGTGAGGATAGAGAGAAGGGTTAACATGCGTATAGCTCATGCAGGAAGGGAGAGAGTGGAATCAGGTAGAGTTGGTGTAGGGCAGGTTGAGAATGAGGTGGGGCAGAGTTAGCCACCGTTCAGGAGGTCGGAGGGATTCAGGGCAGTGGTGACATAGTTTAGATTCAGGTCGGTTAATTTAAGGATTGTGTGAAGTGAGCTTAAGCTTTGATGTGATGCGGGGGTCTTGGCGCTCCGGAGTTGCGGGGTTTCTTAGTTTATGATAAGGTTTTGTAATTACAGTATTATGATAGTAGTACAGGGACCGTTAGCAGGGGTGACGTGCAAGCAAACCTGGGTATGCGGGGGAAATCTCAGGCATGACCCCAGAGTGCTCGACAGGTAAAGAACTTTGCTATGAATACTGGAATACATGACAGTCCCCAGGAGATAGCTCTGCGAAATCTTGCATTGTCATTTCACCCTTAGTTTTGGTCCTAGCTTCTTATCGTTTTGTTGGTATCATAAAAATTCTTAGACGAAGAATACTCAAGATTTGGTATATTTATCGGTTGTTAGAGCACGAGGTCAATATAAAATTTTACGCACATGCTCGGACTCTTACTTCTCGTCAGTAAACATTTCTTTTTTTGCAAAACTTGGTGCTCTGAAATAAATCGCCAGTTTACAAAAAAATTGCTACAAGGTTATCAACAATTTGGGTAGTTTATTTAGGAAATGTTCAATAATCCACTAGAGGGAGCTATGGTGCTCCGACCGACTATGGAGAAGCGACCGACCAAATTTGGCCAAATTTGTGATCCCCGCACCTCAACGCAACATTGAACAACACAACAACCATGCCTTGCGGGTGGAAATAAAAATGAAGTTAAGTGAATATGACCTAGCGACAATAGAAAAAAAAGTCTAATAATAAAAATACAGGTATATTAGAGAAAGAAATTGAGCAAAACATAGCGCAGTCCTACAATCCCCCCCCCAGCTTAACCAACGCCCACCACCTACACTTTTTGGTCATATCCTACACCACCCGGACCTGGAAATGTTAGTTAAAGGGCATAGGAATGACAAGGCAATATAAATAAGAGATAGGGGTACTATGGAATGGAGATTTTGTACCTATTGTGTACTGGAAAAATTGAAGTTCTCGATACATCTGGTATTGTTCTGCTGGAGCAAGGTACCCAACTTCAATATGCCATACCGGTGATCCAACTGGATGTTGAGTGGCAGTCCCAGAAGTGGTAAGTGTAGCTTGGCTAGTGATAATAGAGTTGCTGATAAGTTTTTGTGCCTTTGCAAGTTCTCTTGCTTGTTTGCGTGCAGCCTTCTCTTCTTCCTTCTTCTGAACTTCAGCAATTCGAGCCTGCTCCTTGATTACATAGTCGCGATCTAACACTCTGCCTCCATTAATGACTCTGAGTGAGGTGGGTTCTGACACTTTGTCATGTCGGAAGTTTTGTGGCACTTTGTTGTTAGGCTCAATAGTCCGGTACTTCTGGAGTTTCTGCTCAGCAAATTCGTGATATTGATCCAGCAACTGAAGCTGAGTAGGTGTATTTAAGGTTGCTCGGACTTGTTGATGGAGAGTTTTGAGTTGTTGAGGTGATGGCGGTATTTCTGGGGGAGGTTGCACCTCAGATAAGAACTGTTCGGTAGTAATCCTATCAGCATTGACAGGAAAACAACCACTTGCCTCCCAAGATGAAATAATGTTCTCTTTAGTATAGGTAAGCTTCCGTGCAGCACTAAGGAGAACCCAGAAGTCAGGTTTGCGGAGAATCTTGGTAGGATTGTCGTATATCCAATCTCGAAGTTGATTATCATAAGCAGTCTGAAGTGGAGAGAATAAGCCAACATCAAGCGGTTGCATAAGGTGTGTAGAATGTGGCGGAAGACATAGCATATGAATATTGTTCTTTAATGCATAGTCTACAACACTGTAATGGATATGCGAACTATGTCCATCAACAATTAAGCAGCGAGATGGGATGCGATCTGGATAAAGACTGCCGGGTGGTAACTTTGCAAGCTTATCATAAAAATCTGCCTGAGTTGCAGCATCTGCAGATTTAGATGCTCTAGCTCGCTCCAAATATTGAACATAACGATATTGAATATCTGGATGCCGTGCTAAAAAGCGCTGATACCATTGTTGCCCAATAAAAATTCGTGAAACATTTCGTGACTTTAGTACCAATATCACCATGGATTCCAACATAGGAATATGACAAGGAAATCCCATATCTGCCATAATTTCACACCACTCAACAATAGATTATTCTTCTCCTGCAGACAGCAATTGTTGCTCTACATGTGCATGGCGTCTTGCTTTTTGTGTACCATTAAGTCTTCGCCGTAAGGTCACTTGATTCACTCAGAACTGATGCGCAACTGAGGATCTTTTCACATCTGGATTTTTGCGAGCAAAATCAATTGCTCTATTCATATCTGACTCCGGGTCCTTAAACTTCGACTTTGACTTCACCATTTTGTTGATGTATACCTATCTACATGGCTGTCGCCTTCAGAAAGAAGACTATCACTAAGACTACCCCTGTGTCACAATTCCCTTTTTGCTCGGTCGCTTCCCCATAGTCGGTCGGAGCACCATAGCTCCCTCTACAGTAGTGTCCACTAGCGGAGATTCTGAATAAAAAGAGCTCCGATCCCAAGTATGATACGACAACAGCCCCTCCGGTATAGCAAGGTTTACCTATACTACTATACTTAGATTTCTCCGCTCAAGTCAATTTACTTTTTAGCAAAGCAGCTCAGATAGACCTAAGATTCTCCCGTGGTAAGCTCCATGAATATATACCTAGCACATTCTTCCTATATCTCCTCATTTTGCCAGAACGGTTACAGAAACGAGGCAACGTTAAACACCTATCTCCATGTATGTTGCTCTTTTTGAATTTACGGTTGATTTTTTTTGCATATTTGCTTATTCGTTCTATATGATTGAACTTTTTCGGCTGACGTAAATGAAGGATGCGATTCGTCACCGTGAAGATTTGACACCAATTATCGACCATGGTAAATAATACCTATTAAACTACAAAAAACAAAAATAATAAAAAAGGTAATATTAAATAATAAATAATAAATAAATATAATGTTGGAAAAATCAGACAAACGAGGGTATCACTATCCACAGTGATATCAGCCATATCACCCCTCGTCTCACGGAAGCAGGTGTTGAAACATTACATCCGCTGCCCCCATGTTGCGGTTACTCATATGTAGTTCATCTTATCTATGACTGTTTCTCTGACTGTCTGTCTGACTGTTTCGTTACTCATATACATGATTATTACCTTGCATAAGATTCACCTCTCAATGAACACTTTGCGACTCTGCTACAGATGACTCCTGCACCTTTCTGACTCTTCTCATTTCGTCATGGTTTTACAGTCATTCTATTCTAAGCCTTTCATGTATATAATCCTACTTGTCTTGCGACTCTGTACCCAATAGACTTGATGGTATCTCTATCTCTTCCCCTCGTAAATAGCTTTACCACGATAATGCAGCAACCGCATACCTTATTGTCTTTATGGTAGGTGCTTGATTTTGCTTACCGTTAATTACATGCAGGTACACGATAAGGTACAAGAATTTGAATAAAGATATAAATACATAAAGAGTGGCCATTGATCATCACAAGTACGGAGTTATAAACATAAATTTCTTCGAACAAGCAGCTGAGGAACCTCTTTAGAGCAAGCCTATTACATACACTACCGCTTCAACCTGAGTACCGAATCTTTAGACACGACCGCAGCTCAACCAGTTGTATGATATTACATGTCAGCTTGTTGCATCTACCCTATTTGCCCGCATTGGTGGAACTCCCTCTAGATGTTCGCTCCCGCATCTCCTGTGCCTTGCCGGACTGCCCGATTTTATGGAATAAATTGGCCATGCCGTTGACTGTAGTAAGGGTGTCTGGGTGTTCTGTGCCCAGTGCCTTTTCGCGTCCAACCAATGCTCGCTGATAGTACTCTAATGCTTTATCATACTGTCCTATAGCACGGAATAAACCAGCAATGTTATTGACTGAATTAAGGGTGTCTGGGTTTTTTTTTTTTTTTTTTTTATCTCACATAACCCCGCTTGCAGCTGTTCGCCATGGCAGGGTCCCTGGACCGAAGTCCTTATGGCCCGGAGACAGGCACCTAAAAACAAACAACTCACTATATACACCGACATTCAAAAGGGAATAGAGGAAATAAAACCCATGAGACAACCCGCTCCTCCAAAAATGAAAGATTACGCCGTCAAGTCCATTTCCTCCACGTCCCTCCTCTTCCCCTTTCTGTCCACCTTTGAATTTCTGTCCCAGTCGTACAGGCACGAATCGTACCACTTGCCTGACAACCTTACCTTCGCTGGTGTTTGGCTATCCGATTCCACCTCCCCCTCCAGGTAGATGACAACCGAGCTAGCCTTCTTTCCCTCCCTCCTCTCTTTCTTCACCAACCATCTTGCCGCAACAATCTTTCCCATCCATGGGTTCGCATTCTCCATCCAATCTCTTACTTTCCCGAGTTTCTTTGTCACCGCAATTCCATGTACTACGATCGCACGACCGGATTGCGGGAGTGTCCTTTCCTTTGGGATTGGCTTCGGAGATGGTGCTGGAGATGGTTTCTTGGACATTTTCTGCTTGGGGGGACTGGTACTCTGTCCCCCTTTCACTTTTTTGGACTGGAAAGCAGTGGACTTTGTTCGGCTTTTGGGTGGTGCCACCGGAGGTCGGTCAGAATTGTCCCCTTCCGGGGGTGTGCTTGGCGGGATGTTCTGGGAGACAACTGCTGCATATGACAGCTTTGGTGGTTTCTCCGGGTCGGTTTGTGATTCCCCTTCCTTTGAGGGTTTCCTCAGGTGCATATTGTGTATTTCTGTGCATGACTCCGTCTTCACCGCTAGTGCAAGAGCAGCAATGACGTGATGCACACTCCTGATTTCACACAGGAACCTGTCTGTTGGTTCAAAGTTTGGTCTTGTCTTCTGGTCTTTTATGCAAGCATGTATGTGTTCGATGACATCCCCCACGGCAACAAGCATATCGGACATATTGACTCCGCCGAGCCGATCTGCGATAGACTTGTACCGTGGGGCCTCGAGACGGGTACTCTTGGCCAGAGTTGTTTTGGCACCTACGGGCATGTTTTTTGGTGCTGGGCTGCCCAATGCCATGAATCTATTGGTTGGATCCATGGTGGGAATGCCAAGAAGTCAGGGATGGTGGTGTGCTGGCAACGGAGTAAGGAGCTGAAAATTTCCTCAAAACTTAACCCCCAAGGGGGAAACTTGAGGAGTTGGGTTTTTTGGAATAAAAATTAGATCTAAAGACTCAGCGCACTGAGAGCTTTCGATCTATGTAGGTTTCGCTGGGGGGGACGCTGTGGTTGCGGAGTGGCTTCCGAGCGCTCGTCCTGTCGAAGTGGTTGTGGCGAGCGGGGCGGTTGAGGGTGTCTGGGTGTTCTGTGCCCAGTGCCTTTTCACGTCCAACCAATGCTCGCTGAGAGTACTCTAGTGCTTTGTCATACTGTCCTATAGTATGGAATAAACCAGCAATGTTATTGACTGTAGTAAGGGTGTTTGGGTGTTCTGTGCCCAGTGCCTTTTCGCGTCCAACCAATGCTCGCTGATAGTACTCTAGTGCTTTGTCATACTGTCCTATAGTATAGAATAAAAAGGCAATATTGTTGACTGTAGAAAGAGTGTTTGGGTGTTCTGTGCCTAATGCCTTTTCGCATCCAACCAATGCTCGCTGATAGTACTCTAGTGCTTTGTCATACTGTCCTATATCATGGAATAAAAGGGCAATGTTGTTGACTGTAGAAAGAGTGTCTAGGTATTCTGTGCCTAATGCCTTTTCGCGTCCCACCAATGCTCGCTGAAAGTACTCTAGTGCTTGGTCATACTGTCCTATAGCACGGAATAAACTAGCAATGTTATTGACTACAGTAAGAGTGTCTGGGTGTTCTGTGCCTAGTGCCTTTTCGCGTCCAACCAATGCTCGCTGAAAGTACTCTAGTGCTTTGTCGTACTGTCCCATAGTATTGAATAAAAGAGCAAGATTGTTGACTGTAGTAAGGGTGTCTGAGTGTTCTGTACCCAGTGTCTTTTCGTCCCTAGCTAGTACAAGCTTATACATTTCTTCGGCCTTCCTATAATAACCATGCCTTTCATAAACTGCACCCAGATTGTCCACTGCCATTAGTATCTCCTGGTTTCCAATTGGCAGAGTCTTTGCCTGCTTTTCTAGAGCGATAATATGTGACAAAATCCGCCGTTCAAAAGCCCAGTCCGCCACCTCACGCTTGTTGTAAGTAGGAACAGCAATTGCAGATGTAACAATAAGTAATGCCTCAGTTGCTTTCTTATTGTATCTTTCAGGTTCGGCCTTTAGTTTCCATTGAGTCCACTTATGAACTATGGGGTGGATACTGAAGCTATCGTCTCTATCCTTCCGCTTTGCCATTGAGAATGAGAATAGTGTCCAGATTGAATCTTTCAAGCTCGTATCTGTAGGATGGTTTATTTTGTTAGCATCGTTACGTATATTGCTTTACTGCAAAATAGTTGTACATACCATTCATTGGCAATTTCATTCCTCGCTGCAGCAACTCCTCACAAATGTCATTATTGTCAAGCAATCCACATAATAACAACAACTCTGCAGCATTCGAGTTTTGTTTCTGGATTGCATTGAATGACAAATCCCATGCCGCAAAGACAGCTCTATCAGGGTTTCCAACTTTCCATTCCGTACTCAAGAGGTAAGTAACCTTATCCTCATACTCTATGTAGTAGCGACTAAAGGAAGAGTCCAAAGCATAGATATATGCTCCAGCCTGATCTATCGCAAGTGGCAAGTATCCGAGTTTCTGTACAATTGCGGCAGCAGCCTGCTTCTCTTTTTCGCAATCTATATAATTTGTATTAGTATCTAAAGCTCCGCCAGGAATTGGAGGCATGCTAAGCTAAGGTTAACTTACCATCGGGAGTCAGTTTCTCAAGATCTCGCTTTGCGCTTTTGAAGAGTAACTCTTCTGCCTCAATCTTCTGCATTTGCTCCACCTCTAACCATTTTCGCCCATGTACAATCTCACGTCTTCTGCTAGTAATGATGACAGTCCCACATGCTGATGATGGAATATAGTCATCGACATTGAACGACCTCAGATCATCAAGATTGTCAAAAACAAGAAGCCATTTTGTGTTGTCCTTTGCAGCTAACCATTCCTTTACAGCATTGACAATATGCTGCTCTTCACTTCGTTCCGTGGTAAACATTCCAACCGAATCGAGTTTGCCGGCCATGCCCAGTAGTCTACCAATACGTGTGTAATCGGGCTTGTCACAGAGTTTAGCATGATGCTGAATAAGTCGCTGCATAATATGAGCAAAACTAAGTTTTGTAGTATTTTCACTAGCTGCATTGATCCAGAATACTGCTGAGAACTCTCCACGATGGCGGTAAGTATATTCCAATGCAAGCTGGGTTTTCCCCACGCCACCCATTCCATAAAGTACTACCTGGATGACATCCATTGTGGCTCGATCCTTCTTAACTTTTCGCTGTAGCTCCTCCAAAAGGTATTCCCTCCCAACGAAATCACAATTCTGTCGAGAAACAGGAAGGCTAAAGGGGATATCGAAGGATAACTCTAATGTCTTCGGCGACATCCTAGGAATTGTAGTATCAGGTGGCAATATCTTGAACAGACCGTCAATATAGTTTGTTAGCTGGGTGACTAGCTCATTGCACATTGCTTTGTCGGAGCTGGCCCAACGCAGCTTGCGGTATGCAGATACGGATTGCTGCACATTGTTGACAACTCTTCTGAGGGAAGCAATTTCTTCTTCAACTCCTGGAAGGAGTTGTGTATTGGAGAGGATCTTTGGATTTTCTAAAAGACGGAGATCACTCAGACTTATACCGGAAATTGTGGGCTGCGGGCTAGGACTCGTAGCGCGATCAGCTGGCCCTGGGCTTGGAGATTTGGACCGAAAGTTGTACATCAGGCGCCCAACTCCAAGTCTGTCGCGTTTTCCGCTCTTGTCGTCCATCTGTGAGTCACTTTGTTCACTAGGACTGGGACCAGAAATTTTAGGCTGCGGGCTAGAGCTTGTGGCTTGACCAGTTCTAGAATCCCCTGGGTTTGGAGACTTAGACCGAAAGTTGGAGAATAAATTCCCAATCCTCAGGCTATCGCTTTTTCCACTCTTGTCGACCTTCTCTGGTTTGCTCTGATACCTTGCTTGCAATTCGGCAACTTTTGCAAATATAGCGACTATCCTTGCTAGGCTAGCTACTGCATATGTATACCGCTCGTCGTTTGGATCAAGGAGTTGTAGTAGTTGCTGATTGGGGGTGTCATCCAACCCCCAGGCCTTCTCCCACTGCTTGAGTCGAAGCCCTTCCGTCCAGAGATTGTGTAACACAATGTCCTGTGCCTCGCCGATTTCTTCCATTTGGGAAAAAATGTTGGAGCACTCTCGACTGACCTCCGCAAGTTGTACAACCAGTCCGACGATTCCGATCGCAAGGCCCACTGCTTCTGCCATGGTGTATGCGATTATATAGACAACAAAAGACGAAATCTAAATTACATGTTATGGTCAGTCTGGGCTGGCGGATGATTAAACTAAACTTGCGCATCGACATAAATGGGATAGTCTTACTCAATGATCTGTGTCTCGATATCACGCAACACTATTTCTGTCCCAACACAAGCTCGGATGCTATGATGCTAATAAAGAGTATCGGAATAAATCGCAACGTGGGTTCTTCTTTAGTGTATAAACACTGGTACAAAAAAATGTGGGTAACTTCGAAGTAATCGCCAGCGGAGAAGTCAAGCGTACTCGTAAAGGGAGTGTAGGTAACACTAGCGGATTGACTATTGTAGTGGTACCCCCTGTAAGCCCAGATATCTTCTTTATTCATGATGCAGATCACATCTATCAGTCCTGAGCCCCACTCCTGTCTGTCAAGCCTCATACACGTGATATGTACCAGAACCTTCCTATCCGCCAAGCCTTATGTAGCAGAGCCCATATGTACCACCA
Organism: Kalaharituber pfeilii; assembly: GCA_015179045.1. Classification (NCBI taxonomy): domain Eukaryota; kingdom Fungi; phylum Ascomycota; class Pezizomycetes; order Pezizales; family Pezizaceae; genus Kalaharituber; species Kalaharituber pfeilii. The sequence goes on along the minus strand of WHUZ01000068.1, from coordinate 301,108 downwards.
CCCCTACACCCCCAGCATGCGCTTAGTTTCTCACTGCAAGTGAGTAAGGAAGCACTGGCAGGTAATATCTGTAAGCACTGAATGTGAGTACTGTCGCTTACCTATTAGTGACCGAGCACCTATTAGTGACCGATTTCTTGGCACTCCTCCTCGTACAACTTCTACATGCAATATCTTCGGCTTCAGGCATGCTAGCAACATGAGGTAAATTGCAGAATATACAGCAGGTGCACCTGAATATTTGGAGGTTATTTGATGGCCATACTATATATATATCTTTTGTACTTCAATGATATGGAGAGAAAGTATAGCATTCTACCCCCCCCTTACATAGCAAAGAATAGCATACTTTAAATATTATATGACTCTCCTCAACTATAGCTTTTCACACTCTCAAGTGGCTATAGAAGAAGATAGCTAACTTAAATGGTGATAGGATAAGGCTGCTCTGAATTTCGGTAGCCTCAAAGCAGTCACTAAAATGGCCGAAAATGCCGGAAGTGCCAAAACTTCCAATATGCTCTTCTATTACTTGCAACAAGCAACTACATATACTAAAAATAACAGGATTAATAGCTATAAGACTACTCTTATGATTACGATAGTATGTAATATAATTGGGAGTGTTGGCTACTAGGAAAACATCCTCAAGTATAGTATAGTATATTTCAGGACTGATAGTATTAATTACTAGGAAAAATACTCTTATGAGTGCGACAGCCTCTAGTAGGATAATAGGATTGGTAGACTTGATAGGTATCTATACCAACGATAGTATATAGCTGCAGAATTAGCTGGTATAGAAGTACCCTGACAGCTATAATAGCATATATCTAACTGATAGGATTAGTTGATGAAATGAACTTCTTACTATATCAACATTGATAGCATATACCATAGTTGATAGAGGAGGTAAAAATAATAGTATTACTGCCATGTACATCTATATAGAATGATATAGGGAGCAATACTAACAAAAATTTAGTATTTCTTAGTAATATAATAAGCGGAATTGTATCTGGATATATACTATCCTATAATGACCTCCTAGGTATAATTAGCTGCAAGAACTTCTGTCAGGGTAGTTAGTGTCTTGTTATAGGTTCACCACAACCATACGGTGGGCAGTCAGTGGATGCATATATGCAAGTCATATATGAGCTGACAGTACTAGCGATGGTGCTGGTGACAGTGCCGGCGCTGGCATCGCAGTCACATAAATGAGTACTATATGAGCTACACAGAGGACTAGCATATGTAGAGCACTCAGGACAAGGTCTATAGAAATTAATGGTACTCTGATATTGAAGTAGCAGCAATTGGTATAAATTTGTGCTTACTGATAGAATATAGCAATTAGTGAATTAGTTCATCATATATCTACTACTTTAGTTATATAAAACACTATTGATTATACTGAGAGCATAGAAATGCTGCTTTTAGAGTGGTATATTGGTTGCAGTGGAGTATATTATGTGTGTAGCAGGACATACTAGCAGCTTTAGCACTTCCGGCACTTTCAGATATTTTGGTAACTGCTTTTGAGGCTACAGAAATTCACAGCGACTTATCCTACCATCATTTAGGTGAGCTACCCTTCTTCTATAGTCACTTGAGAGTACGAAGAGCTATAGTTGGGGATAGTCATATAGTATTTAGTATATGCTATCCTTTGCTATGCAAGGGGGGGTTAGAATGCTATACTTTCTCTGCATATCATTGAATTACAAAAAGTGTATATATAGTATGGCCGTCAAATATCCTCCAAATGTTCAGGCATGCCTGCTGTATATTCTGCAATTTACCTCATGTTGCTAGCATGCCTGACGCTGAAGATATTGCATGTGGAAGTTGTACGAGGAGGAGTGCCAAGAAATCGGTCACTAATAGGTGCTCGGTCACTAATAGGTAAGCGACAGTACTTTGTGCCTATGCCAAGGCGATAATTGGTACAACTGCCATAGAATGGTATCAATGCAATTAGACTACCATCTTCATAGACTAGCGTCAGCCCAGGCAGATCTCTTCGTGCTTTGCTCTTTGTCAATGATCCTTCTTCTTCTGCCTTCTTCTTCTGGGGTGAACAGGCACAGAATAGTGTCATGGGCAGTGATGAACATATATAGGTTTATGAGAATGGGTGGAATGAAGTATGTACGCTACGTGAGTATAATTCAGATTGAAGATTTGCTTCAAAAGTGGGGAATCTGTATCGCAACTTTGACTGACCCATGATTCAGAACCCAGAGGAAACTAATAATCACGTGGTCACCTCCCAATCAGGTCTGCTGAACATGCAATTGGTGATAAGTTCATAAGGTGGTGTTAAGGGAACAGGAGATTCAAATGATACGGGGTACATTTGCACTCCACGTAGGGGCAGCCATTCCTATGCACATTTGAGGTGTACATTGAGGTGTACATTGAGGTGTACATTTATACTGACCTCACATAAAGTGGTGGGGAGTATATTTTATGCATAACTGCACGTTTGATTGTCGAAGTTACGCGTGGGCGGAGTGACTTACTCCCCGCTGATCCTCGCAGGAGGTTACGTTTTACTCCCCTCCATAGTAATTTTGTACCATAGTGTTTGAACCATAGTGAAATATCGTTCAAAGGATATAGTATGAGGAGGATTTTTCGGGATGCAGTGACAGGATAGAGTCTCCGAGATGAATTGATTATGTGGAAATCACTATCTATGAATTTGACAATTCATGCGGGGAAAGATCATCACGACTGGGGTTAGGTCGTTCCTCGACTGCGGCTGAACTGTAACACATCAGACCTGGTTACGTGCATATGCTTATCACTACAGGTTGTCAGTTCTCGGATTTGGCTGGTCGCTGTGACGCACTAGCCAATGCTATCCCTTGGGTGGTCGAGACATGCATGAATTCTGTGCCGGAAACTAACTGTTTTTATCCATGTCCATGCCGATCAGACCTATCAGATTGCAACCTCAGAGCTCACGCAGTCCATGATTTGGCATCTACGGAAATAGTAGCGGTGGTCATCAATTATCTACAGTAAAGTAAATGGAACATTCGTACATTTCATATCCCTGTACGTCTAGCCATTTGTGGCCGGCAATTGATGACCGGTCCAAAATGCAAAAAAGCTAAGGCTTGTACTCTGTAATTGTAGTCTCATTCACCCCTACCCCGCATATCAACACAACTACAGATTCGCAATGCCTCGTATAAGCCAAAAAGTGTCAATATAGAAGAAAATATATGCTGAAATAACTGTTTTGATGATAGCAATGGAGTATGATTTAGATTCAGAGTTTGACTCAGAGTATAGTTCAGAGGAAGAAGAGGAGGACTTAGAGGAGATTCAGGAGCTAGTAGATAGGAGTGATCATATTGCAGCTAATCGATATCTCAACCATGGCAAAAACTCTGCTAGAAGGCAAGACTTAAATATTCTATGAAAATTGATTAATATATATCCAGATCCAGCATTTCTTGCTATTTTTCGGATGCAAAGAGCCTCCTTTTGTGCGGAGGTGCGGTGCGGTGTGGGGTTGCGTTGAGTGGGGGTGGTTCGTAGCAAATCTAAAGTAAAGTAAATGTTTTTCCAAAAGTAACGGGACTATTTCGTGCTGTAGATTTTTCAGAAATGTACTGTGATATATTATGTGTGATACTAATATAGTGAGTTTGACCAATTAAAGCAGACGGTGAAGAACAGGAAAGATAATAGACTCCTAGAAATCTGCAAACAAGACACCCTGTGACAAATTTCTGTTTTAGTGACGACTGGCAACAACTGCTGAGCTGTTGTAGAGGTATTGGTATGTAAGATGAGGTTAGAGGTCAGCAAGTCTAGTTTGAGACTGGGACAAAGGTATGTACCTCAGTTGTTCCATACTTAATGTTTTTTGAAACTGCATTTTGACCTCTCCATAGAGATTTTCTATCATATCTCCTGAATTCTCCGTGGCAGATGGATTACAAACGTTGCATTTTGATATCGCACAGGCCGTCTCTTGGTGTCTCTTGGCGCAGCGCCACCCGGCACAAAATTCATGCATGTCTCGACCACCCAAGGGATAAACTGATGGATCGGTTAATGCATATGCAATAATTCATGAGTGTGGAGCTGCAACAGTGGTCTGGTCTTCAGTGATCGGATAACAGTAAATCTAGTTGTTCATTGTTCTCATTCCTATTGTTATTCTTTCTCCACATGATTCACTCTCGAGCGACCGTGGAAATTATTCAGCCCTCCTATAGCTACAACTCACACAGGTCATCTTCAGTACGTATCCCTCCTCACCTTTCTCATCCTCATTTCTGTTCCCTTTTTCTTGGCTCCGCCATTTGACTGTCGATCACATATGCTAAAACCGTATAAATGAAGATAGGGATGCCTTAATACGTCACAAATCCAGTACACAGAAATAAGAATAAATAATAAAAATATAGCATGAGCGGAAGCTCACCCTCCACACCGAACGCCTTGAGACTACAAGTTGTTGTTTTAAAGAGGTAACACCCCTCTTGCTTCGGAATTCATAGCCTAACTCAGCCAGGTTTCCTCCGCCTACCATATTGTTCTAGTAGACCTGGTCCGTATGAAGTCCCCATTACACTCACAATAGTATGCCAGTGGTAGCAATAACAAGGAAATGCATAAAACAATAAACTATCCAACAAGCACGAAAACAATGGAGAGATGGAATAATGACAGGAAATGAATTACCATGCGAGTAGTCGATTCAGCGATGAGTAAGCTTCGTTATCCCTCCGGGAGGAGGCATGTGGGAGAAGCGGCAGGTGGTATATTTAATTTTACTTTCAATCCTAATCCCGTCAAATAATATATTGGCACTGTTGCAAAGAGTCCTACGATTTCTGTCAGTCAGGGCCTAAAGCAGATGGCCTATCAGAGCTCGTAATATGCCCTTCTGAAGCAGCTGACGCTGCATTGAAAGCGGAAGCGGGAGAGGCGGAGTCAGTAGGGGAGGCGGTTGGAGAGTCCGGAGGGACGGTAGGAGTTGCCGGGGAGGAGGCTGTCGGAAAGGCGGCGGTGGAAAGGGGGAGGCGGTATATGATAGGCAAAAGCGACGAGAGAGCCGGTGCGAGATTTAGTCCGAGACTACGCTTGAACATGCGGCTGTAAGGGTTCCCGCTCGCCAAGAGGGGGCGCAGGCAGCTAAGATCAGCTTTCTGCATGGCACGAGCCGGAAGTGCCAGCATAGAGTGCTGGTAAAGTGCGATGTTTATTATTCATTTCGCAACCGGTCTCATTTTTGACCTGGAACTGACAGCCGAGTAACTCTCACCGTTTAACCATCCCAGTAACGGCGGATAATCAAGAGGATAGGGTTTTCCCTCCAGTGATCTGTGAGCTGACTGATCTAAAGCTTGGCGAAGTGGTTTCGCTATTGTCTGTACATGCGATGGAGTTTGCAATTCCACAGGCATGTGTGTTGTCCAACAATATTCTAAGATGTAACACCCCAGATCCAGATGATTAAATTCTAGTGGAAACCCTAATTTTTGCTTTCTAAACTTTTTTTTTTTTATAAAAAAGGACTCCGGGTATTATAGGGGCCGGGAGAGTCTCACATGCCAGTGTCCGGACTTAAGTGATGTTCTGGACCCTGATGCTCTACACCAACCACCCAACAGTATCGACGTTGCCAAGATTCATCGGAAATCTGGTTTGATACAGCTGACTTCGATACTACAGTTTTCCCTTGCTATACCGGATGCTCTCAGGTTGCTACATCCCGCTCCCATACAAAACCCTCTTGCTATACCGGACGCACTAAGAATACCGGACCGGACAGGAATTGCCAGGCACTTACCCCCCTGTCTCCATACAAATAATATTTGCTATGATATACCGGATATACTAACACCAATCTTGGCTATCCCACTTTGCATTCACCTTCAGATGCTTACTAAACTTAACATTACATGATAAAATTAGGCTGTCGTTGTTCCCAATTACATTATTTTTGCTGCCCATCCCTATTCTGTTCTGCCAAGCATTTTATTCTATAACAGAACCTTACTATACCGGACGAAAAAGGCCAGATTTTACAGATCCGGTATAGCAAGGAAAAACTGTAGTATGATATATTTGAGAAACGTCCCGCGAAAAACGTCAGGTTCACGGAAGCCGCAAAAGCAAGGAAAGAGACGTTGCAGAAGGAAATCGAGGGGGTGAGAGCTAAGGAATAACAGGCCATTCCAGATAATGCGGAGGTATTTGGACTTGTGAGAAATGACTCCATCGGTAGTTCCCATAATGTCTGTGAGAGGGAGGAGCAAGAGGCACGAATCGACAGTTGCGAGATTGCGGAGGACAACAAAGAAGTGGAGAGAAGCCTATTAACACACACACTTTAGATTCCAACGAAGGAAGGCAATCGGCGGACACAAAAAGCCTCAGCGAGGGTGAGGCTTTTCGAACTGAGACGGGAATTGTAGAGAGCAGCGGTAGCAGAAACGAGGCTTCATCGTCATCTCTAGATCTAGAACCAGTCTCTGAAGAAGAAGTCGTGAATGAACTCCATTACTCCTCTCCACAACAGCAAGCTCCGAATGGAATCATAGTTGACTCTTCCATAATCTATCTTCCCTCTCCTACACAGTACCAGAGAGCATATATTGCGCACCCCCCTGTGCCTATCGACATTCGAGCTGCGGGGTTTGAGCTAACATTCGACCCTTTGCCTGTTGGATTTCGGGATGTGAAGTTTGGATATTCGCCGGATTATACTGCGTGCGGGGTGTCAGAGTGCGGGGACAGCAGGGCTTGTATTCGGTATTGCCCTCAGCACTGTCAATGTGAGCGCCAACAAGACAGCAATCATCGCCATCATAGTTATTATCACAACCATCATTTCATCTCCCATCCTATGCATTTTGCGCAACCCTCTTCACACCCTCCGCCATCATCCCCACCTCCATATTCTCCCAACATCGACAGTGGCACCGAAGCCGACATAGACATTGACATTTCCCGCTGCGAACATAGGGCAAATATACACAAGCAGCAGAGAAAACAGGGAGAGATGAAGATGGATGAGAATGAAGTGTTGACACCTATCCTCTTCGAAACACAGCAGGAAGAGCAGCGAGGGATGAGGAAGAAGGGACGAAGGAGGAAGATGATGGAAAAATCGAAGCGGAGATCAAAGTCCAAAATCGGAAGTGAGTGTAAGTGCTGTGAGGAAAAGAGGCAGCGAAGGAGAAGGGAAAGAATGGAGAACAAGAGCGCCAGTCACGAAATGTGTCGGAAGAGCAAATTAAAGAAGTATTCCGAGCTCGAAAAGGGCGTATGTACCGCCGCAGGTACTGCATATAGTGAAGCCAGTGGAAGCGCCCAAAGTCATCACACAGGCACCGAATTCCTATATTCCCAACAAAGCGGAGAAAACTATCACCACAACCACCTCCCACAGCGGAGGTGGTGGGCTTCTTCGGGACATAGCACTCGGCGCATGTGCAGGTGGTCTTGGTGCTTTAGTCGGCATCATGGTGGATCGGCGGCAGCGCAAGAAGCAAGATACTACCAAATCTACACTGTCAGCGCCCGCAAAGGAAGATATGAGCAAATATATTTCGATTCTGGAGACTACGGAGAAGTTGGGTATTGACTCCAGTTTTACCTCTGATGAGAAGCAGGGAAGGCAAGTGTACAGCCCCCCGGAGATACCAAAAACTCCACCTCCGATGTCGCCGAGGACCGTCACTGTGGGAGCAGGGGATGTGCGGATGGAGACAGGGATGGCGAAACCGGTTCACAAGGAGTGGAGTGGCGTCTACTGTGATGGTGGAGCGACGAATGGAACCGCAGACTGATGGTAGGGAGGATGAATCGGGGAAAGAGGGGAAAGATAAGCGATGCCGCAGGTCAGAGTCGCACTCGAAATCGCACAAGCGTCATGATTGGGAAATGGTTGAGTTGAGGAAGCAAGGAGTGACAATTGCAATGGCCCCGCCTCCATCACCTCGACTTTCTGAAATCCCCAAAGCTACAACTCCCCCGCTACCTGCGCATGCACAACTATCACATCCAACCACCGCAAAAGCAAACTTCGGATTTTGGGAGGGCTTGTCCACCCCGGCTACGGACACCAAAGCCAGCTCCGCAGCCGGAATCAACAACAATGTTAAAATCCTCGCGTGCCCCGATGACAATGTGTGGACGCTCGTGGAAGACGGTTACAAAGGAAAGGGAGAGACGATCGTCCCTGTGATGAGGGGCGCATTGAGCCCCCAAGACGTTGGCAATACTAGGAGGAAGTCGAGGAAGAGCGGGATGTCGGGAATGGTTCAAATCCCACCGTTAGCACCCTTGGGCACTTCTGTATGGAGTAAAATTATGTCGGCACAGGCTCGAGTTCCCCAAGGTTCTGTTGGGAATGTTTCGCAAGTACCGGTAGCGGGTGAGACGGATATTTCGAAGTCGGTACCTATCCAGAGTGCATCTACCTCCGCGCGTCCACTACCACCTGCACGCAAACGCGCACCTAAACTATCTCACGAAAAAATTGAGACAAAGACCTCGGAACTCAAAGGGGTATGTACCGCCGCCGCCATTTTCAATTCCGCGTAGCAGCCCCACGGCGCCACAAACAAGTACACAACAAGAACAACGCAACGCAGCTGGGAAAACAGAGACGGACGGAGACCAGGTCAAAATGCGTAACGCTAATGCCGAGAGAGGAGAAGGCTCAGTTAAGGTTGGAGGAGGGCAGATAGAGAAGGAAATGGGAGAGATTTGGCCGCCGTTGAGGAGGTTGGGGGGATTGAGATATTAGTCGTTTAAGGATTCTGTGAGGGGCTTACACTTGGATGTAGTGCGGGGATCTTGGCGATCCAGTGATTCTTAGTTATAACAGGGAAGGGGCCGGGGATGTGGTACGTCGACAGGGTGACGTTGAGTCGCTTGTTCGCGGTCTGAGCACCACTAAGTTACCGCATTGCTTCTTGCTCCATCTAGTACAATAGTACATATCAAGGGACATTACATTGCACGCCTACATACATACGTAAAACCTTTCCTTCAATTTAATTTTGTTTGCGTACTCGGGAGCAAGGGTAAGTCTTCAGAAGCGCAAAAAGTTGCATACAATGTGATGGGGATAGTTGATAGGATAGAGTTGACCTGTTGGTTATGTAATACTTGTTATTCTACACGCATTTTCTGTAGTTTCTTACACGCTTCACCGAGTAACACGCTTTAATTCTTTGTTTTCCAACCAACTTACAGAACTCCATTTCCCAGTCACAGCCTCGAATCGCCTGCTGAAGCCTGCATACAATAGCGAAATGAAGATTTCAGTCATGAAATTCACAATCAAGAAACTACTCAAGTTCAGCGCATCAGAATTATTATTGTACAAGATGAAATGCACAAACATGGTGGAAACCCTCAGGAAGAGTGGGCAAAAGAACAGCTCCTGTCATTGGCTAGAAGTGTGCCAGCTCAGCTTTGCTGTTGGGTGGTAAGTATGCAACAATGTATTGACTTGTATGCAGTTGAAATTACGTGTGTTGTATTTTTTTTTTGTGTGTAAAAACCCATACAATTGTTCTGAAGACTGTGCGACAAAAAGTCAACTTCTGACCCCCGGTCGGGTGGTGCACATTATGCAAGCATAGCGCTTCTGAGTATTTTCCTACCCCCGAGTACTCATTTATTCGAGTGTATCTTTGGACCTTTTCGGTTGTCGAATTAAACGATGCGGCTGTTCAAGGTTTCATCACGGGTAATCGGAATGCATACACAAGAAACTGGTATTCACGTTTTTCCATTGATTACAGAACAAAAACATGCTATTTCAAAGCTACATATCAGCAAAGGAAGCATGAGAAAAGCAATCACTTGGATCGCAAACAGAATCTATGCCAAATGATTCAAATAATGAAAGACCCTCGAAAGATTAATCAAACAAGAATAACCAACGAATCCAGAGAACCGTCCCATTCTTTACGCCAGCCCAGAGTTGACAACACAAAAAATCCTTTCAGCTTCCCCATAGCGGGGGTTGTTCGCGTGCCCAGAGTCTAAGCCTGCTGAGGCTTAAATACCTCTGAAATACCTCCCCAGCGTAAGCGGTGTGTGTGCGTCGTTACCTATTCGGGGGAAGGGGGAAGGTACCTTTCGGGTTGGCATCCTACTTGACACCGACGGCGCCCAAGACAAATAGCCCCAATCAAACAGCAACAATAACCCCCAAAATTAAATACAATTTAGGGAAAAAGAAAAAGAAAAAGCAACGCAATTTTTGAGAATTGAATAGACGAACCGGGGCGTCTCCATTCATTGCATCCCAAAAGGTGCTGGAAGTACAATACCGCCTCTTTCCCGGTCTAGAATAAGGAAATCGGGTAAGGTACGTTGATTTTGCTTACCGTTCATTAACATGCATATGCGCGATAAGGTACCATAAATTACGGAGGTGAGAGAGCATATATTAAGGAGTGTTGATAAAGATATATATACATAAAGAGTGGACATTGGTCATCACACGTACATAGATACAAATATAATTTTCTTGGAATGGTCAACTGAGGATCCCCGGTAGAGCCAACTTACGACACACCGCTTCGAACCGAGTACCGAATTAATTTGGGGATACTACCGAACCGCCGTTCGCGACCGCTCTTGTTCCGTAATCGTTGAAGCTATCTTATTCGTTGGCATTGGCGGAACTTCCGTGAGATGTTCGCTCCCTCAATTTCTGTGCCTGATCAGAGTGGGCCATTTTATTAAGTTTTTTCTATTTTTTCTTAATACCATTACTCGCACGCCGCCCCACGGACTATGGCGAGATAGCTACATAAGGAGGTAAAGATATAAGGGGATCGGAAAAAATAAAATAGAGTCGCAAAAGCAATAACGTCACACGCATTCAAACAACAGACACAAACTGTTTCAAAGTTGCAAAATAACAAAGAAGGATACAGTAGGACTCCTATCTCTCCATCCAGCTCAGCAACCCCTTCTCCCCAAACGGCTGTAGTCGGAGCACCCCTCCCGACCTCCTTGCCACCTCCTCCTCCACACCTCGAACTCGCCTCAAATATGTGACGCCGTTTCTTCACCCTCCCGAAACCATCTGCACTCTAGGATGTCGAGCTGGCTCAGTCTGCACCTCCATGTCCCCCGTCCTTTCCTCCCTAGGAGGCATGCCAGGGTGCATTTTACCACGTAAAGTGGCCACGCGATGAACCGTATCAAGGGTATGTGGGTGCTCTACACCCAGTACCTGTTCTCTTCCAGTCAATGTCTGTTGAAAGTACTCCAGTGCTTTGTCATACTGTCCCATATCCTGGAATAAACAGGCCACGTTGTAGACAGTACGAAGGGTGTTTGGGTGGTCTGCACCCAGTGCATTTTCCATCCCAGCTAATGCTTTCTGAAAATAGTCCAGTGCTTTGTCGTACTGTCTCATTGCATGGAATAAAATGGCAATGTTATTGACCTTAGTAAGGGTACCTGGGTGTTCTGTGCCCAGTGTCTTTTCTCCTCCAACCAATGCACGCTGATGGTACTCAAGTGCTTTATCGTACAGTTGCATATCTTGGAATAACATGGCAATGTTGTTAACCATAATAAGAGTGGTTGGGTGTTCTGTGCCCAGTGCCCTTTCAGCTCCAGCCAATGCTCGCTGACAGTACTTCAGTGCCTCGTCATACTGTCCCATATCTTGGAATAAAAGGGCAATGTTGTTGAGCGTAGCAAGGGTGTCTGGATGTTCTGTTCCCAGTGCCTTTTCTCTTCCGGCCAATGCTCGCTGACAGTACTCTAGTGCTTTGTCGTACAGTCCCATATCTTGGAATAAAATAGCGATGTTGTTGACCGTAGAAAGGGTGTCCAGATGTTCTTTGCCTAGTGCCTTTTCCCTTCCACCCAATGCTCGCTGAGAGTACTCTAATGCTTTGTCATACTGTCCCATAGCATGAAATAAATTAGCAATGTTGTTGACCGTAGTAAGGGTGGCTAGGTGTTCTATGCCCAGTGCCTTTTCTCTTCCGGCTAATGCTCGCTGATAGTAACCTAGTGCTTTGTTGTACTGTCCCATTTCTTGAAATAAAATGGCAATGTTGTTGACCGTAGTAAGGGTGCCTTGGTGTTGCATGCCCAGTGCCTTTTCACTTCCAACCAATGCTCGTTGAAAGTATTCCAGTGCTCTGTCATGCTGTCCCATTCTCTGCAATAAATGGGCCATGTTGTCGACCGTAATAAGGGTGTCTGGGTGGTCTACACCCAGTGTCGTTTCTTTCCTAGCTAATACAAGCTTACACATTTCTTCGGCCTTCCTATAATAACCATGCTTCTTATAAACTGCACGCAGATTGTCCACTGCCATTAGTGTCTCCTGATTTCCTATCGGCACAGTCTTTGCTTGCTTCTCTACAGCAATAATATGTGGCAAAATCCGCCGCTCAAAAATGCAGTCCGCCACCTCATGCTTGGTGTCGATAGGAGCTATCACGGATGTAACAATAAGCAATGCCTTGATGGCTTTCTTATTACATCTTTCAGGTTCAGCCTCCAGTTTCCATTGAGCCCACTTATGAACTATGGGATGAATACTGAAGCTATCATCTCTATCTTTCCGCTTCACCATTGAGTATGAAAGTAGCACCCGAATTGAGTCTTTCAAGCTTGAGTCTGTAGTAAGGTGAGAACACGTATCATTAGCTATAGTGCTTTACTAGAAGATAGTTGTACATACCATTCATTGGCAATTTCATTCCTCGCTGCTGCAACTCCTCACAAATGTCATTATTATCAAGAAACCCACATAATAACAACAATTCTGCAGCATTCGGATTTTGTTTCTGGATTGCATTGAATGACAAATCCCAGGCAGCAAAGACAGCTCGATCATGGGTTCCAAGTTTCCATTCCGTGCTCAAGAGGTAAGTAACCTTATTCTCATACTCACTGAGATAGCGACTAAAAGAAGAGTCCAAAGCATAGATACATGCTCCAGCCTGGTCTATCGCAAGTGGCAAGTATCCAAGTTTTTGGACAATTGTTGCAGCAGCCTCTTTCTCATGCTCACAATCTATGTACTTCATGTTAATATGGAATTCGAATCACGCTATAGTCAGGTTCACTTACTGCCCCCAGTCACTTTCTCAAAAGCCCGCTTTGCGCTCTTCAAGAGTAACTCTTCTGCCTCAATCTTCGTCATTTGGTCCACCTCTATCCATCCTCGCCCATGAACACTCTCACGTCTTCTGCTTGTAATAATCACTGTCCCATACGATGATGATGGAATATAGTTGTTAATATCAAAAGATCTTAGATCGTCAAGGTTGTCGAATACAAGGAGCCATTTGGTGTTGTCTTTTGCAGCGAACCATTCCTTTACAGCATCAACAACATATTGCTCTTCACTTGGGTCCTGTACGGTAAACAATCCCACTGAATTGAGTTTGCCGGCCATGCCCAGTAGTCGGCCAATATGCATGTAGTCAGGCTCGTCACAGAGTTTGGCATGATGTTTGATAAGTTGCTGCATAATGTAAGTGAAACCAAGTTTCGTAGTCTGTTCACTAGCTGCATTGACCCAGAATACTGCTGAGTAATCTCCATGATGGCGGTAGGCATATTCCAATGCAAGCTGGGTCTTCCCCACACCACCCATTCCATAAAGTACTACCTGGATGGCATTCCCTGTGGCCGCGCCCTTTATTTTTTGCTTTAACTGTTCGAGAAGATGTTCCCTTCCAACGAAATCAGAATTCCGTCGAAAATTAGGAAGGCTGAAGGGAATGTCGAAGGATAAATGTAATAATTTCCTCTCGGACAACCTAGGAATGGTGGCATTAGGAGGTAATACATTGAAGAGACCATCAATATATTTTGTTAGCTGGCCTACTAGCTCATGGCACTTTGCTTTGTCCGAACTTGCCCAACACAGCTTGCGGTATGCAGATACAGATTGCTGCACATTTTGTACAGCCCTTCCGAGGCAGGCAATTTCTTCCTCAAGCGCTGGAAGGAGTTGTGTATTGGAGAGGATCTTTGGATTTTCTAACAGGCGAAGATCACTAGGACTGATACTAGAAATTGGAGGCTGTGGGCTAGGACTTGTAGCTCGACCAGGTTTGGCCTTCCCTGGGCTTGGAGATTTCGACCGGAACTTTGACAATAGACGCCCAACTCCAAGACTGTCGCGTTTTGCACTCTTGTCATCCTTCTGTGGTTCGCTTTGGTATCTTGCTTGCAATGCAGCAAGCTTTGCAAACACAGCAATTATCCTCGCTAGACCAGCTACTGCATATCTATACCGTTCATCGTCAGGCTCAATGTGTTGGTGTTGCTGGCTGGTGCCATCGAGCCCCCAGGCATGCTCCCAATGCTTCAGCCGAAGTCCTTGCTCCCGGAGATCGTGCAACACCGAGTCTTGTGCATAGCCGATTTCCTTCATGTCGGAAAATATGTTTGTGCACTCTCGACTGAGTTTAACCAATTGTCCAGCCAGTCCGACGATTCCGATGGCAAAGCCTGCTGCTTCTGCCATGGTTGTGATGGAGACAAAGGAGTCTAATTCTAAATTAGTTATTGTGATCAGTCTCATCTAGTACATGAGTGAAAAAAATATCAACCGACGAATATTGAGCTTTTACTACTTACTGTCGCGTGTCAAATTTGATTTAGGACACTATTCCAGTCTCAACGAGCTTAAGAACTGTTCGGAAGCGAGATATATCTGAAGATTGGAAAATAGGTTTTGTACGGTATAAATTCCGTTTTAAAGGTACAGAAAAGAAGAGGGTATTTTCGGAAACAGCGATACGATACTTCTGCGTGGTTCTGACTCTGTGGAAATCCTATCTAATTGCTTGACCGTCGTGCGGGGAAGATCCTGTGCATGGGCCATCATTTTTCGACTGTGGCTGAATTGTATGTATTTTAACAAGTCAGACTTAGATACGTGCATATGCTTGTTGCAGGATGTTCTATATCCGATTTGACTGTACGGTGTGAGGCACAGCCTGTTAGTGCAAATGCAATAAGTCACGGGGAACCCAAAGCGACATATGTGTGTAACAGTAACGTTACTACGAGTGGGTAGTTCAGGTGTGGAGGTAACCATACCCTCAAAATTATTCACCTTCCAGGAGCGTAGTGAAACGCGGGCTAAGGTACGAAAGGTTGATGTGAAGCGTTTAGAGTGATACTTGTGTTGACTCGAGGCGTTAGGCGGAATCGCCTATAATACATTGATCTTTGTATGATACTCTACTCGAAAGTGTATGGAAACATACTTCGGCTGCAGGTATAGACAAGGCTGGCAAGTTAAGGAGCGGCAACATAAATAAACGTTAGATCATGAGATTCCGGCGCTCTACTATTTGGCAACTCCCCATCTGCTAGCCTAACGGCTCTTTGTCGGAGCCATAACGAAGACACACGAGAAACCCGAAACGAGAACTTTGTGCAAAATTTCACAAAAATTAAGAAACCACGAGAGATGAGCGGATGTGATTTATTGCGCTTGAAAACCGGGACGAAGGCGATAGCGGCAGAAGTAGGTATGAATCACCAGACTTGTCAGAAACTATAATATCGATATAAACTGAGCGAAATCAACTCTCCTAGTAATCGCAAAGCGGAGTGGAAGAACAGTTATTTTTTGACGATTCAGAAAAGAAAGATTACGGGCTTTCGCGGCAAGAGATAGAATAACGCCGAATGTCTTGGCAGGACTGTTTACGGATTTTGAAAGTCTTTGGGTAGCTTTCTATATATTTGTTTTTTTTTTAGTGTGTATGTGTGTGGATCTTGTCGTTTTCATATATATTTTACTCGTCATGTATTGTTGTTTCTACATGTATTAAATCTGTGAAAAAATTATGTGGGTTTCCCATACAAAAAACACAACTTGGGATCCGTAGCCGCCGAGCTACTTGCCACGTGAGGGGAGACTATGGAGCTGCGTAAGTTATTCACTTTTTCGCACCTCAGAGCAGTTTGCCACTATCACCGGCTAAACTAGTTGTCTACTGTTCTTCTACTCTTTCTCTTTACTCGACATATTGTGATTTCTATCTACATATGAATTCCTCTGGGGCGGCAGTAAAATCCTTGCTACCACTCATATATACCAGTCGCCTTGGTCACCATGTCCACCCGCTTTTCTGTTTCCCTTCTCTTACCTCCGATTCTAACTCTATGTACAATAGGTCAGCCACTGCCCAACAATGAAACAACGATGAAAGCTTCAGGACATTGATAAAAGGAAAGGGGAAAAAAGAAAGAAACGAAAAGTATAGCGTAAGCAGAAAGCTCACTCTCCGCTCCAAACCCCCATGTACCCACAAGTTGCTTGTTGTTGTTTTTGGCAGCGCCTCTTGCTTTGGAATTCACATCCCAACTGAGCCAGGCTTCCTTCGGCGGCTATATTGTAGAAATGGTCCGTTGGAGCCCCACCTTGACATCCGGAACGAACGTGCAATTAGTATAAGACACAAGGAATCGAAAAATCAATGAACCATTGGATAAAATGAAAACAATGGACAACTCGAAGAAAAAGAAAATATATACGGATAGTCAAACGTACCAAGGAGTAATTTGCATTATAAATCCAGTGCGGGATGCGGCTGTAGGTACGGGAGGGGGGTGGGGGGGCGGCTGCTGGCGAGGTCAGCTGCTGAAACAGGGGTTAGGAGACGCTGGTGAACGGGAGAGCGCGGGGGGAGATGGTTCAAGAGGAGGTGGAGTTATCTATCTATTTATCGAACTTACCTATGCCTTGTTCGAAGTGATACGTCTGTTGTCTCTAGTGACGGAGGTAACAACAACGAGAAGTCACCGAGAGGTATAAAATTGAGGGCCCCAGTTCAATTTCGGGCAAAGTAAGAACTGGTTATCCAGCATCTTTTCTTACAATAAATGGACTGTTATGCTCCGGATACAGTTGTCAAATTCTAAGGGAAACAGGGCAACCTGTTTTTAGTTTTTGCGTTCTATTTTTTTCTTTTGCTTTTAATAGTACAAGTATTCATACTTACTCCCTGATCAGATCTGTTATAGCTTGGCGTCATCAACTTTAGTGCGCATGGCGTTCTGACGTACTTATTTGTGGACAAGCTTGCAACCGCCCTTTGGTAAGGCCTTATCATAGCATAGAGATGTCTTTCGGACTGAAACACCAGTGGATACGAGTGGTCACTGACTCGGGACAGATGCGTAAGGTTAACAGCGATGACGCGACTTGGGTAAGCGCCAGCTGCAACAGGGCAAGGCGGTACAGATGCGTATCATACCATGAGACTTTGGCATGGATCGATAGGCTGCGCAGGGATAATTAGGTTCGGCACGGATAGGCGGGGTATTGGAATCTGCAGCGATAGGCAGGGATACTGGGATCTGTATAGATATGCTATCGAGGGCTGGGGGCTGATGCTGAAGGTCAACAGTCAAGGGTGCATGGTAGTAGAAGCGGGGTAATATACTCTGTGCATATAGAACCAGAGGATACACAAAGAAACTCGCTGGTGGTCGTCATAGGACAAGAGTTGCTGATAGTTACTAAGGCGTGGGATATTTTCTACCCAACAGGTAGGCGAAGATAATTTACCCCTGTCACCATACTTTGTTAGAGGAGGTCTCAAGCTGTGTTGGAGCCAGATCTATGCCCGAGTTATTGCAATAAGAAATGTAAGCACCTCCAGCGGCTCGGTTCGTCATAACAGGACAAACATTGTCAGTCTATTGGATGAGTTAACAATTTCCGCTAAACAGTCTGGGAGCAGCTAAGGTCAATCAACTACAGCAACAATTCTTTATCTCCGTGATGACCTCATAATTGATTTAAGGGAATTAACTCCAAACTTCCTTCTTTCTCTTCGTTCTTTTTCCTGTTACATAATCTTTCGTGCAATTTACCATTTCTCGTCTTTCTGCAGTGATTACTGGTATCAGCTTGATCAATCCCTGAGAATGGTCCTGGTAAAACAATTGTTTCTATAGTTGCGATAGCTTGTAAGCTGTTCGTACAAAAGAGTTCCTTGAGGTGTTCTGGCCCATTGACGAACATTTTCCGGTTCGCAAACCGGCCCCGTGAAAAACATGGTTTTTCACGGGGCCAGCCCAGCCACGAACACCTGGCCTAGCGGCGAACACGAATGTACCTCTATGTACCTATATGCCCAGTTTGCGAACCACAATGTTCGTCGGTGGCCAGAACATGAGTCATGAATTGGGCCTTAGATAGGTAATAGAGGGGGTTGAGGAGAAAATCACCAGCTCAGTTGTGATGTACCTAGAGGAGCGAAGTATACCCGGAGCTCAGGCAGATTCAATACCAAATCAGGAGGGAAATGGCTGAAGTCCTGCCAGTACGAGTGGGATAGAGTACCGACTTGTTTAAAGTGGATGTTTGGCGCTTGCAGGGATGCCATTTCTGGCTCTACAACCACCAAAATTTTAATAATTCTTGGCATCAACGCAATTCTTGTTACTACCACAAGATAATATCAGAAATGGTGGAGGAATCTGGATATCTCTAAGAAGGTAACACTCCAAAATTCCACTTAGAGCAAGAAGAATACTAGAAGTATATTTACTAATTTTCTTATAGTTATTCTATTCATAATAAGTTAGCTATGATAACAAGTCTATATTCTTAACTACAGCAGCAGCAAATTTTTAATTATGTTGTCTTTATTATCTTCTAGCATGTGAGCAGAAAGCGACAACTTGAGAGCCATATTAGCAGCATTACTGACAGCATGTTTTCAAGTTGCAACCTGTCAGTGGCAATCGGGCTGTACTAGAGTACAAGCACACAGTAACTGGCCTATCAATTATCCATGGTAGCAGAACGTTTCTCTATACTCATTACTAGCACCACATAGAGGTACCTAGTGGTACTTGTAAAAAAAAGTGTTCGCGAATGGGCCTGGCTGGTTCGTGAGAACCGCAATGTTCGTTGGTAGGCCAGAACAACTCTACTCGACAGGAATGCAATCTACATGCAAGCGAGGTACATACCCGTCAATATTACCCCGATATAGTTAATCGAAAATGACACATATCCTCCTGCAGTCGCTGCCTAGAGAGCGGCAGGGCAGATGCGCGGATCTATCATATGATACAGGATGGTACAGGTCGGTGTCACAAGCTCGGCATGGATCGACAGGGATCTAAAATCTTCATGGGTCGCAATGTTCGCTAGGGGCGTGAAGGCCCTGGTTACGAGACTAGTGAAGGCCAACGATATGTATGCGATCGCAAGAGCTGAAGCGAATGACAACTTGAGAGGTCGGCGTGACTGGTCAGACCTTTTCCTGCATCCGTGAATCTTGGCGATCATTAGAGAGCTACAAAGTTATTGTATCAGCCCTGTAGGAAATAACCACGACCATCATTATTTGTAAGCAGCCAATCTCTTTCATTATTGGCGCTGGATGGTTTCAATCTTCAGAAATCCTTTTGGTTTTTTTTTTTCACATTTCAGAGTTAGTATGTATCTGCTTAGTACTTTATGGATGGAGACCACTCGTTCAGTGCGTTGTGACCAACCATTTTGGCACCGCCTTCAGTCTTGAACCAGACTACGACTAAAGTACTTACTGTAAATTAGTACCTGACTAAGCGTACTCTGCTAGTAGGCTCTGAGCACGTTTAGTCAGCTCCTACAGTGAGCGGTAGTCAGGTTCGAGACTCAGCCGCTGGATGCCAAGCACAACTAGTCTAGTTGGGTCAACTTAGTCTGGTTGGCGGGTCAACTCTGTTTCTGGCCCGATAAGGTAGTATGTCACATATGTTATGCCCCTAGAGTTCCCCAACGGAACATTCAGAGGGCCCAAGAATGCCGCGACGCAGAACGCAGTCACGGCATTTTGTGGCCCCAACAAGACGCTTTCCCTCCAACTCCTCCGACATCTTCCTCCTCCACCACCTCCATGATCCCCACCCCCAGATCCCCCTCCACAGCAGCACGCATCTGCAGTGTGCACTACTGCTCTCAGCCTATCAATCTTCACAACGTGCATTCCTAACAGTGAGTGAACTAGGCAGTTTTAAGTAGCCCCTTATTCAAGCCATACTCACCGCAGCCATAGCCTTCGGAGCAGCCTCGAACCGCCGTCGGAGAACATTCTCCCCCACCACTAGCATGCCAAACTATCTATGGCCTCCGCCCTGAAGTTCCGCCGGTGGTGATGCCGGATGTGCAGTGAGTTCCCCCCTCCTTCCTCCCCGTCCTCTCCTTCCCCCCTTCCCTCAGTGCAGAGCGAGGCCCACGCCTTAGTCCTCTATGTAGCAAAAAAAACTGACATGCACCCAAGTCGCTTTCCAACTCCTCCTCCAATGTGACTAGTTTCGATCAATGCTGCACCTCCGGCACCTCTGGCAGCGCCGCCAGCCCCTGCTTCTCCTCCTCCACAGCGCAAAAGACGGGATCCACTGAAAAGCAGGAGCAGACACACTACCCGTCTTCCACCATCCACTACCACACGCACCATTACCACTCCGCCCCACCTCCTAAAGAATCTGGAAAGAAGAAGTAGGAGGAAGGACCGACGCTACTAGAATCCAAGCCAGAGGAAAAGAAAGCGAAGGAGGAAGCCCCGCCTCCTCCACCTCCAGCACCACAAATGGGAGCAACCTCCGGCGTAGAATACTACTATCACTGTTCACCGATGGCGCTGTCACTGGATTCCCGTTTCCGGTACCAGCGTCAGCGCAAGGTCAAGAACAGGAGAAGATGGAGAAAGTTCTGAAGGAGATGCGAGAGGCGATCTGGCAGTTGCGGATTTCACAGGCGGCGGTCAAAGCTCCAGTTTCATCCCAAGGGCTCGAGGTTGCGCTGCCACCATCTCCACTGCCTGCCGTGGTCTCAACGGAGAATGAAAGAGAAAGGAGAAAAGAGAAGGAGAACCCCCGTAGTGCCACCAGTGCCTCCTGTAGCGCTATTAGCGCCTCCCGTAGTATCCATCCCCATTCCACCTCCAGGAAATTTTATTGCATGCTACGCATTCCCCGCACAGACTCTTCCACCACGAGCATTTTAATTCCTACCACCAGCGCCCAGCGTCCATAGAGCCTCCCCCTCCCTCCACCACCGCATATCGCATGCTCCGCGTTCTATCCGCCAGAGGCATCGTATCCACTTGTGTATGCAGAAGTAGGTGTGCAAAATGGAGTGGGGATGATGCATAAGGAGCCCAAAGGGGGTCAAAGCGCCGCCATCGCCTATGCGTCATCAGATGTCCAGCGGAGGTAATACCAGTGGGAGGGGTGAGTGAATGTCTTTCTTTTTGTTGTATTCGCCTTGTTTATTTCTTTTGCTGGCTTGTTCGATGAAATGGAATGCAAATTCCCCAGAGATTAATTCCCCATCATTTGTCACTTGACCTTTTATAGCTGAATGTTTGGTTACGATTGGTTTTGCTGCAATTTTGGGTATTGTTGCCGGTATAGAAATTGTGTTTTTGTCGGGACCACATTCGAGGGCTAGGAGATGATCGGCAGCGAGGTAGAGTGGGAGAGCAGGAGAACTGAGTTCATATTTTTGCTGCTGGAGCTCCTATCTTCATATCTGTTAGCGATTTCATTTCGTTACTTGGTGTGGCGACCATACCATACTATCAATGTCTCTTTCCCATGAACAATGTAAGGATATTGCAGGTTGAGAAAATGATACTACGGGGTTTGACCTAGTACCCGAACATTCGCTTTTTGGATGTAGGGTGCAAGTTTGGATATTGGTCAAAGTATACTGCGTGTGGGGTGATGGAGCGCGGGGAAAGTAGGTATTGCCCTCAGCATTAACACTGTCAGCATGAGCAAGGCAGCAGTCACCGCCATTTATAGTCATCATCATCATCACTCCATCCCCCATCCTATTCACATTGCTCAACCCTCTTCACCCCTCCGGCACTTTCCAACTCCCATACAGTCCCAACATCAATAGAGGTGCTAAAGCCGACAAATAGACATTTGAAGATTCCCACCACAAACACTAAACTAACACACACGAGGGCGGAACAAACAAATAAAGACGAAGATGGATGAAAAGATTCTCTCATCACCAAGAAAGCTGAAAAACTGCCACCACAACTCCCACCCACACCGGAGGCAGTGGGCTTCGGTGCTTCAGTCTCATGAGGTGGAGTACCAAATGTAAATTACCAGCGTCCACGAAGGGGGATATGAGAGGGTGTATTTCGCTCTCGCGAACGGAGGTGAAGTTGGAGGTTGTGGATGATTTTACTTAGGGGGAAAGGGAAGTGTATACCCTGCTGGAGATACCGAAGGCCCCACCTCCCATGCCGGTACAGAAAACTGTGATGATGGGACAGGGAGTGAAGACAGAGACAGTGGCAAGGATGGCAAAAACCGGTGGACAGAAAGTGTAATGGGGTCTATATTCTGGCTGGGGCAATGGTGGAATCGCAGGCTGATGGTAGAGGGAAAAAGACGTAAGCGATGCAGCAAGTCACAGTCGCCCTCAAGAATCACATAAGGAGATCATAGGGAAAAGGGTGAGTAGAAGGTTCCCAGGAGCGCCTCCACCTCCACCGCCTCTTCTTAAAGCCGAAAACCCGCTGCGACCGTCAGAACCGACTATGGCAAGCCCGAACTTGGATTTTTAGAGGGCCTGCTGCGAATACTAAAGTCACCTCGGCGTCCGAGATGGACAGCACCAAAATCCTCCGACGACAGGGGGATGGATGCTGATGGATGGCGGTGGCAAAGGAAAGGAGGAGAGGATAGTCGTTGTCATGAGGGGTGCGTTGAGCCTCCAAGAAGTCGGAATTCTAGGAGGAGGTCAAGGAGGAGGGGTATACCGAGTCGAGCAGGAGCGGGATGTTGGGAGTGCAGCGGGATGATCGGAAATGGTCAAGTCCCGCCGTTAGCACCATTGGGTACTCTCGTAACCAGGCCATTGGGCGCTTCCGCAAGGTTCCCCTGCGGATATTCTGCAAGTACCACTAGCGAGCGGAATGGATAATTCAACCTCTATATCTCTTCAGAATCCACCCATCTCCGCACTCGCCTCCACGACAAATTCACACATACACCCGGAAATCAAAAAGGGTGTGCGCCGCCGTCACCAGTCATTTCCCTACGGTGCCGCAAACCAGTACATAGCAACACAGCGAAGCCCGGAAAAATGGAGAAGGTGAAAGAGTGGTGGCATAGCAATGGTGAGGATAGAGAGAAGGGTTAACATGCGTATAGCTCATGTCGGAAGGGAGAGAGTGGATTAGGTAAAGTTCGTGTAGGCAGGTTGAGAAGGAGGTGGGGCAGAGTTAGCCACCGTTCAGGAGGTCGGAGGGATTCAGGGCGGTGGTGACGTAGTTTAGATTCAGGTCGGTTAATTTAAGGATTGTGTGAAGTGAGCTTAAGCTTTGATGTGATGCGGGGGTCTTGGCGCTCCTGAGTTGCGGGGTTTCTTAGTTTATAATAAGATTCTGTAATTATTATGATAGTAGTACAGGGACTGTTAGCAGGGGTGACGTGCAAGCAAACCTTAGGCATGACCCCAGAGTGCCGACAGCTAAAAGAATTTTGCTACTGGAATAAGCGACAAGATAGTCTTGCGAAATTCTTGCATTGTCATTTCACCCTTAGTTTTGGTCCTAGCTTCTTATCGTTTTGTTGGTATCATAAAAATTCTTAAACGAAGAATACTAAAAGATTTGTATACTTACCGGTTGTTGGAGCACGAGATCGATATAAAATTTTACGCACATACTCGAATTCCTATAAACTTCAGTTCCTCGTGTAAACATTGTTTTTTTTTGCAAAACTTGGTGCTCTGAGCTCGAGATAAATCGCCACTTTACAAAAAAATTGCTACAAGGTTATCAACAATTTGGGTAGTTTAGGAAATGTTCGATAATCCACTAGTGTCTACTAGCGCATTGTTGGAGATTTTGAATAAAAGAGCTCCGATCCCGGGTATGATACGACAACAGCCCCTCCGGTATAGCAAGGTTTACCTATACTATACTTAGATTTCTCCGCTCAAGTCAATTTTTTTTTTAGCAAAGCAGCTCAGATAGACCTAAGATTCTCCCGTGGTAAGCTCCATGAGTATATGCCTAGCACATTCTTCCTATATCTCCTCATTTTGCCAGAACGGTTACATAAACGAGGTAACGTTACACGCCTACCTACATGTATGTTGCTTTTTTTAAATTTACGGTTTGGTTTTTTTTTGCATACAGTATTTGCTTATTCGTTTTATATGATTGAACTTTTTCGGCTGACGTAAATGAAGGATGCGATTCGTCACCGTGAATATTTGACACCAATTATCGACCATGGTAAATAATACCTATTAAACTACAAAAATCAAAAATAATAAAAAAGGTAATAAAAAAAATCATAAATAATAAATAAATATAATGTTAGAAAAATCAGAGAAACGAGGGTATCACTATCCACAGTGACATCGGAAATATCACCCCTCGTCTCACAGGAAGCAGGTGTTGAAATATTACATCCGCTGCCCCCATGTTGCGGTTACTCATATGTAGTTCATCTTATCTATGACGGTTTCTGTGACTGTTTCTCTGACTGTCTGTCTGACTGTTTCGTTACTCATATACATGATTATTACCTTGCATAAGATTCACCTCTCAATGAACACTTTGCGACTCTGCTACAGATGACTCCTGCACCTTTCTGACTCTTCTCATTTCGTCATGGTTTTACAGGCATTCTATTCTACGCCTCTCATGTATATAATCCTACTCGTCTTGCGACTATGTACTCAATAGACTTGATGGTATCTCTATCTCTTCCCTTCGTAAATAGCTTTACCGCGATAATGCAGCAACCGCAGACCTTATTGTTGTTATGGCAGGTGCTTGATTTTGCTTACCGTGAAGTACATGCAGGTACACGATAAGGTACAAGAATTTGCGAAGTTGTAAGAGCATATACTAGCTAGTCTGGAATAAAGATAAAAATACATAAAGAGTGGCCATTGATCATCACAAGTGCGGAGTTATAAACATAAATTTCTTCGAACAAGCAGCCGAGGAACCTCTTTAGAGCAATCCTATTACATAGACTACCGCTTCAAACTGAGTACCGAATCTTTAGACACCACCGCAGCTCAACCAGTTGTATCTCGCCGTAGCCCCCTGGGCGCATGCGAGTAATGATATTAAAAAAAAAAAAAAAAAAAAAAAAAAAAAAAAAAAAAAATTCAACCAGTTGCATGATATTACATGTCAGCTTGTTGCATCTACCCTATTTGCCCGCATTGGTGGAACTCCCTCTAGATGTTCGCTTCCCCATCTCCTGTGCCTTGCCGGACTGCCCGATTTCATGGAATAAATTCGCCATGTCGTCGACTGTACTAAGGGTGTCTGGGTGTTCTGTGCCCAATGCCTTTTCGCGTCCAACCAATGCTCGCTGAAAGTACTCTAGTGCTTTATCATACTGTTCTATAGCATGGAATAAACCAGCAATGTTATTGACTGTAGTAAGGGTGTCTGGGTGTTCTGTGCCCAGTGCCTTTTCGTGTCCAACCAATGCTCGCTGATAGTACTGTAGTGCTTTATCATACTGTCCCATAGTACGAAATAAAATAGCAATGTTATTGACTGTAGTAAGGGTGTTTGGGTGTTCTGTGCCCAGTGCCTTTTCGCATCCAACCAATGCTCGCTGATAGTACTCTAGTGCTTTGTCATACTGTCCTATAGCATGGAATAAACCAGCAATGTTATTGACTGTAGTAAGAGTGTTTGGGTGTTCTGTGCCCAGTGCCTTTTCGCATCCAACCAATGCTCGCTGATAGTACTCTAGTGCTTTGTCATACTGTCCCATAGTACGAAATAAAATAGCAATGTTATTGACTGTAGTAAGGGTGTCTGGGTGTTCTGTGCCCAGTGCCTTTTCGCGTCCAACCAATGCTCGCTGATAGTACTCTAGTGCTTTGTCATACTGTCCTATAGCACAGAATAAAAGGGCAATGTTGTTGACTGTAGTAAGGGTGTCTGGGTGTTCTGTGCCCAGTGCCTTTTCGCGTCCAACCAATGCTCGCTGATAGTACTCTAGTGCTTTATCATACTGTCCCATAGTACGGAATAAAATAGCAATGTTATTGACTGTAGTAAGGGTGTCTGAGTGTTCTGTACCCAGTGTCTTTTCGTATCCAACCAGTGCTCGCTGATAGTACTCTAGTGCTTTATCATACTGTCCTATAGCACGGAATATACTGGCAATGTCGTTGACTGTAGTAAGGGTGGCTAGGTGTTCTGTGCCCAGTGTCTTTTCTCTCCTAGCTAGTACAAGCTTATACATTTCTTCGGCCTTTCGATAATAACCATGCCTTTCATAAACTGCACCCAGATTGTCCACTGCCATTAGTATCTCTTGGTTTCCAATTGGCAGAGTCTTTGCCTGCTTTTCTAGAGCGATAATATGTGACAAAATCCGCCGTTCAAAAATCCAGTCTGCCACTTCGCGCTCGTGGTAAGGAACAGCAATTGCAGATGTAACAATAAGTAATGCCTCAGTGGCTTTCTTATTGTATCTTTCAGGTTCGGCGTTTAGTTTCCATTGAGCCCACTTATGAACTATGGGGTGGATACTGAAGCTATCGTCTCTATCCTTCCGCTTTGCCATTGAGAATGAGAATAGTGTCCAAATTGAATCTTTCAAGCTTGTATCTGTAGGATGGTATATTTTGTCAGTATCATTACGTATATTGCAAAATAGTTGTACATACCATTCATTGGCAATTTCATTCCTCGCTGCAGCAACTCCTCACAAATGTCATTATTGTCAAGCAATCCACATAATAACAACAACTCTGCAGCATTCGAGTTTTGTTTCTGGATTGCATTGAATGACAAATCCCATGCCGCAAAGACAGCTCTATCAGGGTTTCCAACTTTCCATTCCGTACTCAAGAGGTAAGTAACCTTATCCTCATACTCTATGTAGTAGCGACTAAAGGAAGAGTCCAAAGCATAGATATATGCTCCAGCCTGATCTATCGCAAGTGGCAAGTATCCGAGTTTCTGTACAATTGCGGCAGCAGCCTGTTTCTCTTTTTCGCAATCTATATAATTTGTATTAGTATCTAAAGCTCCGCCAGGAACTGGAGGCATGCCAAGTCAAGTTTAACTTACCATCGGGAGTCAGTTTCTCAAGATCTCGCTTTGCGCTTTTGAAGAGTAACTCTTCTGCCTCAATCTTCTGCATTTGCTCCACCTCTAACCATTTTCGCCCATGTACAATCTCACGTCTTCTGCTAGTAATGATGACAGTCCCACATGCTGATGATGGAATATAGTCATCGACATTGAAAGATCTCAGATCATCAAGATTGTCAAAAACAAGAAGCCATTTTGTGTTGTCCTTTGCAGCTAACCATTCCTTACAGCATTGACAATATGCTGCTCTTCACTTCGTTCCGTGGTAAACATTCCAACCGAATCGAGTTTGCCGGCCATGCCCAGTAGTCTGCCAATACGTGTGTAATCGGGCTTGTCACAGAGTTTAGCATGATGCTGAATAAGTCGCTGCATAATATGAGCAAAACTAAGTTTTGTAGTATTTTCACTAGCTGCATTGATCCAGAATACTGCTGAGAAGTCTCCACGATGGCGGTAAGTATATTCCAATGCAAGCTGGGTTTTCCCCACGCCACCCATTCCATAAAGTACTACCTGGATGACATCCATTGTGGCTCGATCCTTCTTAATTTTTCGCTGCAGCTCCTCCAAAAGGTATTCCCTCCCAACGAAATCACAATTCTGTCGAGAAACAGGAAGGCTAAAGGGGATATCGAAGGATAACTCTAATGTCTTCGGCGACATTCTAGGAATTGTAGTATCAGGTGGCAATATCTTGAACAGACCGTCAATATAGTTTGTTAGCTGGGTGACTAGCTCATTGCACTTTGCTTTGTCGGAGCTTGCCCAACGCAGCTTGCGGTATGCAGATACGGATTGCTGCACATTGTTGACAACTCTTCTGAGGGAAGCAATTTCTTCTTCAAGTCCTGGAAGGAGTTGTGTATTGGAGAGGATCTTTGGATTTTCTAAAAGACGGAGATCACTCAGACTTATACCGGAAATTGTGGGCTGCGGGCTAGGACTTGTAGCGCGATCAGCTGGCCCTGGGCTTGGAGATTTGGACCGAAAGTTGTACATCAGGCGCCCAACTCCAAGTCTGTCGCGTTTTCCGCTCTTGTCGTCCATCTGGGTCGCTTTGTTCACTAGGACTGGGACTCCGAAATTTTAGGCTGCGGGCTAGAGCTTGTGGCTTGACCAGTTCTAGAATCCCCTGGGTTTGGAGACTTAGACCGAAAGTTGGAGAATAAATTCCCAATCCTCAGGCTATCGCGTTTTCCACTCTTGTCGACCTTCTCTGGTTTGCTCTGATACCTTGCTTGCAATTCGGCTACTTTCGCAAATATAGCAACTATCCTTGCTAGGCTAGCTACTGCATATGTATACTGCTCGTCGTTTGGATCAAGGAGTTGTAGTAGTTGCTGATTGGGGGTGTCATCCAACCCCCAGGCCTTCTCCCACTGCTTGAGTCGAAGCCTTCGTCGGAGATTGTGTAACACAATGTCCTGTGCCTCGCCGATTTCTTCCATTTGGGAAAAAATGTTGGAGCACTCTCGACTGACCTCCGCAAGTTGTACAACCAGTCCAACGATTCCGATCGCAAGGCCCACTGCTTCTGCCATGGTGTATGCGATTATATAGACAACAAAAGACGAAATCTAAATTACATGTTATGGTCAGTCTGGGCTGGCGGATGATTAAAATAAACTTGCGCATCGACATAAATGGGATAGTCTTACTCAATGATCTGTGTCTCGATATCACGCAACACTATTTCCGTCCCAACACAAGCTCAGATGCTATGATGCTAATAAAGAGTATCGGAATAAATCGCAACGTGGGTTCTTCTTTAGTGTATAAACACTGGTACAAAAAAATGTGGGTAACTTCGAAGCGGAGAAGTCAAGCGTACTCGTAAAGGGAGTGTAGGTAACACTAGCGGATTGACTAGTGTCGTGGTATCCCTGTAAGCCCTGATATCTTCTTTATTCATGATGCAGATCACATCTATCAGTCCTGAGCCCCACTCCTGTCTGTCAAGCCTCATACACGTGATATGTACCAGAACCTTCCTAGCCGCCAAGCCTTATGTACCAGAGCCCATATGTACCACCACCCCTACACCCCCAGCATGCGCTTAGTTCCTCACCGCAAGTGAGTAAGTAAGCACTGGCAGGTAGTACTGTAAGCACTGAATGTGAGTACTTTGTGCCTATGCCAAGGCGATAATTGGTACAACTGCCATAGAATGGTATCAATGCAATTAGACCACCATCTTCATAGACTAGCGTCAGCCCAGGCAGTTCTCTTCGTGCTTTGTTCTTTGTCAATGATCCTTCTTCTTCTGCCTTCTTCTTCTGGGGTGAACAGGCACAGAATAGTGTCATGGGT
Source organism: Kalaharituber pfeilii (assembly GCA_015179045.1). Taxonomy (NCBI): domain Eukaryota; kingdom Fungi; phylum Ascomycota; class Pezizomycetes; order Pezizales; family Pezizaceae; genus Kalaharituber; species Kalaharituber pfeilii. The sequence goes on along the minus strand of WHUZ01000068.1, from coordinate 271,664 downwards.
AGTGATGAACATATATAGGTTTATGAGAATGGGTGGAATGAAGTATGTACGCTACGTGAGTATAATTCAGATTGAAGATTTGCTTCAAAAGTGGGGAATCTGTATCGCAAGTTTGACTGACCCATGACTCAGAACCCAGAGGAAACTAATAATCACGTGGTCACCTCCCAATCAGGTCTGCTGAACATGCCAAGACTTGCAATTGGTGATAAGTTCATAAGGTGGTGTTAAGGGAACAGGAGATTCAAATGATACGGGGTACATTTGCACTCCATGTAGGGGCAGCCATTCCTATGCACATTTGAGGTGTACATTGAGGTGTACATTTATACTGACCTCACATAAAGTGGTGGGGAGTATATTTTTATGCATAACTGCACGTTTGATTGTCGAAGTTACGCGTGGGCGGAGTGACTTACTCCCCGCTGATCCTCGCTGGAGGTTACGTTTTACTCCCCACCATAGTAATTTTGTACCATAGTGTTTGAACCATAGTGAAATATCGTTCAAAGGATATAGCATGAGGAGGATTTTTCGGGATGCAGTGACAGGACCGAGTCTCCGAGATGAATTGATTATGTGGAAATCACTATCTATGAATTTGACAATTCATGCGGCTGAACTGTAACACATCAGACCTGGTTACGTGCATATGCTTATCACTACAGGTTGTCAGTTCTCGGATTTGGCTGGTCGCTGTGACGCACTAGCCAATGCTATCCCTTGGGTGGTCGAGACATGCATGAATTCTGTGCCGGAAACTAACTGTTTTTGTCCCTGTCCATGCCGATCAGACCTATCAGATTGCAACCTCAGAGCTCACGCAGTCCATGATTTGGCATCTACGGAAATAGTAGCGGTGGTCATCAATTATCTACAGTAAAGTAAATGGAACATTTGTACATTTCATATCCCTGTACGTCTAGCCATTTGTGGCCGGCAATTGATGACCGGTCCAAAATGCAAAAAAGCTAAGGCTTGTACTCTGTAATTGTAGTCTCATTCACCCCTACCCCGCATATCAACACAACTACAGATTCGCAATGCCTCGTATAAGCCAAAGGCGTCAATACAGAAGAAAATAGATGCTAAAATCGATGTTTTGATGACAACAATGGAGTATGATTTAGATTTGGAGTTTGACTCAGAGTACAGTTCAAGGGAAGAAGAGGAGGACTTAGAGGAGCTTCAGGAGCTAGTAGATAAGAGTGATCCTATTGCAGCTAATCGATATCTCAACGATGGCAAAACCTCTGCTAGAAGGCAAGACTTAAATATTCTATCAAAATTGATTAATATATATCCAGATCCAGCATTTCTTGCTATTTTTCGGATGCAAAGAGCCTCCTTTTGTGCGGTGGTGCGGTGCGGTGTGGGGTTGCGTTGAGAGGGGGTGGTTCGTAGCAAATCTAAAGTAAAGTAAATGTTTTTCCAAAAGTAACGGGACTATTTCGTGCTGTAGATTTTTCAGAAATGTACTGTGATATATTATGTGTAATACTAATATAGTGAGTTTGAGCAATTGAAGCAGAAGGTGAAGGACAGGAAAGATAATAGACTCCTAGAAATCTGCAAACAAGACACCCTGTGACAAATTTCTGTTATAGTGACGACTGGCAACAGCTGCTGAGCTGTTGTAGAGGTATTGGTATGTAAGATGAGGTTAGAGGTCAGCAAGTCTAGTTTGAGACTGGGACAAACGTATGTACCTCAGTTGTTCCATACTTAATGTTTGTTGAAACTGCATTTTGACCTCTCCATGGAGATTGTCTATCATATCTACTGAATTCTCCGTGGCAGATGGATTACAAACGTTGCATTTTCATATCGCACAGGCCGTCTCTTGGTGTCTCTTGGCGCAGCGCCACCCGGCACAAAATTCATGCATGTCTCGACCACCTAAGGGATAAACTGATGGATCGGCTAATGCATATGCAATAATTCATGGGTTCGGAGCTGCAACAGTAGTCTGGTCTTCAGTGATCGGATAACAGTAAATCTAGTTGTTCATTGTTCTCATTGCTAGTCCTATTGTTATTCTTTCTCCACATGATTCACTCTCGAGCGACCGTGGAAATTATTCAGCCCTCCAATAGCTACAACTCACACAGGTCACCCTGCCATGGCCAAGTGCTACAAGCGGGGTTATGTGATTAAAAAAAAAAAAAAAAAAAAAAAAAAAAACTCACACAGGTCATCTTCAGTACGTATCCCTCCTCACCTTTCTCATCCTCATTTCTGTTCCCCTTTACTTGGCTCACTGTCGATCATAGATGCTAAAATAGTATAAATGAAGTAATACGGCACAAATTCAGGACATAGAAATAAGAATAAATAATAAAAATATAGCATGCTCACCCTCCACACCGAACCCCTTGAGCCTACAAGTTGTTGTTTTAAAGAGGTAACACCCCTCTTGCTTCGGAATTCATAGCCTAACTCAGCCAGGTTTCCTCCGCCTACCATATTGTTCTAGTAGACCTTGTCCGTCTGAAGTCCCATTATACTCACAATAGTATGCCAGTGGTAGCAATAACAAGGAAATGCATAAAACAATAAACTATCCAACAAGCACGAAAACAATGGAGAAATGGAATAATGACAGGAAATGAATTACCATGCGAGTAGTCGATTCACCAATGAGTAATCTTCGTTATCCCTCCGGGGAGAGGCATGTGGGAGAAGCGGCAGGTGGTATAGGCAGAGGTGGGGAGCCTTGTCAGCTCCAGCATATGCTATTGCTGTCATGAGGGGCTAATTCTAATTTACCTTCAATCCTAATCCCGTCAAATAATATATTGGCACTGTTGCAAAGAGTCCTACGATTTCTGTCAGTCAGGGCCTAAAGCAGATGGCCTATCAGAGCTCGTAAATGCCCTTCTGAAGCAGCTGACGCTGCATTGAAAAGCGGAAGTGGGAGAGGCGGAGGCAGTAGGGGAGGCAGTAGGCGAGGCCGGAGGGACGGTAGGAGTTGCCGGGGAGGAGGCTGTCGGAAAGACGGCGGTGGAAAAGGGGGAGGCGGTATATGATAGGCAAAAGCGACGAGAGAGCCGGTGCGAGATTTAGTCCGAGACTACGCTTGAACATGCGGCTGTAAGGGTTCCCGCAGACAGCTAAGATCAGCTTCTGCATGGCACGAGCGACAGCTTGCCGGAAGTGCCAGCATAGAGTGCTGGTAAAGTCAGATGTTTATTATTCATTTCGCAACCGGTCTCATTTTTGACCTGGAACTGACAGCCGAGTAACTCTCACTGTTTAACCATCCCAGTAACGGCGGATAATCAAAGGGATAGGGCTTTCCCTACAGTGATCTGTGAGCTGACGGATCTAAAGCTTGGCGAAGTGGTTTCGCTTATTGTCTGTACATGCGATGGAGTTTGCAATTTCGCAGGGAAGTGGGTTGTCCAACAATATTCTAAGATGTAGCGCCCCAGATCCAGATGATTAAATTCTAGTTGAAACCCTAATTTTTTGCTTTCTAAACTTTTTTTTTTTTACAAAAAGGACTCCGGGTATTATAGGGGCCGGGAGAGTCTCACAAAGACTTGCTGCCAGTGTCCGGACTTAAGTGATGTTCTGGACCCTGATACTCTAAACCAACCAAGGCGGAGCTATGTGGAGGAGGATGGTCAGTGGCGAGGAGGTACAATGCACATGTGGTGAGGCATGGAGTGCTGAGCATGTGGTGTTCAGATGCACAGAACTGGAGCGGCCCCAGAGGAAGAACAAAAATGGGGCACATGTCACCTGGCAGTCCTGGAAGGACCTAGAGGAGAAAGGATGGAAGCAAGAAGGCGTGGAAGGTGACCCGGTCGAGTACTGGTTTGCCTGCCTCGATCTGGGGTAGCCGGGGACCGGGGGACGGAGGGCACTGGGTGCTCAAGGGTGTACGTAGATTCCGTAGTTAGTTGTCTCAAACCTGGCCCGGGTATATGGGTCCCTGCCATAGGCTGGTAGCATGTATGCGGGGTTACGTGAATAAAAAAAAAAAAAAAAAAACTCTAAACCAACCACCCACAGAATCGACGTTGCCAAGAGTCATCGGAAATCTGGTGTGATACAGCTGACTTCGATACTAGTATATCGGACATTTCCTGTCTGCGGTTCCTCACATACCCTACACTAGATATTCTACTTGTTCAGACACCACTCTCTCCAACGAGATGCCGCCACTACGGCAAGCATCGTCTATACCTTAGAGCGCCTAGCACAATGTCTCAAAAACCAGGAAATGAATTTGCCAAAGTTAGACGTTCGAGTGTGTGTCCTTCCGAAAGGAGGTTATGTAAATATGGTAAATACGCTTTTGAGGGATACATATATTTTTGCGATTCAAAAGTTGCAATAAAGAGATCTTCAGTAGTATAGTGGTAAGTATTCCCGCCTGTCATTTGACTGTTCGCGGGCGACCGGGGTTCAATTCCCCGCTGAAGAGCTGATAACCACCTACAGTTAGGCGGTAAATCTTTTTTTTTCACCTACATCAGTTGCTCCTTGACAAAACAAAATTAAATTTAAAAAAAAATAATCAACATTTGAACCTTAGACCTAGTCTCGTAACCAGACCCTGACTACCTTAGACCCACATGACGCACACATCGAAAGAACCAGCACACACAAATGAAATTTGAATAACAAAAACGGCTTATTCGTCGAGGAAATCATATTGACCTCCAGTACATTATTAACTGGAGATATGATAGCGAATAAGAACGCTGACCTCTTGGTGCCCTGCGTGTCACGTTCTGCCAAGCCCTGTCGCGCCAAGTCCACTTTACTTCTACGCGAATCCTCTTGACCAACGCGTCAACCCGCCAACCACCACTCTTCACGACACTGCCACCTTGACCAACTTCCTCTGACCCACAGTCCAAAAGCTCATCCAGCCTTGATCAATCGAAGCGAATTCTGCATCGTAATTCTGCAATGTCCGACATCGATGAAATGGACCTCGACGACGCTGTCGACAAGTCCAACACCGTAATGTTCACATCAAAGGAGCTGGAGAAGGGGAAGAAGAGAAGTGCGGCGAATCTGCCCGTGCAGGTTGGAGATACATTACCTTGGTATGGAATCCCTAGGCACCTTCTACATTAAACAATTGCGGATGATTTTGGTGGAGGTTAGTTCGGAGAATTGAGACTGACGCCTTAGGGCGGTTGTAGGGTAGAGAAATACAGACCGAGCACCCTGGATGATGTTACAGGGCACGAGGATATTCTGACTACTAGTGAGGACAATTTCTGCAATCTCCGGAGTTTATTAAGTCTGCGTTGAGGGCTAATTTGTGGGTTCGTAGTAAATAAATTCGTTGATTCCAATGTTAGTCACCTGCTCCAAACCCAGCAACACCCCCCTTCTCTGTTCTTATTTCCTTCTCCGCAGCATTACTGATTCGAGATAAATCCGAACAATACAGCGACTTCCCCACCTGCTGTTCTATGGGCCCCCGGGCACTGGGAAAACCTCCACTATCCTTGCCCTCGCCCGTAAAATCTACGGCCCTTCGGCTCTTCGCCAAAAGGTCCTGGAACTCAATGCATCCGACGACCGTGGGATCGATGTTGTGCGCGAACAAATTAAGACCTTTGCCTCCACTCGCCAAATCTTCGTCGGCAGCAGCGGCGGCAATGCCTCAACTGCTCCCTCCTCGCTGGCATCCTACAAACTCATCATCCTGGATGAAGCCGATGCTATGACCTCCACAGCGCAAAATGCACTACGAAGGATCATGGAGAAATATACACCCAATACAAGATTCTGCATAATTGCGAATTACACGCACAAGCTGAACCCTGCACTCTTGTCACGGTGTACAAGATTCCGCTTCTCACCGCTGCCGCCGGAGGCCCTGAGGAAAAGGATAGAGTATGTCGTGGCAGCCGAAGAGGTCAACATCACTCCTGAGGCGATAACAGCGTTGGTGAACTTGAGTAAGGGGGACATGAGGCGCAGTCTTAATGTGCTGCAGGCGTGCTTTGCATCCTCGACACCGCTGAACGAGAAGGGATTCTCGATCCCGGACGGGCCTAAGGAGGTAATCACCGAAGAGGCGATATACGAATGTATTGCCGCGCCGCAGCCGGCAGATATCCAGGCGATTTTGCAGAGCTTGCTGGGCGAGGATATTAGTACCGCGCTGCATACGATGGAGCAGATACGGACAACGAAGGGCCTGGCATTGGTGGATGTGCTTGGGGAGATTAGTAGTGAGTTGGGGAGGCTGGAGGTTGCACCGGAGGTGAGAGTGAAGTGGCTGGAGGGGCTAGCGGAAGTGGAGTGGAGGCTGGGAAGCGGCGGGACGGAGAGGATTCAGGCAGGGGCGGTGGTCGGAGCGGTACGGGCGGGGGTAGGGTTGATGGAGAGGAGGAAGAAAGGCGGGCAGACGAAACCGGGTGCTCGGACAAAGGGGAAGTAGGTTTCAGGAAGTGTCCGAGGGAGGAAGAATGGTGTTGGCCTATCTCGGGGAACGGGCATAGGAATAGAGTTTTCCTTCGATATGGATGATGATAATATTCTATGAGTTTTACGAGATATCATAGAAATAAACCCGTTCTTGTCTGATGGAAAAAAATTCTCATTCGGGGTCATGTTAGGCCTGCAGAAATACATAGACTCCTTCTTCTTACACCTATCAAGCAGCAATCTGTGACAACCGTTCCTCCTCCCAAACACCGCCTACGTGATAACGTATTCTACTCACCTCTCTCCTTACTGACTTTTCCCCTCCTCTGTGCTTTCTCGTACTTACTTAGGATGTCCTGCATATATATATACCCCATACTTACCTGGTACGACGCAGAGCGCACACGAAGGAACCTCTCTGGGGTAGTTCCATAAGGTCCAGAGAGGGCGAGAGCAAAGTAGAAAAAATAAGAGCGTGCTGGTGTACTTAGAGTTCGATTGCTGCAGCGGGGGCTGGAGGGGGGGATTTGCTATATACTGGTTGCCCTCACGTGCGGGTCAGGGGGTGCAACTTTATGCATAAGGATTTCTGTCTCACGAGTTACTTTAAAAGCCGATGATGATGTTTTGAGAGCTAGACATGGAAACGCTAGAATTTTTACTCTACAGCACCGAAACAAAAAAAAAAGAAATCAAATAACATCTCGTGCCTTCGGTCACATGACCCAGCAATGACAACCACGTGCCCCTACACCAGGCCTACTGCGGAAAGTTCCTGGCGGAGTCCAACCATTTTCCTGAAACTCTGCGTCTGGTACCTACCCTGGTAGTTCCATTGCATTTACTACGGAACACTGGCAACTTTGTTCAGTTAAACACCGGCGAATGCAGCATGTGAATTAAAAAGAAAAGAATTTTGTAAAAATCTATTTTTATCAGGAAAATGAAATGTTTTTTTTGCATTCGGAAGTACAGTGGGTAGCATCCGTCTGCTCTTTTCAGTAAATCTTGAATATTTTTTTATTTATCCCTAGGTAATGAGGAAAAGTTTGCATTTTCGGCCCTGCATGTACGGGGTTTAGCTTATGTAATGACTAGGTAGGGAGGTGAGATGTTAGCTATCATAGATAATCCTTGCTTTAACATACTTGGCACGGTAGTTAGTTTCGCCATCACGACTTCAGAACCACAAAAAAAAAAAAAAACAAGAAGCAATCCGCGCTTTTGCGCGAAACCGAGAGATCCCTGAATGCCAACTATTACATTCAGAGATGATGATGATGATGATGATATTGAAAATCTGGCTGCGAAAAAGTAAATCAGAATTGTCCAAAAAGATACAAAAGCAAAAAATCAAAGTCTCGTAGCAAATTGAAAAATGTACTTGGGGGAGAAGGGGTTGGGGGTCAGTTTTATCCATGATGCAGAAATAAAGAAAGGTTACGCGAGCCTTTATTATTTTGAATAGAGATAAAAGTATCATAACACGGCAAATGTCAATGTCACGGTGAGGAGAGCTTGGTTCAAAACTGTCTAGCTGCAAGCGATTCGCGGTGTAATGAAGAGAGAGGATAGAGTATGGGTACCTAAGCCTTGTCTTGGGAAAATAAAGTGTTCATTCCAGGCCGAGACAAAGCTTTTCGGACTAGTTGTGACGAAGTGCATGTGATTGGTGTTGCATAATTTGTCAGACCCTCCCGAGTACAGCTGAGCCTTTTAATTCAAGCATTTACGATTTTGATGGGAGAGTGGGTGACCGAAGAAGCAGAGATTGCGAATAAACAGAAAAAAAAAACAAAAAAAAAAACAAAACAAATTGCTCTTTTTGTGAGTTGGATTTCCGAGAAGCGAAATAAATAATCCAGGCTACGAAATATTGAACAAACGGATGGAGGGTTTCGTTTTATGAGATTCCCCATCGCAATCTCTGCACACCGCTTTACCTTCTTGGTATATGATGAAATGGCTAACACGAAAAAATATCTTTTTGCCCCCCCTCTACCCTTCGCGAAATCCCAGGACGAGGGATGGAGGGATGGATTGGGGCTGGGTATACATTTTTATTCTCCAGGCGTGCGTACAGCTATTCACGAGACATGGGGATCAGTGTGAAGCGGTTGGGATATGTACTTTATGCATTGAGGTTTTTGGCATTGGGGGATGAGCGAGGGAGAGGTGGCAGTGGTGAGGGAATTTTTGGAGGCAGAGGCGCGGCGTGTTGAGGAGTGGGTAAAGTTGGGACAAGTGGATGAGGGGAGGAAGGACGGGCATATGGTAGATGAAGTGAGGGTGGTTAAGCGGCTTGGAGACATTGCTGTTGTGGATCTGTGCAGTTGGGAGGGAGGAGGAAAGGGTTGGGGTAGAGGTGGTGAGGGAGGTGTTGGGGCTGGGGAGGAAGGAAGATGAGGAAGTGGGTGGTCGGAGGTGGGAAAAGGTAATCCTAGAGAAGGTGGATTTTTTTTTTTTTTTTTTTTTTTTTTTCTTTTAAATTCACGTAACCCCGCTTACAGGCTACCAGCCTATGGCAGGGACCCATATACCCGGGCCAGGTTAAAGCAGCTACCTATCTACACTATGTACACGCTTAGTACACAACGTACCCTTCGGCCTTTCAGCTAGCCCAGATCGAGGCTGGCGAACCATACCTCGACTGGGTTGCCCTCTACCCCCTCCTGCTTCCACCCCTTCTCCTCTAAGTCCTCCCAGCACTGCCAGGTGACCATCTCACCACTCTCCTTCTTTCTCTTGGGCCGCTCCAGCTCACCACACTCGAACACCACATGTTCTGCACTCCAAGCTGCTCCACAAGAGCACGGCGCCTCCTCTCCGCTGATTTTCCTCCTCCACATGGCTCCGCCTTTCCCAGTTCGCAGCCAGGTGTAGTTGGTGAGGGCCCTTCTGCGCCACTTCACGAACTTGCCCTTCCCGAACCCAGCTCGCTCCCTCTCCTCCTTTCTCTTTCGAACTAACTCCTGGCGCAGACCGCCCTCAGTGGCCTGCCCATCGTACCTCATGCATCTGGCCCCCTCCTTGGCCCTCTCGTCTGCGATCTCATTGCCCTCTATCCCCACATGGGCCTTGACCCACGCAAGCCTCACAGCTCCAGGATCCCTCAAGTTCCGCCGCCTTTCTGCCACGAGCTCTACCACACGCGCCAGGTCTGCAGTCCTCGCTCTTCTAGTTTTCCCTGCTGTCTTAACTGCGCTAAATTGCTGCCTGAGAGTCTGCAAGCAGTAACACTTTCACCCTACCATCCACCGCCTCGAGGGCCCCTCTCATACCTGCGACCTCTCCATCCCACACCGTCGCGTTAGTGCCAACCCACCGGGGCCCTTTTGACTCTCCTGCCACTACCTGCTTCCAGCACTATCCACCTCCAACCCCTCCTTCCTCACTGCGGCTGCCATCTGTGAATATGGCTACAGAATCACCCTTAGCCTTGCTGATAGCCTTTTCCCACTTGGCTGGAGCATCCTCCTTACCCAGCTTAAGGTCAGCGACCTCGATTTCTGTTCCAAGTGGTTGAACTTCCTGCCCCCAGGACACTTTCTCATCTTCATCGACCTCAAGTGTGCTGGCAATCTTACCTGCTACTGACTCGAAGTCATCATTCTTCTCTGTGGTATATGCTAGGCTGAAGTCTCTCTAGTCTCTCCCCTTCTCCCCTTCCCAGTCTGGGTCTGCAGTATCAACCCCTCTGAAGCTCTCAGGCCATAGATCCCCTACTCCTGTAAGGTCTCTTATTGACCTTAGGGCATATCTTGCTTGGCTCTGATCCAGGATTGTTCCCACACTCTCAACACCTGCAATTGCCTCCACCTTCCCTCTCGCCGCTCCTCGCACTGCCTCTGTACATTTACGAAGGGACTGATACTGAAGTCTCTCGAACTCCTCTCTCCACTGCTTCTGACCTCTCCACCCAATCTCGGATCCCCACAGTGCCACTGCTCTTACCATGCCTGTGTATGCCTTTCTCCATGAGAGCGGACTCATACCCCATTGCGAATTGCCTAACCCAGACAGGACGTTCAGGAACTTCCTGGCTTTCTCGATCTGGCTTTTCCAGTAATGATCGAACTCGAGTATGCTGTCACAAATGACTCCCAACCACTTGCACCTCTCAACATCTGCCCTCCTCTTGGCCTTCTCGCCGATGACCAGGACCTCCTCCTTTGAGGTCTCTAGTGGTAGGCTGTGAGCCTTAGCAACCTCCCTGACTACTCCTGCAATTCTTGCTCCAATTCTCCTCATATCCTTACCTCCTGCCCAGTCTAGAATGATACAGTTCATATCATCTACAAATGAGGGCAGCTCCACTTCACAATTTCTTGCTGCTGCAGCTACCTTTGTCTCCATCTCTTCCAGAATTGGTGCCATGTAGATGAGGAACATGACTGGGGATAGAGGCGAGCCCTGCGGTACACCTATGTTCGACCTACCGTTGCCTCTCACCTGTCCATCCCATTCTACCTCAAACTCTCGCTCCCGGAAGAAGGTCTCTAGCCAGGGCAGCCATCTCTCAGCCTTAGACCCCTGTACGCGGTTCTTGACCACCTCCCAACGTGTATTCCCGAAACCCCCCTTGACATCCTCCATGATCCACACTGCCCCACCACTACGTGCTAAAGCTCTCTGGCTCTTCACGACTGCCCGGAACAAGGCATCAATTGCAAACCTGCCTCTCACTCCACCAAATTGCCCATGATGGAAAAGCCCAGCAAGTCATCAGCAACCACCTTCTCCATCAGCTTCCCAACACAATTGATGAGTTGAATTGGTCTCCAGTTCCTTGCTTGCTTCAGATCTCTGCAGTGTTCCCAACCGGCCAGGCCTGAAACAGCCCAGGCCGGCCAGGCCAAGGTTCCAGATGGCCCAGGCCGGCCTGGGCGGTTTCAGACCGTCCAGACTGCCCAGGCCGCCCAGGCCGCCCAGGCCGGTCCAGGCCGTCCAGGCCGTCCAGGCCGCCCAGGCTGGTCCAGGCCGGTCCAGGCCGCCCAGGCCGCCCAGGCTGGTCCAGGCCGGTCCAGGCCATTCAGGCCGTTTAAGCAATTTCAGGGGCAGGAGGGCTGGTTATGAGGCTATGTCAGGGGCCACCTTCAGGTTACTTGGACACGGATTTAATATGAACCTTTCAATATTTTCGGATAACTATCTAGACTTTTTTTTATTGAGCAGCGCTTTTCGCAGGTATTCAGGTAAGTAATTTTTTTTTGTATCGCTTGGCTATATACTAATTTCTTATTAGTATTGCAGGGAGACAGACATTCCAACCACCGGTGCTGGCGATGATGATTCCTTTAGTATTCTACTATTTTCACTCTCCATAGTGCAGTTCAAGTTTTGATCTTGCATCGACGATTCCCTGCAGTCCCATCTGATGCCGATATCGAGTCTTCTGGAATTTGGGTTACAAAAATCTGGTGCGACAAAGTTGGATTTGACAGTATGGTGAAGCTGTGCATGGCTAATGGAAAGCGATACTGGCGGTGTAAAATCAGCAAGCAAAATCCTAAACATTACAGTAGAGTAGAATTTAGAGTACGTTCTGTATATAGCTACTGTATAACTTAACTCACACTGTAGCCTGAATGGCCTCAATGGCCTGGACCGGCCTGAATGGCCTGAATGGCCTGAATGGCCTGGACCGGCCTGGGCGGCCTGGGTCGGCCTGAAACATTCAGGCCGCCTGGACCGGCGCGGGCGGACCTCACGGCCGGCCTGAATGTTTCAGGCCGGCCCAGGCCTAGATTTCTATGGCCCAGGCCGGCCAGGCCATACCCTTGGCCTGGCCTGGCCGGCCCGTTGGGAACACTGGATCTCTGCCAGATTTCGGGATCATGATCACCTTGCTGAATTGCCAGCCCTTCGGCATCCTGCCTGCAGCCAGCTCAACAGCCGGCTCCTTCATTAACTGCCCTCCTAGCACTGTCTTATTGACCAACTTGATAAACCTATAACTGATGCCATCAGGCCCTGGAGCTGAACGGTTTGAGGTGCCTGCAAGTGCCTTGTATAGCCCTCAGTCAGCTTCTTTATATTGGAGGAGGTCACTTCGTCTGTCAGGTTCTGCGGACCCGGGTTCACCGGTAGGATTGATACTGCCGGCGAATTCGGTACTGCCGGCGGCCCTGACGCTGCCGACAAATTCGGTACTGCCAGTGAATCTGACGCTGCCGGTGAAATTAATGCCGGCGAAATTGATACTGCCGATGGGTCTAACATTGCCGGCGAATTCGATACTGCCGGCGAATCTGACGCTACCGACGAATTTGACGCAGCCAGCAAATTTGACGCACCCGGCAAATTTGACGCCTCCGGCGACGTCGCCTGGTACTTGAAGTTCCTCTGTACCAGGCCCCTCACCTTCTCCTCCATATATCACCATTGTCACCCACGAGGTCGCCCATCTTTCCTCTTAACTTCCAAGGGTCCTTCGCTATGTGGATCACATCCCATGGGTCCCTGGAGCTGTTTTCCTCCGTGAACCGCTCCCAGCACTCCTTCTTCTTCCGCCTTATAATGTACTTGAGGGTCTTAACCCGCTCTTTCCACCGTAGGAGTCTGGCCCTCTCCCAAGCTTTGGCTGCCTGTCCCTTACCCCCTCGCCCCTCCTTCCTCACTGCCTTCGCTGCCTCTTCTACCTCATCATCCCACCACAACTTACTTCTTGAGGATGCACGTACCTCCCTCCTCAGGCTCTCCTGAAGTTTGCAAGTCTTCTCATATGCAGTCCCTCCTTCGAGGCTTCGGAACCACTCCCATTGTTCTGGGACCTTCTTCCCCATTATTGCTGGAATCAAATCCTCTGCCTTGTCCCAATCCACCCCTCTCCTTATTTCGATTTTGCCTTGGCTGGTATACCAAGACCCCCAAACCACTGCATGGTCTCCACATAGCCACTCTGGATCCTCGCTCTGCCATCCCAATTCCCCATACTTCCAGACTAGATCTAGAACACTCTCTCTGACCTGCCCTTCCACCTCTCTCGCCCACGTTGCATCCCCTTTCCTTGTCTCCAGAAGCCAGCCTGTACCCCCCAATCCCTCCATGAGTGCCCTCCCCCTTGGGTCAGGCCCTCTGTCTAGTTTGGACCGTGCTGGATGGTGTGCGTTAAAGTCTCCCAGTAGTACTGCACTGGACCGTGGACCTCCTGGGCCTCTCACTTCCCCACCTGTCTATCCAGCCCTACAAGGTCTCCAAGTTCGTGTCTGGGTGGATATATACTCCTCCAACCCTACCACGTCCTTCTGCCTCACACCAGACCCACCCTTTCGTTTCCTCAATTGCTCTCCACTCCCGGGCCCCTCTCCTCGCATGGGCCACTACCCTCTTGTCGCTCTTAACCCTGCTGATTATAGAGAGGGTGGATGTGAATGTGTTTGATGTAGAGGGTCATATACTGTTTGTATGGGTAGTGTGGAGAGGAGGTGGGGAGCTTGTGGAGGCGGGCGGATTCTTTCAGGCGGAGGAACAGAGATAGATTAGTTGATGCAGCCGGATGGACGCCGGTCCACCACGCAGCGTGGCACAGGCCGTGAGGATGTTGGTAGAGGAGCTTGGTACGGACCCTTTCAAGTCGAGGAAGATGATTGTCTTCCACGTTTTTGCAGATCGCGGCCTTCAGGGAGCATCCTGGAATTGTCAGATGGCTCTTGGAGTGGACAAGGCAGCGTGCGGGGGAAGTGGCGCCGGCCCAGTGGAGGGAATGGGCCATGAGCAAGATATGCCCGGCAGAGGAGCAAGACATTTTCGCCAATAATCTTTGGGTGGGGGTCTGTAGGAACGACGTCAAGTTGCAGATATTGATGCTGGAGCTGGAGGGTTTAAGGGGCTCGAGGAGGCAGCGTGGAAGATGCAGACGGTTTCAGGCATGTTGGTGCGGCACGAGTGGTTCCAAGAGGCGCTGGGTTGCATGGGAGATCGGGCGCTGTGTCTGGCGGCGGATGCGGGGGACGCGGACAGCGTGGCGTATCTGCGTGCGCGGGACGGTAAGGCTGCCAGCGCGTGGCTGGTGGAGGACACCCATCTTGCCCGCCTGCCACAAGACGCACGGCGAGGTGGTCAGGGTGATCGCCGAATACGTCAGGGCGCGGCATCGGGCGGGGATGTGCTGTGGGACGATGATGCGGTGAGGGCGGTCCGGACGCGCAGGGACACGCAAGGAGAGCTAGAGGGCGCGCTGGAGGCCGCGCTGCGGATGCGCAAGGTGAAGTGGGACAGCAGGCCGCCATACTCGGCTACGCTCAGGGAGTGCCTGGAGGCGATCTGGGCGTGCGGCCCTGCCGAACCACCGCCGCCGCTGGAGCATCCGGTCGCCTATATGCGGGACTACGTGGCCGACAAGCCACCACTGAAGATGTGCGTCGAGGGCCTGGGCAGCCCAGAGATGGTCCGCCTGCTGGACGCGCACCCCGCGTGTTTTCCTCGGCCTGAAGGCCGACGCGATGCTGCATTACTCGCGCTGCACCCCCCATTCGCGCCGCGGCATCTCATGGCGACCACGGCACCTTCAGGGCCCTGCTGGAGTCGATAGACACGTCAAGATTATCAAGCAACATGCGGGCATCGACCTGCACCATGCCGGACTGGATGACGTAACGCCCATCCACTGCGCCGCAGCCGTGGGGCATCCGGTGCTGGTGCAGGCGCTGCTGGAGGGTGCGCAGCGGCGCATCGACCCGAATAAGAAGTCAGAAAAGGACTACACCGCGCTGTCGATCGCAGCTGCGCTCAACCACTACGAGATCCTCGATATACTCCCCGCCATCCCAGGTGCGGACCCGACGACTCCGGCTGAGAATGGCGTAACGCCGCTCATCTGCGCGGCCCACCAACGCAGCAAAGGAGTGTTTGGCGCTGCTGCTGGCCCACCCCGTGGCAGCCAGCACGCCCGACAGCAATGGGTACACCTTCATTTGCGCTTCTTTCTTTTATTTCTTTCTTCATACTATCTCCTATGCATCTAATACATCGCTATAGCCCCCAGGGCGGCATGGGATTAATGTTTTTTTTTTTCTTTTTCTTTCTTTTTTTTTTTTTAAAAAAAAAGGGTACACCTCACTGGCTGCCCTGTGCTCCACAGGGTTCATTGATATCAGGTGCTACAGGACAATAACTCCGTCTTTACGTCGGGTGCCTCAAGCTATTCCTCTAGATGGCTCCCGACGTGGACCTGCACGTCCATGACAGCATGGGCATGACGCCTTTCATGTCGCCCGCCAGGGCCAACAACACCGCAGCCATGGAACTTGTGCAACCAGCATGCCCTCTCGCGCGGCGTATCCCTTTATAGCCTATGATTGCTATATTTCCTTTCTACATTTTCTAATAACTATTCGTTTTTACTTTATGAACATAAAGATATATACTACCTTTTCCTGAAACTGCATTCTTTGCCAAAGTTACTATAATAGTATTTTTTTTTTTTTTTTTTTTTTTTTTAATATCATCCCTCGCGTGTATAATAGTATCATAGTTTGTACAAGCTTCTTTTTATCTCATTTGTTAATGTAATACATAGGTTGAATGGGCTGAAATTGTTTCTGCATTTGGTGCAAGCATGTGCCTCTACCTTCCCTCTGATGGTAGCCAAAATTGCTTCATGATTAGGCGCTCTGTATAAAGTCGGTTCCCAATCTTCATCTCTTATATCTATTCCATGTAATTTAGGCATAGCTAATAGCCTTTCCAACCTTCCACTAGGCTTTTTGGGAAGGTTTTCCACTTCTTTTGATGAGAGTTTGCACTAGCGGGAGTGAAGGAGATGCAGAAGAGGGCCCAAGAGGGGCTGCAGAAGAAGGCATCGGAGGGGCTGCAGAAGCCGCAGGAGGGCTGGAGGCTGTATGGAGGCAGAGGCAGAGGCAGAGGCGGAGGCGGAGCCATTAGGGCTGGTAGAGCGTGGCATGGTAGTATGTGATGCTGTGGTTCCGATATAGGTAAGAAAGTGTAACAGGACAAGAGTAGTAAAAGTGGTGTGGATGTAGGTAAGGAGTACAATAGAACAAACAAGGATGGGTACTCTTGAACCATCTGGTTGCAACGGCTCAACACTACTTGCAATGCCCCTTTAACAGCATAGCGCGTCGCTGTAACGCGCGCTCAAGCCTCTAGTGTTTACGTACGAAAGTTAATGCACATCGCACAACGTTGACCAGGAAAAAAAAAAAAAAAATCGACGAGGGACGCGGCAAGGGTTCGAGAGTATTGATTGCATATATAGACTATACAGTAGCCATTCTGTTTCCTGATATATGTTCTGGTGTAAGATTCGACGGATGGTATTGCACTACCGCTTCTAGACTGACGGGCGTGGTGTGAAAAGCTCGCAGAACGAAATGTCCGGTGTCGGGGTGTAAGAGAGTGGGTTGCGTCATTGTTGTTATACTATGTATCTAGTATAGGTGCGGATTTCCTCATGTGGCGTTCCTATCTTCAGGGGTTCCTCGCGCCATGAGTTCTCTGTGCGTATACGGTAAGCCTCGCCTACACCGTGCCATTCGTTCCCGACGTTTCTGTCATTGACTGTACCGGGCATTGTATGAGGGAGGGTAGGATAGAGGGAAGCACAGATGTGCGAGACAGGTGAGGGTCTCTATTGAACTGTAACTGAGATGGCGGAGGACGTCGAGGTGAGAGGAGGAGGGCGACGAGGTGTCAAGGAGGAGGGCATCTCCCCGCATCCTGCAAGACCCATCCAGCTCGCGTTTCTGCCACTTCCAGAACCTTCCGCCACGAAGGGTAGGGTGGGTAGGGTTAGGGTTCGCCGTCAAGTGATTTATGCGCTGCCTCCGGGGAATTCATGTCCCCAGGATAAAATTATAACTATGTATCAACCGGGAAACCAAATTAATTTCGTATTCTGGTAAAATCACAGAGTTCCCTGATTATCACGCTTTTGCTTTCGCTACAGTAACTACGCTCCCGTGTCCCAACCTTACACCACCACCACCACCACCAACTGCACTGCCTACACAGCACACTGTGAGCCGTACACCGACTTTGCGAGGGAAATTCTCAAGTCCCTTGCGAGAATCCTGCGTTCCGAAAGGATCCCGCCCTTGCGAGGAGAAACAAAACCAAAAAAAAAAAAAAAAAAAAAAAAAAAAAAAAAAAAAAAATACTGCTGCTTTTTTAGATTCTGAACACGGATTTGGATTTACATTTTTCCTGGATCTGTTCTAGCATGGCCGCGAACCTTGTCAGGGTACTACATGTATAAGTTTAATTCTCGGACACTGCAACAAGTAACCTAACTATATGACCAAAGGAAACCACCGGGTGTGCTAGAAAGATTCCGGTAACTTACGTTCTTTTCGGATAGCGTCCGCCCTTTGATGTTTACTATTGTAATTCACAACCTGCCCGGGCACCCTTCGCATTCCGGGCACCGAAATCTGCGCAACTTTCGCCCGCATATGGCTTGTGGCACTTCAATGCGGGCTAATATGTAGAGAATTTCATCGTCGTATTGGAGCGTGCACTTACGCATGTGCACAGCAATACTGGGTTGTCATGCAGCGAAAACCATTGCGTAGAGACGCTCTAAATCTATAAAAGAGAAACATATATAAATAAGGTATTTTCTGGACTCTATTGAGGTCGAGTTGCGTGCTTGAATATGCGGTCTGGTACATCATCGAAGGCAAGGTCTGGCTCTAAAACAATCGGACATCTTGGTTGCATAATCACAACTGCACTGCGTACGTACCAGGACTGACGACAGCTGCATGACGTTACACAGTATAGCTAGGTACATACAGAGTATGGTACAGGGAGACTTGTGTTATGTATGTTAAGGGTAACGAAGCAAGCGTCCAAGTCGCGCGCCAATATGGCCAACACCAGTTGGTATATTGATGGCCAACCACAGATTATGCTGATGGCCAAAACGACATCGAGCTTACACTGGTGCTCGCCAGCATGGCCTCTGCTTTTGGAATCCAATGGCTATATATATGGTGATGAGTTGAACTCAAGGCCCCGTTACGGCACGCGAGTAATGAAATAAAAAAAAAAAAAAAAAGGTCCCGTAAAATTCAGACATTCAAACAAAACTACAATCTTCTCAACACTTTATAAATTTACAAACATAATAGCTTCCAACTAGGTACTAACACTCCACAGCACTATACCATTCAACGTATTTCATAGCATCAAGAGGAAATGGCAGCATTTTCCAAAACAAGATCTAACAAATCACGAGATCCCGAGTGCTCAGGGAAGTTTCCAACCAGAGAGACTCCAGTCACATCAGCAAGGATCAGCCCAAACGATTTCCATTCGTATATCCCTCCACTAAGTGAAGAGGACTCTGGAGCACTAGATATGATCCTCCCATCATCCCCGGCTGGATTGGTTATTGGGTTGCCGCCTATTGATCCGTTTGCCTCATCTTACAAGGGCAAAGAAAAAGCAACTGAGCTCTTTGAAGTTTCCCAGCAGGGATTGAGAGCCACTGGGCCTCGAAATAAATCACTCCAAAAAGCATTCTCTGTATTTTGTCCTGAAGGTAATTTAGCAGCTAACCAGACGATAGTGCCTAAGCCATCTTCGCAGTACAGGACTTTACAACCAGTACTAGAGGGCGAAGGGCCTTTGATGAGAGGTAGGCTAGCAATAACTGAGCCCTCGAGGAGTGACAGGCTTAGAGTTCCATTACAGGAACTACCTGTTTATGATATTGCACTTGGCAGGGCTCCACCCACACGTGGTCCAGTCCGGGTGCCTCTACACCAAGCCAGCTCCATCGGAGCTTGCCCACAAGAGCCGTCCCCTTTTAGGATGGCTCCTGCACAGAGTACTGGAATACGGATCCCCTTAGCGGATAAGACGCCTGCGCGTACTTATGTCCCAACAAGAATCCCCTCGACACCGCCCTTCCAAAGAATAACAACTCATGGGACGATAGCTAGAGTAAGCTGCGCCAGTGCCCAATCGAGCAGGCGCACTTCCTCCATACCTACCTCCCCGGACGTCTCGAGACGCTCCCCAAGTGGCACTGCTGCTTTCAGAAGTGCTACCCCCTCAAGCAGTGGCTCGAGAAGATCGAGCGCAAAGCTGTCCCCTGAAATCCTGGACAAGCAGGTGCGCCAGATGGAGGAACGCGCTGCAAGGGGCCGGTCGCTGAGGGACATCATACCAGCCATACCGACACCAGATGCTAAAGAGATGCAGGTTCCGAACGCGTGGAAGATTACAGAACTGCAAGCCTGGCTGGTTCGGGAGATGCAGCAGGTTGATCTTTCAAAAAGTCTGGAAGGCTGAGTCAGGGTGAGAAAGGGGTGTAAGACGAGCGAGTTTTGAAGATATTTTCGCTTTTTTTTTTTTTTTTTTTTTTTTTTTTTTTAATATCAGTGATCGCATGCCGCCCGATATTTTCACAGCGGTTAGGTTAATAGTGGTTGTAAAACTAGAAAAGGGCCTTCCCAAAGTAGCTCTATATCCGATATTTCTATCAACATATGTTTGGTCGCGAGAAGGGGGGTAGGGGGAAAGAGGCTTCACTTAGTAGATCACTTTGTAGGTGTGGCCAGTATTCCCAACAGGCCGGTTCAGACCATTCCGGCTGCAGTGTGAGTTAAATTATACAGTAGCTATATACAGAACGTACTGTAACTTCTATGTATACCTCATTTTCTAAGGTTTAGGATGCGGCACGCGATTAATGATATATTAGAAGAAAAAACCTTTCAGGATTTTGCTTGCAGATTTGCACCGCCAGTATCGCTTTCCATTATCACGCACAGCCAGTGTTCCCAACCGGCCAGGCCTGAAACCGCCTGGGGCGGCCCCGGCGGAGCTTCTGATGGCCTGGGCCGGCCTGAAACATGCAGGCCGATTCAGGCCATTCAGACCATTCAGGCCGGTTCAGGCAGACCAGTTCGCGCAAACACTACGAGCACCACCAGTTTGAGCCTGTGTGCTAAGGTAGCTATTTCATTGAAGACCACTATGCTGTCCATTTTTTACTGTGTTCTGTATTCAGTGTTTTGTGTTCTCGTTCTGATCACCTAAGTACAGGTGGGCACCTGCGTAATCCCTCTCACACCATAGCGGAGTAAACTACATTCTCCTCCCACTTTTCGCACTCAATATCTTCTCAATTCCACTTTCTCAGTTTCGCATCTACAGTACCTAAATTCTGTAAAACTGTCTAAGAGCTATTCTGATAATCTTACACGTATAAGTACAGTCGCCAGGTGACCTAGTGCTTGGCTGTATCATAATGGAAATTACTCAATTCAGTCAATTATTACGTATTATTACATTGTCTATGAATAGGTAACTATGTGGCCAAGGCAGTTCTTCAGCTGCTAATTCGTTGTAGTCATTCAAGGATATACGCTGATCTTGATGATCAAAGGCCAAAATTCAGTTACTGATTGGCTGATGCTATTCAGGCTGGCCCAGGCGGCTGCAGGTCACGTGGGTTGTACAGTAAGCGAGTACTGGGAATGAGGGTAAGGCTGGAAGGAAGTGTGATTTAGAATGGGATAATTGGTTGGCTAGCGGTTTTTTTTTTCTTTTTTTTTCTTAATATCATTACTCGCGAGATTATGTACATGAGAGGTAACTGGGACCAAAGAAGGGAAAAGGGAAATTTAGAATAAAATGAAATGTAGTAAAAGGTGTGTCCTGCCCAGTCCATGCTCGTCAATCTTCCATCCGTTTCATTAGTGTCACTAGTGGGTCTTTATCGCTGCCAGAGCCCTTCGGGGGTGTCTTGATGTTTTCTCTGCCCCCTGGCCAGAGTTTCTTCCATACCCTGCATTTCTCCAGTAGGCGTGTCGTCGTCTCCTCCCGTTCCCCACACCACCTGCATTCCGGGCTGTCTGCCTTTCCTATTTGGCTAGCAGGATAAGAGGCGGTGATTCTGTACAGCTCTTCATTTCAACAATTCAGTTCTTTCCTATACATCTAGTTCTTCTATTATATGATTCAGTTCTTTATTCCTGTCTTCTTTTTTTTTTCTTTTTTTTTTTTTTTTTTTGATCACCTAACCCCGCATAGAGGCTCTCAGCCTATGGCAGGGCCCCTTTATTACCTGGAGGCAGGTCTGTGACACTGGATTGTGGGCCGGATCACGCATACTACATATCTGTCTACACGGCTTCACAGCAGATGAACAAATGCAGACAGACAGTGGACCAAGCACAACAATACACACAATGGGTTCTTAATCAGTCTCTATTGCATCCTCCCGGGCCCTACCCACCTGCTTTCCTTTGTCTTTCCTTCCCCTATCCCACTCATACGCATCCCATCTGTACTTCTTACCTCCGATGCGTAGAGTCTCTGGTATTTGACTAGTTCTACCTGCCCCCTCCAGGTAAACAACAACTGAACTAGTCGCAATTCCCTTCCTCCTCTCTTGCTTCAACAGCCATCGAGCCCCAGCGATTTTTGTACCCAATTCATTATCCCCCTCCAACCACTTCCGAACATTCACCAGTCTCTTGGTCACTGCTATTCCATGAACTACTATTGTTGAAGTGGCAGGTCGTAGTTCTGGCTTTTCTGATAAAAGGGGCTTGCTCTTTGTGATATAAGTTTTTTTTTTTTTTTTTTTTTTTTTAATATCATCACTCGCGTGCCGCCCTACGGGCGATGGCGAGGTTGTGGTAGAAGTGGCCCTAGAGGTGATCTTTCCTTTGGCACGGGCAGGTGGGTCTCTCTTCTTAACACTGGGTGGAGTGGGAGGGGCTGGCCTGATCTTCGAGGGAGCTGTGGAGGTTTGGGCAGCTGCTTCTGCATATGATGGTCGCTCTGTTCGGGTAGCCACATTTTGCAATATGGAGGTTTGGGCGGCTGCTTCCACATAAGATGGTCGCTCCATTTGCGTATCCACATTACGCATAGGTGGAGTAGATGTGTTTGGTTTGGTAGAGTCTGACTCCTTATCTCCATAGTACTTTTTGCAAATAGAACTTATAGAGAGTTGAATATTCTTAAAGTACTTATGTGCCAGCTCATAACTCTCCTCAATATCTACTCTTTCTGCTATCGCTATCTCAAACAAAAGATTGTGCATCACGTCTAAAACAAAAGCTGGCGATGTCTTTTGGAGTTGGGCTGCCCATTCCTTGGCTGAGGAGTTGAAGTTCAATGGTAGGCAAGCATGTGGCGGTATCGATTGGTTTAGTGGTGGCGGTGGTGGAGGTGTAGGTGCTGGTGGCAGTGGAGTAACAGGTACAAACCGATTTCCTCAGTGGCCACTCCGTGGGTAAGTTACGTCGTGTCAGAGAAGACGCGTTGTGTGTGGCCGACGTGGCAAAAACAAAATTTTTTGGGATAAAAATCTGATTACCAGAATCAGCGTACTGAAAACTACTGATCCAAGTAAGGTTCGTGAGTAATCCAATTGTGGTTGCGAAGTCGCTCCAAAAACTCGTTCTGTGGAGGTTGTGGTCGGTGCGTTATTCCTGTCTTCAATTCTCCTTTAATTTCAACTATTCTTTACGTATCTTGCTTTTATGTTCTTACTGATCACCTTCTACTATATTTAATACATATAGACATCAGTTGTTCTCGCCTTGCTTGTACGTTCGCACTTGCACATACTCTCAACACGGCACCACACAGTAGAACCCGAAGTATCCCTTTGAGGCGAATTGCCTGACTTAACGTCGACCTTGGAATTCCGGCTTCGCACGTAGAATGAGGAGGGCTTCGTCAGGTAGGAAAAACAAGAGAGAGCTTCTCTGTAGGAATAAAGAAGATCTGTCCAATAAGTCTGATTGATTAAAGAGATGCAGAACAATCAAGATTATATACATGATGAGCATTGCATGACGTGACTGCAGAACCATGACTAGACAGGCAGGTGTAACATATCAGGCAGGTGCGGAAGTCACGGAATGATGATTCATAAACATAATGGCAACGTAGTGTAGGTCATGGATATGTTAAATGAAAGAACAGAACATTAACCAATAAACAGACGAAACAGCAGTCAGAAAGAACTATCTATTAGTAACAGTAACAGAAAAGAATTTATTTATTACTAGCTAGTAAAATATGTATTCGGACATAGCGCAAGTTGTGCATTAGTACCCCTGTCCGAATACATATTTTACTGGCTAGTAGTAACAGCAATATACGGGTAGCGGATGTCATGTTTTGACACTGCCCAGTGACCTCCCAGCAGAGGACCCACGGCTCGTGAGCAATGGTCGGCCGTACCCCCTGACCCGCTCATAGCGATACCAGAATATTAAAAAAATTGCATTAGAATGAGCTAATGGTCCTCGGCTACTTCGATTCGAACAAACATGAATTGCTATGTGGAATACATGACAGAAAAAAGACAAGGAAAACAAATGAGGAGGCGTCCTATCCATGCTCTTTAGGTTGGAAATCGGCTCAAGGGGTTTGCAGCCCCTAATGCCCATGCTTAGTCAGTCGTTTCGCTGACTAAGCAGGGGCAAACCGAATAACCCCCCCAGTCTCTCCCTCGCGGAGGCCCGAGTCGCTGGGGTAACGGGGTCGGTGGGTGGGTGATTTCGCAACTCACGCGGCTTGGAGAGGGAGTACCAGCGTCTCCCTCTCCCCTTCTATATACTGAGCATCCCTTCGCCGCCTGCCCATGACTACCAGAAAGGGATCACCCAAACGGGAAACCAACTAGAGAGGGACTCTGCTGTGGCTTGGTGGTGCCCACTAGTGGCTTGCCCTTTTTTCTGTGGCGAGCCCATCATGTGGTCTCGAGGGTTCTGGTGGCTGCTCTCGAGCCTCCCATTAGCTTGCGGCTGAACCGCCAAATCTTGAAACGTCGCAACTGAATCTTATTCCACATTAGACAATAATACATAAATTCTCTAAGTTGAAGAGTTAAATACATGTAAATGGAGAAAGAGGTCTCTATATTAGAAGATAATAACGAAATATATATATATTATACATTTGAGAAGTTAGTAGCGAAGGACAAATCTATTGGTTGCAATTTATAGTTGAGATCACGTCACTCTAGGATGTGACGCACTTTTCTAACCAGGATAGTTTACAGGACTACTGTATTGTCTTAAGACACAGTCTGGGCATTTTTTGCTGGCATTAAAAAGAAAAGTTCCTCTCGCTAGTTTTCCCTTGGGTGAGTAACACATGCATAATTTCTGTGTCAGATGGCGCTATGCTAAAAGCGCTAAGAAATGCTCTGTGTGATATCAAAATCAACGTTTTGTACGGAGTAAAAGTATCTGCCACAGAGAATTCTCAAAGATACTGTGAAGAGGTCAAATGCAAGTTAAAAAAAATAATAAAGTTATGCAATTAAGTACGTACCTATCCCAAGACTTGCTGACCTCTATCCTCATCTTACATACCAATACCTCCTGTAGCCATGACACCCACCACTGTATACAGAAATTCATCAAAGGTAATCTTGTTTGCAGGTTTCTAGCTCTCCAGTTTCTGCTTCGTGTTCTCAAACCTGTTATCTTTTCGCTGCATGTAATATAATACTCTGTTATAAATAACGTCTGTTTTGGTTATTTCCATCGGACTCACAATTAGAACTGATGTAGTTAGCATAATTCATGACAATAATGTAGTGAGTTCTAGTGATTTAGCGCCATGCACTATCTGTACTCGTTACCAGCATTTAGTGATGCAGGTGGGGACCAAGTTATAGGCCGTGCGAGCGGTCTGTAAACAGGTGAGGCTGAGGATTTCCCTGACTTTAGGAGCAATATTGTATGGGAGATACCCGTCAGTAGCAATATCCATCCCCGATCCGGTGGGCTTTTCTCGCACGGCCGTAACAGCCCCACCTGCATCACTAAATGCCAGTAACGAGTAGTTGCGGAACTGTAGAGTACATTTTAACTGGCTGCGTGAGCTCGAGATTGCGAACTGAGAGTCCTGATTGACATGGATAGGTTTAAAACAATTAGCTGCAGTCACAAATTTATGCATGTCTCACCCACTAAGGGATACTTTACTTCGTGTTACATGAACAACAACCAATTAACAAACATATCAGCATCGCCATAGCCCACAGGGCGGTAAGCGATAAATGATATAAAAAAAAAAAAAAAAAAACATATCAGCGCATAGTTGTACTACATCAAGCCAAATGTCTGCAAGTGCACCGCCTTCGACTCTGACAGTGCAATGAATCCAACAGGCCAGGCCAGGCCAGGCCAACAGAAGGCCTGGACTTGCCTGGACCGTGAAATTCTGGACCTGCTCTGGCCTGAACAATCACGCCAGGCCGTGAGGGCAGCCTGGACCGGCCCAGGCGGCCTGAAACAATCAGGCTAATCAGGCTATTCAGGCTAATTAAACGAATCCCTCCACAGCTATCCAGGTGAATTAGAGCCAGCAGTTACCAGATTGTTTGAGTATTTAAATGAGTAGAATCTTCCATATATCTAGAATTTTAAACAGCAGCGGTCTATAACTTAAGTTAAGTATGTATCACGTACCTAAATCCTCGCCATAGCCCACAGGGTAGCACGCGGGTAATGATATATATATAAAAAAAAAGTATGTATCACACTTTATATTTACTAACAAATATTATAGAAATGGCGGACCTTCCAGACAATACAAAAGACGGGACTCAATTCTTCTTCGATGATGATACCTAATGGGCGACTGTCAATTACTGATAGTGGAAATATCCAGAACTATTAAAATCTAATTCACCTGGGTTAAATTCTAAAATCGCTTGAATTTACGCAAATGGCCTGGTTGATCTGGACCGACCTGAGTGGTCTGGACCGGCCTGGTTGCCTAGTTGGCCTGATTCATGTGAATCAGGTCCAATGCAGATCACGGCCTGTTGGATTCATTGGTTGACAGCTGACACTGTAGCCTTTGTAACAGTATATATGTACTGTCTGCTGCGACTTTACTGACAAGCGATGGAGATGTATATTTTTTCACATACTTCGCTTTAGTCTCTCAGGTCAAGCTACGTTTATACCTATACATATAATGAATCCTTACTTGGGCACATGCCACTGGTTAAGCCTAAGCTTTCAACTAGTTTTCATCCTGATAGGGCTATCTTATGGACAAGAACTTAATGATGACCCCATCAACTTCCGAGATCTCGATGTGGATTGGAGTGCTTATCCCACATGCGTAGCGAATTGCTTCCTCCGGTGCTCTGTGGACTCCCCTTGCAGGAATACTATCACCTCCGGCTGTGCGACAAACAAGTGCCTCTGCAGCACGAAAATATGGAAGGATGCACAGCGCAAAGCAGGATCGTGTGGATTTGGATGCTCTTTCAACCTCGTTGATTCTGAAATTGCAGAGGAATTGTTTATACAGTATTGTCAGATGAAGGGGTATGAGCGTGTAAGTAGCTTCGACTAAATCATAGTACAATGATCAGACAACAAGCGAAAACATCAACACTGTTCACCAGGTCTATGCAACTTCTCGGTGAGCTCGGTCTGCAGTGTGCAGATGTGCGGGAAGGGCAATTGCAATATCAAAGTATCTGCTTCCTCCGAACATCACTAATTCGTTATACATGCACAGCCGGGATCGGGATTATCAATATCCACTACACGGCGTTCCTCAAGCTCAACAACCGAGGTTCCGGCGGATAAGACCGATACTTCTAGCAATGCAGAAACCTCCACAGGCACGGATAAGGGTGGAAAGAAATTTTCAGATCCGGAGATTGCTGGTATTGTCATTGGTATTGTGGGTACAATTGCTGCAATTATAACTGTTACTTATCAAATCTGCGGAAGAGCGCTGCAGCAGTGGCTCCCGCAAGTTGATTTTTCGCGGCGTGCATTGTATTAAATGTCATTGAGAAGCCAGGGGTCGAAACTTTTCTCTGTTTTCCTATGTTACTGCACTGGCAAATAAGGAAAAGTAGGTAATAACTGCACCGTCTCGATTAGCGAGACTGGGACGTGAGCGGATGGTGACTTTATTGATTGCCGAAATTCTTTTCCGACTTTATTTTGGTTACCAAGGAACTTTATACAGTAATTCACAGAAGACCTAAGGTGCATAGATATGAGCTCTGAATTAATGTAATATTACATCCAATATGAATGAAATGGAAGTGAGCATCGAGGGATCAAATTTGGACCCCGGGTTCTTAACGTCGGGCATCATCATCGCGTTGTTTGATTATTTTTTTCCTCTTATGAAGTAATTCCGCTCGTAGAAACTGATCAACCTGGGCTGATGTGCGTGTAAGGTAAGAAAACTCTATATGCACATTCGTGCCTCTCAACATTGGCCGCTCCTTTAGATTCCTAGTCCTTGGCAACAGAAATATACCAATTTTGGGGCTGGGTACGTCATAGACTAGGTACAAGCTAATATCCGTGAAGTGTGTAGTTCTATTGTACTAGAAATAGCCAGCTGTCCAGCTTTAAGCACCACACTGTATATGGCGTACACCTAGACACTGTAATGCAAAAAAAGCGCCCTGCCATGGCGAATAGCTGCATGCGGGGTCACGTGATTAAAAAAAAAAAAAAAAAAAAGTGGTAAAGCAGTAAATAACTTATGCGTAGCAGCCTAAAACACGTTAAACCCCTCTTCAAACACCGGCTCAGCTAACCCTCTTTTTTTTCTTTTTTAATATGCCAGCGAACTAGTGAGCGGCACGAGCTAGCTCGAGCCTAGATTGATTATATATATAATATTGACAAACTAAACTAAACTAAGCTAAATTTTCATCTTTCTCACTACTATCAGCTAAATTGAGCATTTCGAAGTTGTTGTTGGTAGGTCAGAATGAGCTCCAAGTCTCTAATTATTACTATATTAGGTATTTACAGTTTATGGAACCTTGCACTGGCTAAGCATTTTAGCGAGCTGGCAAGAAAAACACTAGCATGATCTTGGCTCGTTTGAGCTCGAGCTCAAGATCAGTCGAGCTCGAGCTGGCTCGGCTCGTGCCGCTCACTACAGCTAACACTCAGATCTATTTTTTTTTTTTTTTTTTTTTTTTTTTTTATACCATTAATCGCTTGCCGCCCTATGGGCTATGGCGATAACACTCAGATCTAGCTCCAGGTGGGCAACTTTTGCTAGAGTTCCAACACCATGCTCCAAGTATGCTATGGCATTGTCCTGATGTAGTCGAGTCTCTACCGGGTCGGAAACTGGAAAGGAAGAGAGTTGGTATGACAAGTCGGAATTACTACCTCGTCGATAACCTACCTACTGGCCGCCACCCACTCCAACATACAACCACTACCACCCCGCATACCTCACCAAAGTCTTTCTCGCCATAGCCTTTAGGGCGGCACGCGAGTAATGATAAAAAAAAAAAAAAAAAAAAAAAAAAAATCACCAACGTCTCCAATACCCGAACCTTTTTTTATTTCACGTGACCCCGCATGCAGCTGTTCGCCAAGGCAGGGCCCCTGGGTCTAAACCCTCAAAGTCTGGAGGCAGGCTTATCTACCTAACCCCTCCGCCACCATCTCTACAAACGAAAAACTCAACCCCTCCCCGCCCCACCTCCCCGAGGCACTAAAATAACTACAACTTTCCTCCACCGCCACCTTCGAACAAACGAAAAATCGCCCCCTCCCCCTACACCTTCAACGAACCAAAAAACTCTCCCAGCACATCCACCGCCTCCCCGTTCTCCTGCTCTGCCGTCCACTTCTTCTCGTCAATATCCTGCCACCTTCCCCATCCTTCCGGGTACTCTACCTCCTCACACCTGAACGCCAGGTGGTCCGCCGTTTGCTTTTCTCCACACCCGCACCTGCTCCCCTCTGCCGCCTTCCCTATTCTGATATCCCATTCCTTCCCCATCCCCTTCCCAGTCCTCAACCTGGTGAAGGCAGTGGCTGCCCCCCTGCCCCACCTCATCACTGCACCCCCTCCGTACCCCACCTCCCTCCTCTCCGCTGCGCGCAGTTTTTTCCACTTCTGGCGCAACCCTCCTTCCGTCACCACCGACTTCCCGATCCTGTCCGCCGTCCTCTTCGCTTCGACGTCCGCTGCCTCGTTGCCAGCGATACCGATGTGCGCCTTCACCCACATCAGCTTGACGTCCCCCCCTTTTTTCTTTCTCTCCGCGACTGCATCCACCACTCTCCTCAGGTCTCCGGTTCGTGCTTTCCCCAGTCTCCCCGCCTTCCTCACCGCCGCGATTGCTGCCTGTGAGTCCGTCAGGATGACCAGGTTCGCCGGTGCTGGGACCGCCTTCTCTATCCCCATCCTCATCCCTCTCACCTCCCCATCCCACACCGCTGCCCCCGCCCCCATTTCTTCTCCCCCCCCGCCGTCCCACTTCCAGAATCCCCCTCCCACTCTCCCCTTCTCATTCATACTACCATCTGTGTACACCGCCTCCCCCCCTTGCGTTGCCCAAAAGATTGACGACTCCTACTCCTCCGCACTTCCCCCTTTGCGTCCTTCTCTCGTCACTTCTTCCACCTCCGTTCTCGCACATCCCCCCCCCCATGACACCTCGTCTACCCCCTCCGGCATGACGAAGCTAACTGTGCTCTGCACCCTCCCTGCCACCGACTCGAAACCGTCCTTCTTCTGCATCGCCCATCCCATGCTCCAATCTCTCCAATCCCTGCCTCTCTCCTCCACATCCCCTTCTCCCCTGAAGTCCGCGGTCCAGATATCCCCGCATCCCTCCGGATCCCCTATACTCCTTGCCACCAGCCTCGCCTGCGCCGCATCTAAAGCTGTCTCCGCACTCTCCACTCCGGCGATCCAGTTGACCTTCTGCATCGCTCGAACCTCGCACTATTGAAGTGCCTAGAACAAGTGGAGAAAGTAGCAATATGAAAACGTTAAGACTATGAGGGAAATAATTTAGTTTTCTATTCTGCAAAATTTGGTAACCCGCCTCTGCGCCGTGACCTGCCTCGCCGTCCTATCAGTAACGAAGCTGTTAACGGCCAAAGTTTCCAGCCGAGCAGTCTCATGCTAGCCACTAGCCGCTTAAAGCCACGGCTTGGCATGAGATGCACGATATATCCTGTCAACATGGCCACTACTAGTATACTACAACCTTCACCCGCATCATTCAGGCTTTACCAATGAACCTTCACTGACGCACGCATCAACAGCTTTCTATTCCTTGCTTATGCTCCGTCTCCCTTCGTCAGTGGCTCAGGCTTCGAAGCATTAACATCGTTCACTATAGCCACTTTAGCTCTCCATTTTACGGTTTCTACGATGATATAGTAAATATGAGGGTGTGTTGAGCTTTTGGGTAGAAAGAGATGATTGTTATTCCTTCGTAGAGAGAGTAGCCAAAGTAATACACCTATATACATAGAGCATGAGGTTGCTCTCGGGCCCTTACCACCCTTTATCACGGACCTCTCTGATATCCGACACCTCCGACACTCCGACATTACTGTAGATCTCTAACAGGGTGTAACTTAGGACAACACCTGGTTCTTGACCGTTGAGAGGGCAGCACTTGCTGAAATTTCTTATAGTCAATATATAATCAATCCTGCATGCCTTCCATCCATTGTCTAACTTGCTATGATATCGTAACATTCTATCTATGGATATCCCTCGGCCACTGCCTCGCCTCATCTAGAGGTCCATCCGGTGGCTCTGCTTCTGGAGGTCCGTTCAGTGGCTCTGCTCCTGGAGGTCCATTCGGTGGCTTTGCTCCTAGAGGTCCGTCCGGTGGCTGACACTGTACTATGACCATGTAGTCAGATCCTTGCAATACACATCCGTGCCCGACCCATGTTTCATTGCCAGACTGTAGCTATCGGTTGATCAGGCCGAATGCTCACTAGAAGCTTTACAGGTCAATGGGTGGATATCCCCCTTACTGGGTAGGCCGTGACATCCATCTTCGATTATACCTCCGCTGCACGCAGCACGGCTCCTCGGGATCCTCACAATGAGACATAGTTCATTCCGATCAATCTACAATCATCTATAATATTCCTTTACTTTTCTATCCGATGAATGCTTCCCTGCAGATCCCCCCTCTTACACCCAGCAAGCTTCTGTGTCAGGCTGGTGGTCAACACAGCCCCCCAGGTCCTACTACCACAAGGAGCCGAAGACCTTCAAATAGTCCAACTGACGGCAGCGTGCACCACTGCTGACCTACCTTTCGGTGCAATGGATAGCAGGCCTGCTGATTGCTTTTTTTTTTTTTTTTTTTTTTTTTTTTCTTGAGTCACGTAACCCCGCATACAGCCTACCAGCCTATGGCAGGGACCCATATACCGGGGTCAGGTTTGGAACAACTAACTACGGAATGTACATCCACGCCTTGAGCACCCAGTGCCCTCCGTCCCCGGCTACCCCAGATCGAGGCAGGCAAACCAGCACTCGACCGGGTCGCCCTCCACGCCTTCTTGCTTCCACCCTTTCTCCTCTATGTCCTCCCAGGATTGCCAGGGCCAGGTGACATGTGCCCCATCTTTGTCCTTCCTCCAGGGCCGCTCCAGTTCAGTGCATCTGAACACCACATGCTCAGCACTCCATGCCTCTCCACATGTGCATTGCACCTCCTCACCACTGATCATCCTCCTCCACATAGCTCCGCCTTTTCCAGTTCGTAGGCATGTGTAATTTGTGAGTGCCCTCCTGTTCCACTTCACAAAATTGCCCTTCCCAAACCCCGCTCGCTCCCTCTCCTCCTCCCTTTTTCGAACTAACTCCTGACGCAGCCCGCCCTCTGTGGCCTGGTCATCATACCTCATGCACCTGGCCCCCTCTTTGGCCAGCTCATCTGCCTTCTCATTACTGTTCTGGCCCACCGACGAACATTTTCAGGTTCGCGAACCGGCCAGCCGATTCGTGAACCGGCCGGCCCCGTGAAAAACATATGGTGTTTTTCACGGGGCCAGCCCAGCCACGAACACCTGGCCCAGCGGCGAACATGAATGTACCTCGATGTACCTATATGTAATATATATACTCGCTTATTTTTTTTTTATATATCATTACTCGCATGCCGCCTTGCAGGCTATGGCGAGGGTTTAGATACATGAATGATTATCAACGGAAAAATAAACCCTGCCATGGCCAAGTGCTACAAGCGGGGTTATGTGATTAAAAAAAAAAAAAAAAAAAAAAAAAACGGAAAAATAAGTAACAGATAAGGAGATAAAGTGAAAATATGACTGGTTACTCCGCCGCCCAGTCCATCACCTCCGCCAACGTTCTCTCCCCCCCCCTATATACTCGCTTATGATTTAATGTAATAGTGATCTATCATACAGCCAGCTAAGCAATTTCCACAGTCTCCTATCCCCCTATGCAGTCATCTATGTACAAACAATAGTACCTTTTTTTTTTTTATACATCATTACTCGCATGCCGCAGTATGGGCTATGGCGAGGTATTTATTAAAGAAAGAAAATTAACCGTCACTAAATACATGTGGTGCCTGCAATACTCATACATGGTGCGGGTAGAATGTACACACTGGTCAATACAGCCTATTTCCTCCGTCTGTCCGGCTCGTA
Source organism: Kalaharituber pfeilii (assembly GCA_015179045.1). NCBI lineage: Eukaryota > Fungi > Ascomycota > Pezizomycetes > Pezizales > Pezizaceae > Kalaharituber > Kalaharituber pfeilii. Next base: position 238,848 of record WHUZ01000068.1, on the reverse strand, counting down.
TTGAGTGGTCCTCAATTATTTCCCACCTAACCTAACTCTGTCTACGCCCGTCGCTGCCTCCAAGTACACCACGACCGAGCTGGTCATTTTTCCTTCTTCCAGTAGCGCGGTCTTTCGTCTCAGCCACCTTATCCCCACGGTCTTGCCTAGCCTATCATTCCCGGACTCCAACCATTTCCGGACCTTCCCTAAATATAGATCACTATGTTCACTCTCATTCTCTTGGTTGGTACATTGACCAGCATTGCTTTTATTACAAGAATAAGAACATTTAACCTTTTGACATATGCATGTACAACGAAGAGAAGAACAGGTACCTAGACAAGAACATGAAATTTTGTCTTGACAAGTTTTATCATGATGAGGTTGCTTAAAGTGGGTACTTGGCACTTGCAGGGCTCTTATTATCTACTGTTTCTGGTAATACAACCACCAAACTTTTCATTCTTGGCATCAACGCAATCCCTGTTACTGCCACAATATAATACCAGAATGGCGGAGGATTCCGGAAATCTCTACCTATGAAGATAACACTCCAAAATTTCGCTTAGAGTAAGAAGAATACTAGAAGCATATTTAGTAATTTTCTTCTAGTGTTTCGGTTAACAATAATCAAGTTATGATTACAAATTGGTATTCTTAACTATAGCAGTCTAGAAGCGTAGTGAATTATTAATTAAACTATCTGTATTATCTTCTAGTATGTGGGTAAGAAGTATCACCGACAGCAACTTTCAAGTGGCAACTTGTAGGTGGCAACTTGTCAGTGGCAATAGGGCTGTGCTAGCACACAGTAACTGGCTTATCAATTAACGCTGGTAGCAGAATGTTTCTCTATACTCAATCACTGGTAGTACGTAGAGGTACCTAGTGGTACTTGTACTAAACCAGTGTTCGTCGGTGGGCTGGCCCATTCGCGAATCAGCCAGCCCACCGACGAATTGGCCGATTCGCGAATGGGCCTGGCCGGTTCGCGAACCGCAATGTTCGTCGGTAGGCCAGAACAATGAGCTCTACCACCCGCGCTAGGTCTGCGGTCCTTGCCTTGCCAGCTTTTCCTGCTTTCTGGACTGCACTAATGGCTGCCTGGGGGTCTGCAAGTAGCAGCACTTTTGCGCTGGTATAAAAGGTCATAAGAGAGGCCAAGGGGGCTCGGTGGCCATCTTCACCGATGGCAGCCGCAGCGAGGAAGGAGGAGTAGGTGGGGGTGGTGCTGGCAGCAGGTGATGGCAGGTGAGGCAGAGGGAGCAGGTGGGTTGGGGTGAAGGCAACAGTATGGGACGGAGATGTTGCTGGAATGAAAGGAACCCTGGAGGCTATTGACAATGGGGCAAAGGTGCTACTGCTCACAGACTCTCAAGCAGCGATTAGCGCAGTCAGGAATGCAGGGAGATCAGGCAAAGCGAAGACTGTAGACCTGGCGCCTGTGGTGGAGCTAATTGCAGAGAGGAGGCAGCGGCTGAAGGACCCAGGGACCGTGATGCTTGCCTGGGTGAAGGCACATATCGGAATAGCGGGCAATGAAAGGGCGGATGGGGAAGCGAAGGAGGGGGCTGGAGCCATGAGGTATGATGGTCAGGCTACAGAAGGTGGCCTACGTCAGGAGTTAGTCAAGAAGAGAAAGGAGGAAAGGGAGCAAAGTGGCTTTGGCAGGGAGAAGTTCATTAAGTGGGGCAGGAGGGCACTCACAAACTACACTTGGCTGCGGACCGGGAAGGGCGGGGGCATGTGGAGGAAGACAATCCAGGGAGAGGAAGCACGCTGCTCCTGAGGAGCGGAATGGAGTGCTGGGCACATGGTGTTTGAGTCCAGGGAGCTTGAGAGGCCCAAGAGGAAGAGCAAGGAGGGCGTGCAAGTCACCTGGCAGTGCTGGGAGGACTTAGAACAGAAAGGGTGGAAGCAGGAGGGTGTGGAGGGCGACCCGGTCGAGGTCTGGTTTGCCAGCCTTGATCTGGGATAGCCGTAGGTGGAGGTTATTTTGGGTGCCCAGGGGGCGTACGGAGAGTGTGTAGTTAGGTTGCTTTTAACCTGACCCGGGTTTAAGGGTCCCTACCATAGGCCAGTAGCCTGTATGCAGGGTTATGTGACCTCAAAAAAAAATAAATAAATAAATAAATAAATAAATCATGATATCATAGCAAGTTAGACAATAGATGGAAGGCACGCAGGATTGATTATAAGAAGGGCCAGCCAGAGCTGCCCTCTCAGAGGTCAAGCACCAAGCGTTGTCCTAAGTTATACCTCATATTTGCTACATCATCATAGAAACCATAACACTATAGCTGTAACTATTCGTCATCCTTATTAAGTCGTTATGCATCGCTACAGCAATATCAGCGTTCCTCAGCTCGCCTCGAGTCACTTACAATCAAGTCTATAAAGCCCCATACCCAATCACATCTGCTCGCAAAGCAGCGCAGCAACTCGCCCAACGGACGTACCCGTGAGCGCGTACCTTCCATGATGGTCTCGTGGCACGCTACCACGAGTGCCCGGCCCTCAACAAACAGTGGCCCTATCGGACAAGTCACTCAGCTCAAAGTCCCCATGTCATTCTGGATTTAGTTTCTGCTCCTGCCCAGTCTGTTAAGAACATGAAATTTTATCTCGATGTACGTACATGTATATGTTGCAGCCTGCTGGCGAACATTTTTAAATTACACATACATTAAAAGTCCTACGTTATGGCCATGTTTTATTTCAAAACCCGCTTCATGTTGTCAAGAATTGAGAGAGTTATGGGTTTTAAACCTGAGAGCTCTAAGAGCAGTATAAGTTTTACTTTATGTCCTATCATAAATTAATGATGCTATGTAGCCAATCCTAACGAACAATGGGGCATACACATAGCCTTACATGACTGAACATCGACCCTGAATTTCGGATTCGCACTTAGAATAAGGAGGGCTTCGTCACGTAGGAAAAACAAGAAAGAGCTTCTGAAGGAATAAAGAAGATCTGTACCGTTGGGTCCGTACCGTTGGGTCCAATAAGTCTGATTGATTAAAGAGATGCAGAACAAACAGGATTATATACATAATGAGCATTGCATGACGTGACTGCAGAACCATGACTAGACAGGCAGGTGTAACATATCAGGCAGGTGCGGAAGTAACGGAATGCATGGCTTGCAACTAAGCGCTGTGGCGTGAAGTTGGTGCTGTGGCGTTATTGCATGATTCAGACACATAATAGCAACGTAGTGTAGATCATGTGTATGTTAAATGAAAGAACAGAACAGCAACCAATAAACAGACGAAACAGCAGTCAGAGGGAACTATCTATTAGTAACAGGAACAGGAAGAAACGTATCCATTAGTAACAGCAACAGAATGAACGTATCCATTAGTAACAGTAATAGAAAAAACATATCTATTAGTAACAGCAACATACGGGTAGCGGATGTTGATAGACAGCTCAACACGGGTGGCGGATGTCATGTTTCGACATTACATTACATTGGTATAAAAATCATATCAATTGGATCAATTGGCATAACACGGCGTGGCTTTGAATTTGTTTTTTTACTATGTTCAGAGGTGAGCTTGTGGCTTGCTTTTAGTAGATGCTTGGCGTCAATGCAATCTGTGTCATGTCTAGAACAGTAATATTGAATACTTCGACTACAAATGGCAGAGGAATCTGGATATCTCTGCCTGTAAATATAACACTCGGAAATTTCACTGAGAGCAAGACCTATACCTGGAGCACATTTGGTAGTATTTCTAGGATCTTCTAACAAGAATAACATAGTTATGACCACAATTCTCCCAGCGTAGAAGAAATCTAGAATCGCAGCAATTACATTGTTGTAGGACAGCGACTCAATGGTGGCGGTGATTTGCCAGTGTCAGCAACTCGACGGTTACGTTAATACAAACCGAAATCTTTTCAACACCTGAATTTCGCAAAAACATTCGTTGTGGGGTGATTTGGAGATTTAACCGTATATAGCGCTCTCAGATGGAGGATGGCAGATCGATCAGAGGGAGTAAATCAATTTGGTCCTGTGTCATACTCGGGGAACCATGGCAGATAAGCTCCTCCTCGGAATAAACTGTGCTGTCGCTCAAGATACGCCGCATCCTTCCACCGCCTTGCTGTTCCCAGCGCTGACAGAGGCATTCACAGAATAGTTGACGGAATCTCTTCAGAATCGATTGCGAAACCGCCGGCACGCCCCAGGGGTAGTAAAACTTTCCATGGGTACCCTTCACAGCGAAGTTGGTTTTTCGAGTCGCATTATATGACTGGATGAGCAAAGAACAAGCCGCACATGAAAGCTTCGACACTCCCAGATACGAAAATGGTGGAGTACTGTCCTTGGGACGGTTGTCATAATGGAAAAGCAAGCTTATCTCGCAATGAATATGAGGTCGATCTTGCTTATGCGCATTGTATCTCCGATGGGCCTTCCCTCCAATTCCCTCTCTAAATCCTTCCTTTTCAATGAAGGATGTCGCCTGCATGATATCGGATGACAAGTGTATCCAGTCAGCTACCGACGATGGCAGCCTTGGAATTTCCTGCATCCGGCTTGCATGGAGAGTTATTTTCAACGGACCCTTGAGCGTTGGCCGCAGCCGCGGCGATTCAGCCCATCGTACCAGGGCAGAAATTGCATACTGGAAGGAGCACAATTTTCTTATATATCTTTCCAGGGGGAAGTCTAAAACCTATGGGTTAGTGCTGGCCGGACTCAATGCTGCTTCGAATAGACCATTGTACTCACTTGGTCCGCCATGTGTCTCCACGAAACCGGCGCACAGGGCAATTTCTGATTCCATGCTGTGATTGTATACTGATCGAATATTCACAATGCACCTGATCAGCTTTATGTAAAGTTCACACGGCACACCTGCATTAGACGCCTGCGCTTTGCTTTCCACTATCTCAGAGAATACCCTAGCAAGGCCCAAGATTGAAGCAGAGATTGTTCGTATCTTTGATGCTGGTTCAATTAGTTTTCCAGGCCAGATATGTTTTGGTATTGCTAAGAAAGCAACTCGAAATTCTAAGTACTTGTCATATCGCTTCCGGAAACGGCGAAAAAATTTCGAAAAGGTATGGCTCATGGCCACCACTTGCATTTCCAGAATAATGTCATCGATCTTCCGACCATTCACCTTGTACTCAGAGTGGGGTGGCGACGGTGAAAGTTGAGCAAGCACTGATCCAGGCTCGGCACCACGCCTCTCTTGGTTTGTCAGCCTTGAGATTGTTTGCATCTGCCTCCAAAGTTTCTGTAAGAATGGGGGAATGGAATCAAGTGAGGTTGTCCACTCATTTCCGGTAACTGTAAGCTCAACCTGTGAAAACTCTCCCTGCGGTTTATGATAAATTTGGGCTCCAATGGCTATCACCTGAGACTGAGCTTCGCTGATGCAGAGCAAAGCCAAAGCATCTAAGAGCTGCATACCCCTCTGCTGGGATTCCTGCGACCTGTCTGACAGAAATCTATTCTGTAGTTCTGGTGCAGGAAAGATGCGATCACCAGCATGGGCAGTTGAATAATCAAATGGTGCAGTTGCCGCTGCCAACGCCACCGCAGAGGCAACCGTAGAAGCCGTCCACCTTGCCGTTTGTGGGTGGGAAGGAGTAGCCATCAGTGAATTGCTCAAGAGAATGACACAGAGTCAAGGACAGCTTTATGTAGTTAGAGTGGGGTGATAGTAGCCTCGTCCCGGGTGATAGGAAGCAGTTGAGAAGATTGAGTTGTGGTAGTGAGACGTTGAGTGATTCACCTCTGCCAAGTTTGCCAAGACTTGTTCAATACTTACTAGCATATGCAAACTCAAATAAGTGAGAACCTAGCTTAGCGGAGTTGCAACATATGGGTGCACGTGCAGAGGGCCGTGGGCTGACTAAAAGCATATTTGTGCAGATGTGGCGTTGCGACACTGTAGCAATATGCGGCAAGCGAGTAATGATAAGAAAAAAAAAAAAAAAAACTATAGCAATGAGAAACAGTTATCTCAGTCACGCAGGAACTTTCTCGTGATTACTTGTATGCTATCTCCGGTGACGTTCATTGCTTATATTCCCAAGGGTCTCAGTGAAAGTAACCAATTGCATGGAAGAATGGGGCTGAACTTGCCAAAACTGCAGCCAGGTTTCGGTTATAAGCCTCTCTCGCCTTCTTTCGCATTCGGTGGGTCTCTCACCGCATCTGCCCCCCCTGGCCTCCACACTCTGCATTCGTTCCACACGTGCCCCTGGAATTGCGGGACAGGCAGTATTATGTGGCAGGTAGATCAATTAATGTATGCATATCGAAAAGTATGTATCAAAGTGGAGAAACATTGCTGGCTTAGATCGCTGCGACAATTATCCAAATTGACTAGTCGTGTAAGATAAAAATATACACAGGCCCCGCTACGAATGATATAGGCCAGATTGTTCGATTAAGGTTGAGAAATTACAAAAAAAGAAAAAAGAATACATACCAGATTACTCGGTTAAGATTTCATTAAAAAAAAGGAGAAGGACCTATGCGTGGATGAGGAAATAAAAATGAAATCTTGGGTCTCTTGAACTACCTCACCCTCTGATACACGATCTCGCCTTAGCCCTAAGGGCGGCACGCGAGTACTGATATTAAAAGAAAAAAAAAAAGAAAAAAAAAAAATACACGATTCTCTGAATAAGACAGAGGAAAATTCAAATCTTGGACTGTGAGATGGTAATTTAATATTTCTGAACATAGATGATTAGAAGTAATAATGCAAACAGTAAATCATTGAATCCAATCCCACCTACGGCATATCGTAGAACCTCAAACCAGTTTCATCTAGCATAACCATACCTTTTTGCAGAATTTGAGAGCGGTGTAAACCAAGGAAAAGTTCATCGGAGCAAAGAACTCCAATTTTTACCCCCGCGTGTATCACGACCCAACTACTACATGGAAGCAGACTATGAGTGAATAACTGGTAGATAGAACTAGGATCATCAAGCAACGAGAACTTAACTTCATGGCCAAGAAAAAATCTCAAGTTCACCACCATATCCGGATATCGTGGCTTTGGTTTTGCATGAGCTACCACATTATAATCAACTGCATTCGGATCAGGCTTTGTAATGCTTGCACACAGCCGATACCCGAAGAAGCGAAATTCCCCTAGGACCTCCTTAACATTATCTCCTGCACCAGAAGGTTCACTGTGGCTGACTTCAACAGATGTGGGGCTTGGGAGTTCCTGGTGTACAAAAGATGTCGGACATAACTTCAACTGTTCCCAAGTTGGGAACAGGCCGAACAGGCCCGAGAACGGGCAATTGAAGAAAAGTTCTGCTAAAATAGTTCCAGGTGCGCTCCTCAGACATCGCTTCCAGCTGTCTTCCACTGGTTCTTCCTTTGAGTACAGTGGCAACTTTTCAAAATGCAACAAGTAGCTAAGGCCAGCAATTTTGTCAATCTCTTTGCAGGCGTGTCGTTGACCCATTTCACAGGCCAATGCAATGATGCTTCTGGAGGAGTTCAATCCGCATATTGTATCCTCAATGTCATGTAGAAATTCTCGAAGCCGTTTACGGGTGCCCCGCCAGGTCGAGACTGTATTGAGGGGATTGATACATGTCTCAGTTAGCCCGCCAATGACGGATCTTGGGATAGATTCTTGCAATGTCCAAGCTCGATTAAGCCAATGATGCTCATCCTCCCATTGGTTGCTCTTGAAAGGTCTTCCAAGGCCATTAAAATAACGTAGTACGCCAGTCGCATTCCTATAGATATTGCCAATCGTCGGAACATCCAAACTCAGTTCCTCGGCTTGCTGTGTTCTGTCTCGTTCAGGGCCTAGTTCAAGCGCTTGAAGCAATGACTCCTTGACCTTTGAAGAAACCATAGGGTCGTTCGGACTCCCAGCTTGCCGAAGGCATAATACGTCAAGCCAGCAGTATCGGATGGATGGGAAATAGCCCAAGACTTCATTGCGAATACATTCTAGGTCAATACCTTTCGGAAGTGGAACAGCCCATGACGACTGATTGACAGGTGTATATATACAATCGAGCTCCGTTTCTTCAACCCAACTATGAGAAATGGCAACATAATCTGGCGCCTCGCCGACATTCCATGGCAACTTGAGTAGGTAAAATGGGATAACTCTGTTCACTTTGAGATCCCACAATCTGCGTGGGAAGACGTTGTAGGGGGCTGTAATGACTGCGTGCTTCGCATCTATGTATTGCCGCCGCTCAGTGGCATGGAAAATGTTACGTCTGTGTAACTCCTCGTCAACTAGTGTAGGAACTGGTATTGTTTTATCTAAAACTAGACCAAAACCAAACCAGTGACTAATCAAGGTACAGGTTGTGGCAAAGTCAAGAACTTCGAAAAGTTTATCGCATATTCTCGACCGTAGCACCGAAGCATTGGTAATACCTTGAAGCCCGGAGACCTCAGAGTCTGCGAGTGTGTTTTGGAGGTCTGGTGACTCTACGCTCGAGACTGGTGGAGTGAACATAGTGCTTTTAAACAAGAACTTCGTCATGATTGCAGTTATGGGACCTGTTGCTGGGATGTCGAAGAATGAGAGATCTTGGTCCCCTGGGGAGAGAATATTCCCTATAAAGGGCAGATGGTACCTCTGCATCGGCACTTGGATTTTGTGGTTCCAGTCAAAGACTCCATCCAATCTCTCTCCAACAGAGTCGATTCTTGAGAAAATGGCTACAAGAAACCTCGTTAGTGATACTTCAAAGATGTAGAACATGGCGTATGGCAACTGGTAGCCCAGGACCGGCATGTCGGCGTATAGAGCACCACTGGATACCAGTTCCTCAACGACATTTATTACCTCGCCATAGCCTACCAGGCGGCACGCGAGTAATGATATTAAAAAAAAAAAAAAAAAAAAAAAAAAAAAAACGACATTTATTTCACTTACAAATTACATCTCGGCCTTTGAAGACCTCACTGGTATTTTCTTCTCCAAAATTCTCAACCGTCACCATCGCATAATGATGATGGTTATTCCATCGCTGTATCTCGTCAAAATTGTCCATAAAGAGATGGTAATCAGTAACTTGTCTGCCCTGACGGTCTGGGTGTTACATACAATCACACATTCCACATTGACCCAATGTAAGCAGGGTGTGGTCGCATGTTGAGTTACCCCATACTGGAAAGATAGGGCTTGCGGGAGAATGGCAGACCCAGTCTTCGTACTAGGGTTCAGCGTTAGATGCCAGTGGTTATCACGTACGATGCGTGATCATTACCTGTCATCGCTCATGCCATGTTTGACCTGGAGCGTAGTGAGTTGGCGACGATGATTGATTATCAGGGATTTTACCAACAAGGTCCCTTACCTTCTTGTGTTTGACTAGTCTAGACGACCAAAAGGTGTTTTGGCCACAAATCTCGCATCGGTATTTTTTGTGGAGAATGCTGTGAGCAGTAGCTATATGTTTGACATAATCGTAGCGGCGCGAGAAAGTAGTGTTGCAAGCCTTTCCTGTTGTTGGGTTTACTCTAGTGCAGCTAAACCGAGTGTCGGCCAGCTTCAGCGTATGTGGTGTTGGCACGACGTTAGAAGCAGAACGGCTCTCTTCCCCTATGTTAGAGCTCACGATCTGGTCACCCAATTCTTGCAATCCTTGCTCAAGCCTAGCATTGCCATCACTAGACCGTGATCTGCTATTTCCCGTACCGCGAGATCGGCTGCGAGAGCCACGTCCTGGGAATGGGAGGGATTCTTCCATTCGTCGAAGTTTTCTAGCAAAGCCAACACCAATCTCTGAGGCGACAAATGGCGCGTCTATATCTGTGTTAAACGACTGATTACGCGAAATGCTAGGAAATTCTGACGAGAACGATCCAGTCAGTGATATGATACTTGCCGTGCCGCAAGATCGGCTGCGAGAGCCCCGACGTCTTGGGGATATCGATGGGAGGGATTCTTCCATTCGTCGAGGTTTTCTACCAAAGCCAACACCGATCTCTGAGGCGACAGATGGCGAGTCTATATCGGTGTTAAACGAATGATGACGCGAAATGCTAGGAAACTCCAACGGAAACGATCCAGCCAGTGATGTGATACTTGCCGTACCGCAAGATCGGCTGCGAGAGCTCCGACGTCTTGGGGATGGGGAGAGTTCTTCCATTTTGTGGAGGATTTCGAAATTTCCAGAGGTTTCAATTGCGGGGAGAAGATTCCAGTGGTACCGGAAGAACAGTGGGTATCCCATATGCGCGCAGTGCAAAAGACTATGCAGTACACAGATCTGGAGCACACTTGTGCTGTCGTATGCACATGCCGCATTGCGGGAGCGATGACAGTTTGAAGGGCTTGGCGTCACAATGCGAAGTATCCATGTTGAGCCGCATCACAGTAGCTACAGACGGGTTCCTTTTTCTGTCACTATGTTACTTACTCTCATCGTTAATCACTTTCATCTTTTCCCTATTCAATCATTTTTCTTCTCAATTATCTCCTATGTAACTAAATCACCATAGCCCACAGGGTGGCATGCGATCACTGATATTAAAAAAAAAAAGACGACAGACTGTCTTTCACCACAACCCGACATGCACCACGTCCTGACGCACGTTTTACACCAAAACTGACCGTGCGCGACAACATATATCCTTACCACCAGAATAGAATTTTGTATGTGCTCTTCAGGCGAAATAAATAAAGGGTTAGTCTTCACTTATAATACCTCTATTTGCACTGAAAAGACATTATGGTTGATTAATGGCAGCATGAGTTTTTGATTCATGTCTTGCATGCTTTGTAGGGATTTCTCATACAAAGAGAACTGGAGGGTAGAATGCACTACTTCCCTTCAACGCTCACCATAATGGGTATAGAATTGTGGCTAGAGAGTCTTTCAAATAGGCCTCTTGCTAATTAGTGCTTCAATTGGCTTAATGCCTAATTCATACATCAAATTGCCATTTCAGGTAGTTTTCCTATACAATTATTGCATACAGTTTCTATGAGAAAATGAATTTTGTAAATAACTCCACCACTTCTTGAGAAGTTTTCTTGGTGTGCTTCTCACATCTTTGAATAAGATAAAATATTGATATCTAAGTGTCCTACTGCTTTTATCAAATTTAATTCAGGTGTGGTAAGTGGAATTCAATACTAGTGATATCACAGCTAAATCAGAGCGGAGGAAAGAAACCGCCTGAAACTGTCATACCGACCACTACAGGAGTTAGACAACCGCCGGCTGGTATCAACGCTGATAGGCATTCTGGGAAACAAAGGACTAAAAGAATGGAGATACGGAATAGGCAAGGCAGACTCCCCAGAATGCCGCTGGTGCGGGATGGCTCCGGAAAACTTCACGCACATAACGACAAACTGCAAGCCGTGGAAGGACAAACTGCCGAAAGGGGCGGACGGTCTGAGACAGCCGAAGGGGGGAGGGCGGAAGTAGCCAAGGTCTTATTGTGGGCAGGGAAAGAGTGAGAATGGGCATGTTACTACATTTGAGTTAGTTTCTTTAGGTGTTATGTAACTAAACATCGCCATAGCCCCCAGGGCGGCACGCGATTAATGAAATAAAAAAAAAAAAAAAAAAAGATATCACAGCTAAAAATATGTGCAAAGCCTATGCCAATTTATGGTACAAATTTCATGAATCATAAATCCCTTCAAAAGCAACTTATCTGAAGAAGCTAAGGTGTGGAATATGAAGAATAGTCCTTAATTTAACTGGTCTACAAGTTACATGCAAAATTCTATTCTGGTGGTTGAGATATATGTTGTACGGCGGCCGGGAGTTACAAATTGCCAAAAGTCGAAAGTCTGTTGCAACGCCCGCACGCCAACAAAAATACGCATCTCACATGTAAGTACAACATACGCCCGCCAGAGAGAAAGGCCCCATGCGATTAATATTTCATAAAAATAAATAAAAATAAAAATAAAATAAGATGAAAATGAAAATTAAACAAGGAAGTTAACTGATAACAAAAATATATACAGATTCCAGTCCATAGCATGAACATCTTGCAACGTTAACCACCTATCCTCCTACTCACTCTCAGAAAAAAATAATTAAGAACTTGCTAACAACCATCACAGCTAGTTAACGAACATTGTTTGTTATGTGAATAGGCCATTGGGAGGCTACAACACAGCTGAATGGGAAAGGCCTGATGAGCAGTACGAGTCCAGTTGATTAATTCTGCGTGGTCTGGCTCATTATCACTCTTTGGCCGATTTATTAGGCTTCTTACTGTAAAAACTGTACAAAGTCTATCCACTTGCAAGTATGTAAAAGCCCCAGGGTGCACTTTTATAAATAGTTCTTCTCTTTAGCTTTAGCAATGTTAACCCACTGATCCATCCCGTTTCTGTTCTTTCTACTTGCTCTATCTGTCTCTCTGCTGCTGTAACTAGAGTGTTTACTATGGGTATATCGGATCTATTAAGCATATTGAACGTGCGCATAGGATTTTAGACATATTGAGCATTTAGAGTATATAGAGTGTGTACATCAAAGTGTGGGCATATTAGGTATATTGGGTATATTAACTCTGTTAAATATGTTGAGCATGCACTATTACCTCTCATTCTAATATCAAGTTCAACTCCGATATGGAAAAGGTGCTAATCTACTGAGAATATATTTGTTGACGTAGCTATTGTAATACATATTTATAGGTATGGCAGATCCCTCTTGAGAGCGTGGATATGGCAACATAAGCTCAACGTAACACATATAATAGGTCTCTCTTAATGGTATGAGATATGGCAATATGAGCTCAACTTAGTAGGTATGACAAGGACACGCTAAAGGAATTGTTAGACTGGGCGGAATGGTAACAGGATTCATCTCGACATCTTTCATATGCAATTTCCTACCTATTTTCTAACAGGGACGTTCGCTGGATCGGGGGTGTTGACTTATAATCTCCTTTCTTATCTACTATGTACCTAACCTCGCCATAGCCTATAGGGCGGCATGCGAGTAGTAATATTAAAAAAAAAAAAGAGCTAAAGCAGTAGGGCAATAGGCGATGTCATGGCATGGTGAAATGATGAAATAGCATCTGTATATAGATCACAATAGCTAGAAATGAATAATTAGTTGTACAATGTGGCATAGTATCTGCAGGATGACTGGTATTACCTGTATATAGTCCCTATGCCGACGAGAAGAGTATGTATGCCTAGGTTTTGAGAAGCATTATCAATTACGCCCTGGGCAGGAGAAGCAATTTTGGTTCCATTGAGTGCAATAGGGCGCCATACATGGTTGCGTTATACATTGAGCATGCAATAGAAGTTTTAAATACACCAAGTGCACTCCAGGCTAACCTGCCACGCCGCGGACACAGAGTTTCTAACCAGCAGAAATATTATTTTTGCTGATGGGTATTGGATGAGAATGAGTGGAAGGATAGGTGGTTGATCTTACAAGATGTTCATACGACTGAAATATATATATATATATTCATCTGTTAACTTCAGCTTTTTTTTTATTTTCATTTTATTTTTAATTTCAAATTCAATTTTAATTTTAATTTTTATTTATTTATTTTATGAAATATTTATCGCACAGGGCATTTATCTCTGGCGGGTGTACTGGTATGTTGTGTGTGAGATGCGAAATTTTTGTTAGGGTGTGGGTGCTGCAACGGACTTTCGACTTTTCCATTTTCGACTTTCGACTTTTGGCAATTTGTAACTCCCGGCCGCCGTATATGTTATCGCGCGCGGTCAGTTTTGGTGTAAACGGTGCGTCGGGACGTGGTGCACGTCGGGTTGTGGTGAATTACAGTACCTACTACAACTTTCTCAATTACATGCCTATTGCACCATTATAATGCTGTTGCGACATCGAATTATGAGATTAGATGGAGAACCCAAAAAACAAACTTAACAATGATTTAAAGCCATATATTACTCATAGCGCGGAGACGATGTAAAGTGAACCACTTGTCCTCCCACTCGTTCTCGTCAGGGGCTATCATATTATCAAGAGTTCTGTAGATGCTACTATTTGTATCTAGTGGAAGGGATTGCCAGTTATGTGATGCTGAAGGCTTACTGTGTTTCACCACAACCCGACGCACACCACGTCCCGACGCACGTTTTACACCAAAACTGAGCATGCGCGACAACATATATCTCAACAACCAGAATAGAAGTATGTATGCGCTCTTCAGGGGAAATAAATAAAGGGTTATTCTTCACCTTTTATCCCTCTATTTGCACTGAAAACACATTGTGGTTGATTAATGGCACCATGAGTTTTTCATTGATGTCTTGGCATGCATTTATATGGAATTCCCATACAAAGTGAACTGGAGGGTATGATAGAATGCACAACTTCTCTTCAACGCTCACCATAATGGCTATAGAATTGTGGCTAGAGAGTCGCCCCAATAGGCTTCTTGTCACTTAGTGCTTCAATTGGCTTAATGTTGTTTAATGCCTAATTTATACATCAAATTGCCATTTCAGGTAGTTTTCCTATACAATTATTGCATACAGTTTCTATGAGAAAATGAATTTTGTGAATAACTCCACCACTTCTTGAGAAGTTTTCTTGGTGTGCTTCTCACATCTTTGAATAAGATAAAATATTGATATTCAAGTGTTCTACTGTTTTTATCAAATTTACTTCAGGTGTGATAAGTGGAATTCAATACTAGTGATATCACAGCGAAAAATATATGCCAAGCCTATGCAAATTTATGGTAAGAATTTCATGAATCATAAATCCCTTCAAAGCAACATATCAGAAGAAGCCAAGGGGTGGAATATGAAGAATAACCCTTTATTAATTTCCCCTAAAGAGCGCATACCAAATTCTATTCTGGTGGTTGAGATATATGTTGTCGCGCGCGGTCAGTTTTGGTGTAAAACGTGCGTCGGGACGTGGTGTGCGTCGGGTTGTGGTGAAACACAGTAGGTAGTAATTTTTTTTTACCCCTCATTTTTTGGGTCACGTAATCCCACATGCAGTCTCTCAGCCTATGGCAGGACTTCGTTATTGCCCGGAGGCAGGTCTGTGACACCAGATTATGGGCCAGATCACCCATGGTACTTATCTGTCTACATGACTCACCGTGGGTGCAGGTAAACAAAAGGGGGACATTGGACTGATTGTACTTACAGAGAATGGGTTCTTGATCAGTCTCCATTGCATGCTTTGCCTTATCCACCTTCGTTCCTTTGCCCTTCCTTCCTCTATCCCACCCATACGCATCCCATCTGTACTTCTTACCTACGATGCGTAGAGGCCTCTGGCATCTGACTAGTCCTACCAGCGCTCTCCAAGTACGTATCGCGTCAGGCAAGCCCACCCCCGACTAGGCAGCCCACACGGTTAGAAAGGCCTGGGAGGCGAGAGCGGCGAGGGGGGACCTGGACGTATCTGTGATGTGGGTAAAAGGTCACAGGGGCGTCCAGGGCAACGAAGAAGCGGACGGGGGGTGAGAAGAGCTTTGGAGAGTGTGCCGGAGGAGGTACCGGTCCTGATCTGTCTGGATTCAGAAGCCGCCGTCACGGCGATTCAGAAGGCAGGCAGAGAGGGGAAGGGGAAGACGGAGGATGTGAGGAGGGTGGTGGATGCGGTGGCAAGGAGGAAGAGGAGAGGGGGGAATGCGAGACTGATGTGGGTTAAGGCTCACATCGGAATTGCAGGGAATGAGAAGGCGGATGAGTGAGCGAAGAAGGGGACGATGGAGAAGGGGAGGGAAGTGGCCACCGGGAGTGGGGTGCGCCAGAGGATAAAGGCGTGGAGGAAAGAGAGGAGAGAGATAGAGGGGTTCGGAGGAGGGAAGGTCATGGAGTGGAGTAGGGTGGCAACATCAAACTTCACTGCATTGCGACTGGAGAGGGGAAGGTGTGCGATATGGATGAAGAAGCTGGGGGCGGCTGAATCGGATAAGTGCAGGTGCGGGAAGGTGCAAACGGGGGAGCATCTCGCTTTCCGATGCAGAAACCAGAAGAACCGTCCAGAAGGTTTGAGAGGTGGAGCGACATGGGAAAGGATTGGAAGAGAAAGGCGGAGAATGGGGAGGAATATGACATCTTAGAGAATTTCTTCGCTGGGGTCAAGTTCTAGAAGTTAGGAGAGCGGGGGCGACGGCGCGATGAGACCATGTACGTAGAAATTTCTTTTAGCCTGTCTCCGGGCTATGAGGGCTTACCCAGGGACCCTGCCATGGCCACCTGCTACAAGCGGGGTTATGTGATTTAAAAAACAAAAACAAAAACAAAACAAAAGAAGAAGCGGACAAGGCAGCCAATATAGGAGCCTGTATGCAGTACCAGGACGAAACGGTAACGGAAGCCTGCTTGCGCCAGCAGGCCAAGGCACGAAGGACGGAGGAGAGAAACAGAGTAAGCAGTTACTGTAATGCACATGCCTCTAGTATTTCCAATATTACCTGCCTCAGCTATATATAATAGAAGGTTGATACTTTGGAGGAATCATTGGGACTTTTATACTATCACTGCTATCCTTTTCCTGTCTCTCTCTCCAGCTCATGAAAACAACTACTGCGCAACAGAGGTATTGCAAAACAGCAAACTAATTGACAATAAAATGACTGGATGATAGGTAAGTATATAGCCTATTATCTCTTCTCATGGCTAATAGGAATGAACAACAGAAATCACTCTCTACAGTAAAAAAGAGATTCGGCAAGTACGTGTGCTTAAGTCCATTGGCTCACATATTGCATGCTGCTAATTGCTAACTTCTCATGGACGGCACTGCCGGGCCTACTGGGGGGTAAGGGGTTGCGGGCGTGGAGGTGGCGAGTGAGGGGAGTGGATGGTCCAGAATGCAGGTGGTGTGGGGAAGAGGAGGAGACGACGAGACATCTTTTAGGCCAGTGCAGAGTGTGGAAACGGAGATGGCCGGGAGGAGAGGAGCATGTCAGGAGACCGCCGCGGGCCAAAGAGGAGGGGGGAGGACCCGTTAAAGAAGCTGATGGAAATGCTCAGAGAGTGAAGAGTTTAGATTTGTTTTTATTCATATTATATACATATATAGCACATCGCCATGGCCCATAGGGCGGCAAGCGATTAATGATATAAAAAAAAAAAAAAAAAAAAAAAAAAAAATCATGGATGGCAGGTTAACAGCTCAACAACTTGACACCATGGCAGGTCAATAGCCCGAGGCTCTTTTTTTTTTTTTTTTTTTTTTTTTTTCACGTAACCCCGCTTACACTATAGCAGGGACCCATATACCCGGGTCAGGTTAAAGCAGCTACCTATCTACACTACGTACACGCTTGGTACACAACGTACCCTCCGGCCTTTCAGCTAGCCCAGATCGAGGCTGGCGAACCATACCTCGACTGGGTTGCCCCTACCCCCTCCTGCTTCCACCCTTTCTCCTCTAAGTCCTCCCAGCACTGCCAGGTGGCCATCGTACCGCTCTCCTTCTTTCTCTTGGGCCGCTCCAGCTCACCACACTTGAACACCACATGTTCTGCACTCCAAGCTGCTCCACAAGAGCACCTCGCCTCCTCTCCGCTGATTTTCCTCCTTCACATGGCTCCGCCTTTCCCAGTCCGCAGCCAGGTGTAGTTGGTGAGGGCCCTTCTGCACCATTTCACAAACTTGCCCTTCCCGAACCCAGCTCGCTCCCTCTCCTCCTTTCTCTTTCGAACTAACTCCTGGCGCAGACCGCCCTTAGTGGCCTGCCCATCGTACCTCATGCATCTGGTCCCCTCCTTGGCCCTCTCATCTGCGATCTCATTGCCCTCTATCCCTACACTTAACCTATGCAAGCCTCACAGCCAGTGTTCCCAACCGGCCAGGCCGCCGACCAGGCCGTCCAGGCCGCCCAGGCTGGTCCAGGCCGCCCAGGCCGTCCAGGCCATTCAGGCCGTCCAAGCAATTTCAGGGGCAGGAGGGCTGGTTACGAGGCTATTTCAGGAGCCACCTTCAGGTTACTTGGACACGGATTTATATGAACCTTTCAATATTTTCGGATAACTATCTAGACTTTTTTTTATTGAGCAGCGCTTTTCGCAGGTATTCAGGTAAGTAATTTTTTTTTGTATCGCTTGACTATATACTAATTTCTTAGTATTGCAGGGAGACAGACATTCCAACCACCGGTACTGGCGATGATGATTCCTTTAGTATTTTCTACTATTCTTCACTCTCCATAGTGCAGTTCAGGTTTTGATCTTGCATCGACGATTCCCTGCAGTCCAATCTGAAGCCGATATCGAGTCTTCTGGAATTTGGGTTACAAAAATCTGGTGCGACAAAGTTGGATCTGACACTATGGTGAAGCTGTGCATGGCTAATGGAAAGCGATACTGGCGGTGTAAAATTAGCAAGCAAAATCCTAAACATTAGAGAATGAGGTATACGTAGAATTTAGAGTACGTTCTGTATATAGCTACTGTATAACTTAACTCACACTGCAGCCTGAATGGCCTGGACCGGCCTGAATGGCCTGAATGGCCTGGACCGGCCTGGGCGGCCTGGGCCGGCCTGAAACATTCAGGCCGCCTGGGCCGGCGCGGGCGGACCTCACGGCCGGCCTGAATGTTTCAGGCCGGCCCAGGCCTAGATTTCTATGGCCCAGGCCGGCCAGGCCATACCCTTGGCCTGGCCTGGCCGGCCCGTTGGGAACACTGCTCACAGCTCTGGGATCCCTCAAGTTCCGCTGCCTTTCTGCTATGAGCTCTACCATATGCGCCAGGTCGGCAGTCCTTGCGTTTTCAGTTTTCCCTGCTGTCTTAACTGCGCTGATTGCTGCCTGAGAGTCTGCAAGCAGTAACACTTTCGCCCTCCCATCCACCGCTTCGAGGACCCCTCTCGTGCCTGCGACCTCTCCATCCCACATCGTTGCCTTAGTGCCAACCCACTGGGACCCTTCTGACTCTTCTGCTACTACCTGCTTCTAGGACTATCTACCTCCAGCCCCTCCTTCCTCACTGCGGCTGCCATCTGTGAATATGGCTACGGATTCACCCTTGACCTTGCAGATAGCCTTTTCCCACTTGGCTGGAGCATCCTCCTTACCCAGCTTAAGGTCAGTGACCTCGATTTCTGTTCCAAGTGGTTGAACTTCCTGCCCCCAGGACACTTTCTCATCTTCATCGTGGTGTGGGAAAAGCGAAGAGGCGACGAGTCACCTCCTAGAGGAATGTCGGGTATGGCAGACAACAATATGGCCGGGGGGGAGGGATCTATTTCCTTATCTCATATATGTACTTAACCTAATCTCGCCATAGCCCACAGGGCGGCATGCGAGTAATGATATTAAAAAAGAAAAAAAAAAAAAAAAAAAAAAAAACTTCATCGACCTCAAGTGTACTGGCAATCTTACCTGCTACTGACTCGAAGTCATCATTCTTCTGTATGGCATATGCTAGGCTGAAGTCTCTCTAGTCTCTCCCCTTCTCCCCTTCCCGGTCTGGGTCTGCGGTTTCAACCCCTCTGAAGCTCTCAGGCCATAGATCCCCTACTCCTGTAGGGTCTCTTATTGACCTTAGGGCATATCTTGCTTGGCTCTGATCCAGGATTGTGCCCACACTCTCAACGCCTGCAATTGCCTCCACCTTTCCTCTCGCCGCTCCTTGCACTGCCCCTATACACTTACAAAGGGCGTGATACTGAAGTCTCTTGAACTCCTCTCTTTACTGCTTCTGACCTCTCTACCCAATCTCAGACTCTCATAGTGCCACTGCCCTTACTATGCCTGTGTATGCCTTTCTGCATGAGAGTGGGCTCATACTCTATTGTGAATTGCCTAACCCAGACAAGGCGCCCAGGAGCTTCCTGGCTTTCTCGATCTGGCTTTTCCAGTGATGATCGAAGTCAAGCATGCTGTCACAGATAACCCCTAACTACTTGCACCTCTCAACATCTGCCCTCCTCTTGGCCTTCTTGCCGATGACTAGGACCTCCTCCTTTGAGGCCTCTAGCGGTAGTCTGGGGATAGAAGTGAGCCCTGCAGTATACCTATGTTTGACCTGCCATTGCCCCTTACCTGTCTGTCCCATTCTATCTCAAACTCTCGCTTCTGGAAGAAGGTCTCCAGCCAGAGCAGCTATTTCTCAGCCTTAGACCCCTGTACTCGGTTCTTGACCACCTCCCAATGTGTATTTCTGAAACTCCTCTTGATATTCTCCATGATCCACACTGCCCCACCACTGCATGCCAAAGCTCTCTGGCTCCTCACAACTGCCCAAAACAACGCATCAATTGCAGACCTGCCTCTCACTCCACCAAATTGCCCATGATGGAAAAGTCCAACATCTTGCAAGTTATCAGCAACCACCTTCTCCATCAGCTTCCCAACACAATTGATGAGTTGAATTGGGCTCTAGCTCTTTGCTTGCTTCAGATCTCTGCCAGATTTCGGGAACATGATCACTTTGCTGAATTGCCAGTCCTTCGGCGTCCTGCCTACAGCCAGCTCAACAGCCAGCTCCTTTATTAACTGCCCTCCTAGCACTATCTTATTGACCAGCTTGATAAACCTATAACTGATGCTGGAGCTGAACGAGTTGAGGTGTCTGCAAGTTCCTTATATAGTCTCTCAGTCAGCTCTTTACGTTGGAGGAGGTCAATTCTCAAAGCCTTCGGTTGCTGTCCCTGCCGTCAATGTATTGCGGTGTTCCTTGATGGCTAGTCACAGCTTGTGGAGCGACCTGTGGGATATCATGCTGTGGAAGTCGTCGACGTAGGATCTGGAAAGTTCTGTTGTTTGATCTTCTCCGCTACTGGTGTGACTCCTATTAAGAAAAGAACAGGGGAGAGTGGTGACCCTTGGGGGTTCCGTCCGTCATTCTGCCTAAGGCTCGCTTTTTTCTATCCCAAAACAGGCTGAAAGCATTTGGTCTCAGGAAGGCCTCCATGAATGCCACTAGGTTGGAGTTAACCTGATCAATGCGTTTGATGACCTTATCTCTCCGGAGGAAGTTGAAGGCCAATTTGATGTCGTCCCCGACCACTGCAACCCACTCCTTACGTTTCAGCCTGTTGTCGATCTCTTTCAGGGTCTGTCTCTGTAAATCTTCCACCCCGCGTAAAGGTTTGCCTCTCAGCTTTGTGTCTCTGAATAGGGAGTCCTGTCTCTGTAGTGTGTCCGCTACAACCTTTTGGCCCAACTTCGCGACTGTATTGAGAAGCGTGATAGGTCTTTTTTTTTTTTTTTTTTTTAATATCATTACTCGCATGCCGCCCTATGGGCTATGGCGAGGTCTAGTTACATCAAAACAAAGTACAAGTACGGAAAAATAGAAGTAAATCCCCCGAGGCTAGCCCCTCGCCCATTCCAAGATTCCTATCACTCCCCGAAGGCCCTCCCCTTCATCTTGGTCATCCAAGGGTCTGCACAATCCATGCTCACCCCTTGGGCATCTCTGCTTCCAGACTCTACATTGGGACAATATGTGATGGGTCGTTTCTTCAGCCTCGCCGCACCACCGGCATTCCGGGCTGTCAGCTGTGCCGACCTTGAATTTCCAGCGCCGGAGGCCCTTGCCTCCAAGGTTGCCAGCTAGCGTTGCGACCCTATTGCCTAGTCTGCATAGTGGCCTATACGATATATGCAGTCTGTTTCTTTCGGCCGCTCTCCTTGCTTTGGCCTCTTGTTTCATCCCGTCCTCCACTCATTTTGATATGGTAGCTGTGTTCCAACCTTGGCTGCTCGATCTGCTTCGGTATTGCCCGGGATTTCTTTATGACCTTTGACCCACATTACCGCTATGTCAAGGTCGCCCCTTTCGTTTCTCCGGTCCCAAGCCTCCCTTACTCGCTATGCTGCCCCTTTGTGTGTTGGTTCCCCTTCGGCTATCCTTTGTAGCTTGGTTATTGCAGTCTTGGAGTGTGTGATGATTAGTAGTTTAGTGAATTGGATTGTGAGGGCATCCTCCATGGCAATCAGTTCCGCGTCATTTACTGTACTGAGTGCTCCCAGATATGTGGAAGTCCGTTTCTGGTTGTGCTGGGAGAAAGAGCCTGCCCCAGTAGAGTCACCTATTCGGCTCCCATCCGTATAGACGCTGACCCAGCCTTGGTCTTCTGCTTCGGCAATGGCTGCCATCCATTCTTCAGCTAAGGTATCGGCTGGGAGTGTGAGAAATGTAGCTATTTTTTTTTTTTTTTTTAATATCATTAACGTCACTTACCGGGATCCGGCGCACTTCCGGAATAAAAACAATAGCCTCCTGTAAGGCCAAATCTTCATAGAAGATAACCAAATTGCACATACAGCTTGGAGAGGTATAGGAAAGTAACTTCCGCACCTCAGTTAGCCAATTGGAAATTTTGAATGATACTCTATAGTGGTAGTTGCCCAATTAGGCATCTGAACCCTATGCAGGTGTAAAATGGCAAGATGGCTGTTTAGGACCTTGAGCAAGTGCATATACCTTCTACAGTATGTATTCAAGAGATCTGGAATGTTTCATGATGATTGGATACATATGGAACAAGTGGTGAGCTAATATCCATACAGATATTTTTACTGCTAGAAGTGAATTTTGATATTCAATCTGTATATATTTCTAAAAATATAAGGCATGTTCAGAATGCTCTAGAATATAACTCTACACATAGGAGAATATATCTTGAGTAGCCTATAGGTATAGGTATTGACAGAAAGTAGAGATTAATAGAGATAGCTATCTATATATACCCAATTAGGTAATGCATATTCCTTAATGCACCATATATGAATGCTGCAGTCCTGAGCTTATGAAACTTCAGAAATATAATCTAAAAGCTTCTGGAATATTATATAGAAACTTTCAGAGTGACTCAATTATATTTGTTATAGTTACACATAATTTCTTAAATTTGGTCTATTTATTTTCTTAGAACTGGATAAAGTGAAGAGAACAGTTGGATTCATAGATGCTATTTATTTTACAGAAGAGATAGTGAGAGAATAAATAAGAAAGTCATCTCTTATGAGTGAGTTGAGTAGTAGAAAGCTAAGTACGGAAATAAACAAGTTATAGAAATGCAACAGCATATATAAGAGTAGAAATAAGTAATAAAAATAAGAAACAAGTAATGAACCTTCTAGTACACTTGCGCGATGCACTCAAAGTAAGGTGCTAGTGATGTATTGACTATTATTGGGTCATAATAAGGGTATTTATGCATGTTGCAATGACATATAGACTAAAATCCAAGGTGTCTTTATATGGAAGGAGACATAATTATGTCTACTTTGAGCAAGTAGTATTAGGTTACTCTGAGAGTTTCTATATAATATTCTAGAAGTTTCTAAATTATATTTCTGAAGTTTCATAGCTCAGGACTGCAGCATTCATATATGGTGCATTAAGGAATATGCATTACCTAATTGGGTATATATAGATGGATATCCCTATTAATCTCTACTTTCTGTCAATAAGCGGCTCAATTCCGTAGACTAAGCACTAAGCTGCTGAATTTACTCAGGTGGTCCTGAGCTTCGCAATGATGTAAATTCCAATGTAGGGAGCCCTTTGGTTGCGGCTTTCCGCCCAAGTGGTGATCTCGGGTATCGAAAGAAAGGTGATTTAATTGTGTTCCTACGACTTATATCTGATAGACGAAGGGGACGGAGAGGAAGGGTTGAGAAGGGCATGTTTCTAGCTGCCACGCACATCAGTCTTGCCCCGTAATCGCACAAAGCATACGAGTAACGAATACAACAACACAAAGCGGGGCAATCAAATCATGCAGGGTGAGAGGTCCGAAAACTTACAGAGAAGTAGTGCAAATGCCACTATGTGAAGATTTATAGCCCCATAGCAATTTTATCTATACTATCGCATCGCCGTTAAAGCGAATTGCCAGGATTGACTCCTCAATTGGTTTGTCTTCGGACATCCCGAGACCCCACAGTGCGAGGATAACCGTGCCCCAGAACGTTGGCTGGGGGTGGACTTGTAGCTCGTGCGTCAGTTCTTCCCAGTCCGGTACCTGGGTGTGTTGGCAACGAGGTGGTGAGCTGAAAATTTTCCGGAAATTTCACCCCGAGGGGGAAACTTGTGGAGTAGGGTATTTCCGAATAAAAATTAGATCAAAAGACTCAGCGCGCTGAGGACTTTCGATCTATGTGGATTTCCCTGGGGGGAACGTCCTGGTTGTGGAGTTGCTTCCAAACGCTCGTCCTGTTCAAGTTGTGGTTGTTGTCGACGATTACCTACACAATGATTGTACAGCTTTCGCTATGGGCGACATATTTTGAGCGGCGGCATTTCTTGTACAGCATCCTTTCCTCTTTGACATTGTATGTCGGGTCTTGAGGAGTGTATTATCCAAGTACTCACTCCCTCGGGCATTGAGGGCCTTGGCCCAGGGGCCTGCCATGGCGAACAGCTGCGAGCGGGGTTATGTGATATTACAAAAAAAAAAATCCAGGTACTCCATTTGCAATACCCAGTGATGCGTGATGTGAGAAAGAATATTGAGTATTGTTTTACATAAATACATACAAACTCTAGCGACCGCTGTCGGGTGGCTTTACGGAGCGTAGTTCCAGACTAACAGACTGGTTGCAGAATATTAAATCGACGGCTTGGCAGCCGGTCCAAGCTTTCGCCCAATGTGATTATGGAATTAATCTAGTCTCGTTGCAACATAAGACCAGGGTGTTGGGCAGTTACTTAGTGCAGGATCATCACCACCTCCACCGTACTTCACTGCCAACCCTCGAAACCATCACGTACGTACAGTACTCCACACACATAAATACCTCACAAATGGACTAGTATTACATAATAAGTTACGTTATACTTAATGAATACCCAAAAAGTACTTAGGTACAGGTGGCCCTGGCTATAATGAAAGCCAAGGACCCGACCGATTTCTTCACTATGTATAACGAATTTTCACTATAGCAAGGGCACTTCCTTTACCTGTGTACACCTAAGAATCTGGACCATCCCTTCACCATAGCCAAGTTTTCATTAAGATCATGCGCCGTGGGACAGCGACTGATGCACTGGTCAGTGCCGGCACGTCTGCGAAGATAAGGCACCTGTAGCTGATCCTCGCCTCGGATAGATTAGTAATCCTGCCCGACACTATCGATGTGCGGAAATTGAAGTACTTGGCTCGCAATATACCAGAAACGGGTCAACTCGGACTTTGCGGGCCGTATTTGACCGGTTACTACTACCTATTGCAGCGTTCCGCCGTTACAACTTGGCAGCAGCTCTGGCGCAAGTTTTGGATTCCCGAACAGACAGCCGTCAACGTTCTGCAATGCAACCAGACTATCTGCAGGTGATCACAGTGGCATGCATACAGCCGAGTATGCAGCGCAGAGTGGGCCAGCCAGCGAGCTGATCGGGTAAGCTAAGCGATATCCCGTCGGCTACAATGGCCGAAAACTCCGGTAGCTCATTCCCAAAATCTCCGCATGAAATTAATTGAATTTTTTTTCATTTTTTTTTTTCTTTTTCAATATCATTAATCGCTTGCCGCCCTAGGGGCTATGGCGAATGAAATTAATTGAAACAGGAATTCCTAAAGTGGTCTCTTGTTCTCACGATTTCTTTATACGTTTTTCCTTCGATACATTATACTAGTATTATGCATGTTCTCATGGTATTCCTTATTATATATTATTTTTTGTTAATTTTTTGGTTTAATCTACCATTTCCCTCCCTATCGATAATATACGGTTAAACCCATGAACTCCCAAACTCCACACCATGTTAGGGTACAAACAGTCAAACCAGTCTTATTAGATATCGTCGGGACCAGAGGGTTCTATCCAATAAGACAGGTTATCCACTTGGACAGTGTCAGGGTGACCGAACATAGTATCTATGGTGATGATGCCATGATGATGATGAGAGATCACACATGGTACTGTAATGATGCCTTGAATGACAACATGATGATGAGCGATACACTTGTTATTTATCACTTAAATGCAATGAGCGACGCACTGGAGGCCGTTATATAGAGGCCTAAACGGCCCTATACAAAGGTCAAGTTCTAAGCGTTGTCCTAAGTTACACCTACATTTCACTGCTATCGCAGATACCGTAACAGACAGGTTGAGTGGAGAGGTCAATTTTTGTGCTATATACATGCAGTCAGAGGTATAGAAGGTATGTACATGAATAATAAACTATACAGATGCAAATAAGAGGTAATGGATGCCTGTTTCAAAGGGGACTTGGAGGTTTGGAAGCTGTCGAGGATAACAGAATAGTTGGTATTGTTCAGCCTCAGTATGAGCTTCGTATTCGCGCTTGCCTGCCATGGCGAGGAGCTGCAAGCGGGGTAACGTGGAAAAAAAAAAAAAAAAAAAAAAAAAAAAAAAAGCTATTCGCGCTTCTTTGCCATAGTGTTTGACATGCCATGCACTGACCACAATCTAAGGTACGAGATCTGTAATTGCCAGCAATTATATACTACTTACTACAGTAGTAGAGGTAAAAAAAATTTTTAATACGGATGACTGGATGACTTGGAACTTTCCCACAGAAGCAAAAGTCCATGATCCTTGCTAGTATTCACTATCCAATATGACAGGTCCAATTATAGTCTAACCTTGCTATACCGGACGAGGAAAAATCGGGCACTTTCCATCCGGTATA
Source organism: Kalaharituber pfeilii (assembly GCA_015179045.1). Lineage (NCBI taxonomy): Eukaryota > Fungi > Ascomycota > Pezizomycetes > Pezizales > Pezizaceae > Kalaharituber > Kalaharituber pfeilii. The sequence goes on along the minus strand of WHUZ01000068.1, from coordinate 212,330 downwards.
GCAAGGTTCCGGTATAGAATAAAATGCTTGGGCAGCTGTAAAAGGGGATGGCAACAATGTGTATAGAAATCACTAGAGTAGGAAATAAACAAGTGTAGCAAACATTACCTCAATCCAAGTCTATTCAATATTCATCGCTCTCACCATCTAGAAAAGTGTCAAGCCTTAAATGTTTTTGGGGAGCATCAAATACACAAGCATCAACTATAGCCAAAATATGCAACTCTGACTGTGTCTCTCAAAGCCTATCAATTCACACAAAAAAGCTTCAAACTCTACAAGCATGGCTCCAGTCTTCCAGCATCAGCAGCGATAGCAAGTGATAGCAGCATACGGCACCAGAGTGGTAAACAACTAGACTAAGTGGTAAAGTGGGATAGTCTACGATCAGCATAAATACCGGAACACCAGAGGGTGCCGACAGGGGTTATGGGCTGAGGGTACAACGCCAGTTTTTGAATTGAATGTTCAGGAGGTAAATATATGAAGTACTAAAACTCCATTTGTGTGTCCTCCATTAGCAGCAATTTCGGCAGCCATACGTCTAGGCATGCTTTCTAGAAGAAAAGTATCTGCACTCAGCGAGCCCGACTCCCTCACTACAGCTTCCTACAACACACAGACCACTTCTCCACCCCTGCCGACAACCCCTGGTGTTCCGGTATTTATGCTGGTATATACAAGTACAGTCCAACATTGCTATAATGAACCCTGCTATAGACTATAGTGAAAACCTTGCTATTATGAATACACTGTGCTCTTGGATTTCCATTCCCATGCAATTTGACCTTGCTATAATGAAATTGCACCAAATAGTGTAATGAAAAAAAAAACTCCAGGAAGTTATTTTTGTCTACATACAAATTGTTCTTGCTATAATGAAAAGTGGCTGATGAAATTCGTAGAAACCCCCCTACTATTTTCTTACCTCTTGTGCACCAGTAATTCCTGAGCAGCTCAGCAAACAACAACTATGTCTTTTTTTTTTTTTTTTTTTTTTTTCTAATATCATTACTCGCATTCCGCCCTTGGGCTATGGCGAGATTAAGTACATAAAGGGAAAGGTAAAAGAAGGATAGAAAAGTGAACATTAGAAAAGTCAACATTAGAAAATCACAGAAGTCCCGTCCCTTATAGATCCATCTATTCTAGCAATGCCACCAGGTTGTCCCCTTGCTTGTCCCCTTGCTTGTCTGGTCTGAGCAGTGCTTGTCTGCCTCCCGGCCATTTGGTCTGCCATAAGCAACTATGTCACTAAGTAGTAGAGTTGGTTTAAACCAAGTTGTGAATATCTGCTCCTTCCGGGTAAGTTGTTTGTATGAATGCTCGCCACTTGCTAATAGACATCTTGACTGTTAGCATTCTGATGACAGATCTCAATCGACTCCTGATTTACTTCTAATTTATATTCTTCTTCCACTACGGCTGCTCCTTACACTTCTATCTTCATTCATATTTATTACTACCACCACTGTCCCATTCAAATTGATTTCTTGATGTGGCTATTGCCATTACTAGTAAGTCAATACAGAAGGTTTATTGAAAGTTATTCAAGACTCCGAACTCAGCTGCCAAGACTATATGACTATTTTGCCACAATTTTCTATACTGAAAACCTTGCTATAGTGAAAACAAAGGGCCAAATTATACGTGTTCATTATAGCAAGGTCGGACTGTATTAGCACGTCCGGTATAGTGGATATTCTTTGTATGGAGACAGGGGGTACTTGTCAAGAGGTTTCTGTCCGGTCCGGTAGCATATGATACTGTTAGGGCGTCGGGTATAGCAAGGTTTTCAGCCCGTAGGGCGCATTCGAGTACAGTCTACCCTTGCTATACCGGACGCCCTAAAAATTCCGAACCGGATAGAAACCTCCAGACAAGTACTCCCCTGCCTCTATACAAATAATATTTGCTATACCGGACACACTAATACATCTTAGACTATCCCATTTCACACTTGGCTGCCATCACTGCTGCTATCACTGCTGTCACTGCTTCTGCTAATGCCGTTGCTACTGCTGCTACCATCACTTGTTGTTTGAGTAATGGAAGCTGCGCACTTTGTTGCTTCTTGTTCCATGTTCCGAGATTAATTACTAACCACTTACCACTTTGTTTCAAAATACCTGACTAAGTAGATATAGCTACAATATACTAGCGAAGCCCCTTCTTTAGGAGGGGCTTTGCTTACCTCGCCCTGGCGAGGGACGCTCTCGATTTATTAGATTTATATTTATATGTGGTCAGCTTAAAATAATAAAGATACCTAGGATATCAAAGTTACGTTAAAGTACAATAATCTTACCAATTCATCTCAAAAATGTTTATCAAATTCACTTAACTTTCTTTAGCATATTTTGGTTCTAGTCGATGTTTACATATTTGATGCTTCTCAAGCACACTTAAGGCCCCAATATTTTTCTAAATTTTCATGAGCGATGCATATTGATGTCTTTGGCTGGCTATGAACAAGTTGATATTTTACTTCGTTCATTCCCTATTTCAGTAATTATTTCAATGTACAAAATTTTATCAGCCCCCTGTCTGCCAAGCATTTTATTCTATACCGGAACCTTGCTATACCGGACGAAAAGTGCCAGATTTTAGCGATCCGGTATATGTAGCAAGGGTAGACTGTAATGATAAAAAAAATAAAAAAAAAATAGCAAGGTTTCCGGTATAGCGAGGTCCGGTATAGCAAAGTTAGACTGTACGTAAATCCGGGAAACGGGCCGGCAAAAATGCTATCCATCCAATAATGAATAATCTACACCGGCGCAAGTTCGGGGCGGCGAAGTTCATCTAATATGACAGGTTTGACTGTACTGAGCTAAATCTCGATAAGTATGGAGACGACAACATCGGCAAGTACCGTTCTGGCTAGTTGTGTATATTATGTCAATCTTCTCGGCATAAATTTATGCACGGTTCATGCCAATGTCACCTCGCCATAGCCTCACAGGCGGCACGCGAGTGATGATATTAAAAAAAAAAAAAATAATCATGCCAATGTGTTCAGGCTTATTAGCAAAATTTATATATATCCAACCCCATCGACCATTGTGCAAGTGGTTCTCAAGCTCGTTTTGATACCAGACATTCCTGGAATGATGACGCGCATTGCTGCTGCCCTTCTTGTCGCGGCTTTCGTGCCCGCCACTTTTGCCCAGCAATCGCTCTACGGCCAATGTAAGTAGAACCCCTTTTTCATGAATTCTAAGGCTAATGCCACGGCAATCAGGTGGTGGAATCGGTTACAGTGGACAAACCACTTGTGTTTCTGGTGCCTGCTGCCAATACGTGAATGTCTGGTATTCCCAATGCCTCCCGTCACCATGCAGTGGTACTGGAGGTGGGTCTTCTACGACGTCTTCTACGATGTTGCGGACGACCACAAGCTCCGCCTCGACTACTAAGACGGCGTCCTACGGAACTTTCACAAACCCAGTCGTCTATGAAGACTTCGCTGACAATGATGTCTTCCTCGGCCCGGATAATGCCTACTACTTCTCTGCTTCAAACATGCACTATTCCCCCGGCGCCCCTATTCTGAAATCCTATGACCTTGTCAACTGGGAATTCATTGGCCACTCACTCCCCACCTTGAGTTACTCATCCAGGTACAACATGACGAATGGGGAGACGAAATATCTTGGGGGCAGCTGGGCCTCAACTATGCGATACCGTAGAAGTAATGGTCTGTGGTACTGGATTGGGTGCATCGAATTTCGGAACACGTATATATACACCGCCCGCACACCAACAGGCCCTTGGACGATACGCTCAGTCCTTTATGGAAAATGCTACTATGATTGCGGTCTCATGATCGATGACGATGATACAATGTACGTTGTGTATGGGGGAGCAATGTCAGCATGGCGCAGCTCTCTGCAGATGGATTCAGCGAGGTGAGGTCCGAGCGGATATTCAGCTCACCACCAGGAACCAACAGTATCGAGGGAAGTCGCTTGTACAAGCGAAATGGCATGTATTATATCCTCGAAAGCTATCCCAGTGGACAATCAACGCTCATATGGAAGGCCTCAAGCCCATGGGGTCCATGGAGCTACAAATTTCTCGGCCAGAATGTCGGATCCCCTGTCGCTGGCGGCGGCGCACCACACCAAGGCAGTCTTATTGAGACTCCGGATGGAAAGTGGTACTTCATGTCATTTACCTGGGCTTACCCTGCGGGTCGTATGCCTGTCCTGGCACCTGTTACCTGGGGCTCTGACGGCTTCCCTAGCCTAACACTTGCCAATGGAAAATGGGGGCATCCTACCCTGCTCCTCTTCCTCTACGCTCGACCCCAACCTGGACCGGCACCGACACATTCCAAGGCACCTCTCTTGGCGTAGCCTGGGAATGGAACCACAACGCTGACCCAGCCAAATACTCCGTCAACAATGGTCTCACCCTCTACACCGCCACAATTACCACTGATCTCTATAAAGCCCGCAACACTCTCACGCACCGCTTGCATGGACCATACCCCGTGGCTACCATTGCCACCGATTTCAGCAACATGGCAGATGGCGATCGGTGTGGTCTGGCTGCCTTCCGTCACCGCACTGCATATATAGGCGTCAGGAGAAGCGGAAATAGTTACTCGCTCGTGGTCGTCCACGGAGTTGACCAGAGTGAGACAGATTGGTCAACGATAAGCACTGGCACCACCGTAGCCACTCAAACTATTTCCAAGGGCAAAATCTGGTTGAGGGGATCCATGGATGCAAGGCCGAACGGAACGAAGCTGGTAAGCTTTGCATACAGCATGGATGGAACTACCTTCACTTCCTTTGGATCAGCATATACCATGAACACAAACTGGCAGTATTTTATAGGTTATAGATGGGGGATATTTAATCATGCTACTACTGCACTGGGTGGATCGATTAAGGTGTCCTCGTTCACTCAAACTTGAGGAAGGGTACACGTGATGTCAGCTCTCGCAAGCACCTTTTCAATCATTTTTAAATAGCCTTCTGTGTAGGATAACTTGGTGAAAATTCGAGCTGAGAGCAGTAATTTTGCTTGTGCAGTCGCATTGGATCTGAATCGCGAGCATAGAATTCGTGTAAGTCATTGACACAACACTGTAGGTTTGGCTCTGGATGGCCAGAATTGTGAATTAGTATGGGGTCGTAGGACGGGGTGGTAACCTTGTAGGGAGGCATTGAGCATTTGGAGTATTAATGTCATAGGAATAAACAAGCGTAGAGCGGCGTTCTTCAGAGAGCCTTGGGTGGAAGTGATCGGGTTTTCGCGTGGTTAAAAATCTTCGACCATAAGGGCTGAGCCTTCGCAAGGAACACGAGCAGCAGGCGGACTGAAATCAACAGGTGTCGGTGCGAAGCTCCTTTTTTTTTTTTTTTTTTTTTTAAAAAAAATAATATCTTACATAACCCCGCTTGCAGCTATTTACCATGGCAGGGCCCGGTGCGAAGCCCCTACCCGGTAGCGGGAGCGCTGACTTTTGGTGGTAGTTGCGCCGGGGGAATAGTGCATGTTTGAAGCAGAGAAGTAGTAGGCATTATCCGGGCCGAGGAAGACATCATTGTCAGCGAAGTCTTCATAGACGACTGGGTTTGTGAAAGTTCCGTAGGACGCCGTCTTAGTAGTCGAGGCGGAGCTTGTGGTCGTCCGCAACATCGTAGAAGACGTCGTAGAAGACCCACCTCCAGTACCACTGCATGGTGACGGGAGGCATTGGGAATACCAGACATTCACGTATTGGCAGCAGGCACCAGAAACACAAGTGGTTTGTCCACTGTAACCGATTCCACCACCTGATTGCCGTGGCATTAGCCTTAGAATTCATTACTCGCGTGCCCCCTGACAGGCTATGGCGAGTTTGGTGGTAGTGTCTTTGAGGTCAGGGTCCCCCGAAGGAGGCTTGATCAAGGACAGTCAAGAGGCTGGAGGATCTAGGGGGTCCTTTCCGATGCCTGACTATATGAGCAACGTGGTTATAGACATGGCCCTCCAATCTTTCCAGGTCATAGAGAAATTGGTGTTGGGCTGCCAGGAATTTTCTTTTTTTGGCATTTCCCACGAACTTGACACGGACCATGTTCTTCCATCTGTGCAAGCATTCCTTTTTCCCAGAGGCCTTGGGAGCATTGCAGAAGGCAGTGTTATTTTATGAGGGTCACAGATGGTGGCAATGACCCAGTTCACCTTGTTGACGAAAGGCTTACTTCCAAGTGAGTTTCAGGTGAGAGCTTAGTGCCAGATACAGGCAGGCCCGGTAGCGATTATAGATGGGAATACTGCTACAGATTGGAAAAGTTCGGCCAGTGATTCTTGCACTATAATGGAGATAAGGCAGTGCTGGCAGGGAAGATTACTGTAATCACGAAGCAGCTCATCGGAAGGTGAAGGGGGTCGAAAAGAAGATGTAGGTTACCCTGAAGGAGGTGTGACAGCCGGGAGAGGTTTTTTTTTTTTTTCCTAGTATCACGGAACCCCGCTTACCGCTATTCGCTATGGCAGGGCTGGACCGAACTCCTTATGGGCTGGAGACGTAACAACTACATACATAAACGTCCCCTAAAAAAAATACCTCTTCAGAAAAACAAATTTCTTCAACTTTTGCTCTCCTCATATAGCTCCTGAGCCCGTGAGTTTATGGTAGGTACAGGAGAAACCGGAGACCTTGTGATACTAACACTCTCCTCCACCAGTCCCAGTTCTACTCTTTCCCCATCCACATCTATCCTGTCCTCAGGTGCTATCCCGTTTTCCTTTGTGCCCACTCTATTCAACTCGTATGATTCCGAGTGTAACCATCTCCCTGATAACCTTACCTTCGCTGGTTGTGACCATCTGATTCTACCTCACCGTTTAGGTAGATTACTACTGTGCTGGTCTTCTTCCTTTACCTTCTCTCCTTTAACAACCATCGGGCTGCAACTATGCTCCCCATCCATGGGTTCGCCTTCTCCATCCAGTCTCTAACCTTTCCCAGCTTTTCGATTGTTGCAATTCCATGTACCGACTGGACTGAGGCAGGTTAAACTGTCGCTTCCTGGTGGGTGGTCTGTTGACTTCTTGCTTGGGGGGTATTTCATGGTTTTGAGTGGAGATGGGAGGTATTGTCTTTCTGTAGCCTTCTCCGAAGCTTTTGAGGGCTTCAAAGACAGCCCGCTTGTTGGATTGGGGGCCGTGGGTACCTTCTTGCCCTTCCTTGATGTTTTTTTTTTTTTTTTTTTTTTTTTTTTTACAACCAGTACTCGCATGCCGCCCTAAGGGCTATGGCGAGGGTAGATTAAGGTACATGAAGGAAAGTAAATTCCTTGATGGTTGCGTTGAGGGGGTGGAAGTTTTTTAGGGGCAAGTTGGCGTTGGTGGATTGTTTTGAGAGACAATTGCTGCATACGACAGCCAGCTGGGATAGGATGCAATCACAGGAGAGACGAATAGGACAGGAGAGGTGGTAGCCGTACAGTAATAATCAGTGTTCCCAACGTGCCGGCCAGGCCATAGAAATCTAGGCCGGATGTCAGGTCCGCCCCGGCCGGTCCAGGCCATTCAGACCATTTAGACCATTCAGGCTGCAGTGGTGACTTAAATTAGTAGCTATCTATATACAGAATGTATTCTAACTTCTACGTATACCTCATTCTCTAACATTTCGTATTTTACTTGCAGATTTTGCACCACCAGTATCGCTTTCCAATATCATGTACACAGCGAAGCTTCAACTTATTGTTGAATCCAACTTCATCGCACCATATTTTTGTAGCCCAAATTGCAGAAGACTCGATTTCAACATCAGATTGACTGCAGGGAGGGAAGCCTCGATACACGATGGAGAGTGAAGAAAGATCATTGAAGGATTCGTAATCTCTGGTTCCAGTGGTTTTTTTTTTCTGCCTCCATTCTGTACTAATAAAAGAGGTTAGTATACACCAAAGCAATAGTAAGAATTCCTTACATGAATACCTGCAAAACCGCTGCTCGATAAAAAGGTTTAGAAGGCTATCCAAGGATAGAAAATAGAAGATTTATATTAAATCCGCGTCCAAGTGACCTGAAGGCGGCAAGGCGAACCCATGGAGAGGAAGTATAGTTGCAGCCTGGTGGTTGTTGAAGAAGGAGAGCAGGGAAGGGAAGAAGACACCAGCTCAGTAGTAATCTACCTAAAAGGGGAGGTAGAATCAGATGGTCAAAAACCAGCGAAGGTAAGGTTGTCGGGGAGATGGTTGCACTCGGAATTATACGAATGGAATAGAGTGGGTACAAGAGAGAAGGGGAAGGAGCGGGAGGACAGGATGGGCGTGGATGAAGCAGTGGTAGAAGAAGAAGAAGAGTGTTCGGAGAGGTGTGAGGGGAGATTCCCGTCACTCTTTACTTCCTATGTCCAGTGCCCAAGACACGGAGCCAAATACCTCAAGTTCCGGAAGAGGTAGTTTTATGTTGTTGTTGTCATATAAGGGGACGTTTTTGTACGTAGTTGCACAGGTGCCTGCCTCCGGGCCATAAGGACTTCGGTCCAGGGACCCTGCCGGGCGAACATCTGCAAGCTGGGTTACGTGAAAAAAAGAATGAAAAAAAAAGAACCTGAAGGCGGTCCCCTGAAAAGCCTCGTAAACCAGGCAGATCTCGCCATAGCATGTAAGGCGACAGGCAAGTAACGATATAGAAGAAAAAAAAAAAGAAAAAAAAAACCAGGCATCCTACCCCTGAGTCGCTTGAGCGACCTGAATGGCCTAGACCAGCCTGGACGGCCTGGACCGGCCTGTTGCAGGGGGGATAGGTGCATAGAGTAAATGGAGGAATACATGAAATGGCATGCATAGAGCAAACCGCAAACGGCATGGGTACAAACACTCGTCCTCGTTTGCATATGATGTTCTCATTAGTTAGTGTTCTGGGGACTTGCCTTCTGCTCATTTTTGAAAAAATAACCTCAGTGAATATCAAATCCGTGATCCCTGTGTCTCAGTGTTTCCGTGCCATGTTTTATCTATGTTTTCTATCATTGTCACTTGAGCTAATCAACCCCTGTTACAGCATTTTTACAGGAGCCTGACGGAATGTCTCCATCCAGTCACTTTTCTGACTGGATGGAAGTAGGGATAAAAGGCGATAGCCAGATATATATTTAAAGCATCCGCTATTAGCATCTACTAGTACATAACGCCACAATACAAGGATGCATGGATATTTCGAAAAATTTGAACAATGCTTCCTTCACTGCCTCCCTTCTGCTACCGGTATTGCTTCAGCTTACACCTCGTCTCATACAACCTCGCCTCATAGAACCTCGCTTCATACAACCTCGCCTGAAGCCTCGCCTTACACTATCTCGGCTCCAATCATCTCTTTTCAATGTCTGTATCTCTTCTCCGTGCCCGCGAAATCATTGCTGCTATGCCGGCTGCATATTTAAAAAAGCCTGAGAAGGGTGAAAGATATGGGCTAAACCCCAGTGCTGCGAAAACCCGTTTGCAGGCTTATGCCTTTTCTCAAGGCTTCTTGATTTCGGTGGCAAGTGGCTCAGAGCAATGTGGAAGAATCCGCTATAGATGTGTCCACTACGGTGATGCTCCTCGCGATCGCTATACAGTAGTTTAACAGCCACTGCTGTGACCCAAAAGGAATATAAAGCTAGTGATGGTATGAGCAAGACTGACCCTGGAAAAAAGCTTCGTCAACGCCAGGCCTTGGTAAGTCAATTATAAATATATCCATTTAGTTTGGATATTAACTATTGAGGTAGCATCGACACCTTGAGTGCAAATGGGAGGTATATATATCCCTACAGAAGGTGGAAAAGACCAGCAAAGGTAGCATTCAAAAGGAATGGTTTATGGGAGTAAAGCAACTGGAGCATACCCATGAGATGGCAGAAAATCCATTTGATTATCCGGAACATTTTACATTCGACAAGAGCTTCTTGCAGAAGCTCATCGTCTTAAAGAAGCCGGTGTTAGTCATACACAAGCAAACAATATCCTTCTTGCACCTATTGGGCGTAAAGCCTATTACAATAATAGCAATCCACGCAAACCAGTTGCTGATAGCATCTCACAAACTATGAACCGCATTTTTCAGTTATTAGACAATGCAAATATGCATTGTATTCCACGCTATACAGCAATTCAGCAACAACAACTCGAACCCGAGGTCCAACGCCTAGATGCCCTTTTCTGTACATCTAACAGCCAAATTCATCGAGTAAAACGCTTTGCATCCGGTTTCATGATGGAGTTGGATGCTACATTTCGCAAGCAGCATCATCTCCTACTTACCAGAACTCTGATTCTGCTAAAGATATGGGAAATACTCCTTGTACTACATGCTCGATTATTATCCAATATGCTATCCCATGTCAACACTTTCTGCTCACATTTTTTCTTCTTGAGGAGTCTATCCCACTTTCACTTATTCATCCTCGTTGGCATCTCAACAAATCGGCATGGGATCCATATCAACACTGGACTATGACTCTTGACAATACTCAGACCTCATTATCCACTCCACTTCTAACACCTAATCTCTTACCTGACCCTCAAGGTCGATACAACTTTGTTCAGACAACATACAATCTCGAGAGTCATTTTGCAGCACAACCTGCTCATATAGCAGCACATCAAGTTCGAGAGTTTCAACAAACTGTTCAAGCATTGCAAACTCGTTGGAAAACTCCCACTTTCCCAACTACAATTTTACCTTCTCCAGAACCAAGCTTCCGGACCCAGTTTCGAACAGCATCTGGTACCCCAACCTCACGTAACCCAAAGACAAAAGGCACTGCTCGTGGGCCTACTGGTGCCGAAGTGGCTGAACCTGAGTTAGCTAAACGGCGAGCTATCCAAGAACATGATAATATTGCTGAAAATCATACTCAGGATGTGATTGTTCTGCAGTCACGTAGGATAGGTCAGGAGGATACTGAAGTAGATACCCAAGTACTGGATTAGGTGGTCTGGTGGCGTGGTGGATAATGATGTGAACATGGGTGTGAACATGGATTGTATGTACTAGTAGATTAGCGGATGCTTTAAATATATATCTGGCTAGCGCCTTTTATCCCTACTTCTATCCAGTCAGAAAAGTGACTGGATGGAGACATTCCGGGAGCCTGATATGGGGTGGCTCAATACTACAACTTCCTTTTTGAGCTGAGATTCTTAAGTTCAGCCATAGTAGATTCTAAGAAGGAGGCACTTCTTCTACTTTAGCTACTTCCTTTTAAGATACCAAGTAAGAGCTCTGTTACTAGTAATATTCTGCCAACTCTAAGAGCAGATAATTTATTGGTAAAAGCAGCGGCCAAGCTTTACTGGTTTTGAAAGAAGAGAGACTCTAAGTACTTGTTTGAAAGGCTATTTCTTAAAAATAAATCTATGTATTATAAAATTAAAATCTTTATAAGACTATATAATATAATTAGAAAGTAAGCAAATTAGTAGTATATAAATAAATAGCTAAAAAAAAAAAATTACTAATAACTATATTAAAAGACTTAAGTACTTCTTTTATTAAAGATCTAATTATAGAAAGTTTATTAAAATATAGTTATAGTTAACTAAATAATAAGATACTAGAATTAATATTTATATAAAGATAGTTTTAAAACTAATATAAAAATATAATAAAAATAAAAAAAATTACTATAGTAACTATTATTATTTAATTAAAAATAGTTAAATAAGTTAAAAAATCTATAAATAAATATATTATATAATATAAAAATACTAAAGACTATATTTTTATAATTTAGTTAATTATTATAATTATATTAAAATTTTTATATTTAGTTTTTTTTATATTTTATTACTTTTATACTACTTTAAAAGTTATAATAGTAAAATTAAATATTATATAGTAAAATAAATATAAAATAATATAATTTATATTAATAAGAAAAAGAATTTTAAACTAAAAACTTAGTAAAAAATTAAAAGAAAGTTATATATAATAGAAATAAAGTATAAACTAATCTAAAAATTTAATTTTTCTTAATAATTATAAAATTATAATAAACTAAAAAATATAAATCTATTAATAAAAAAATATTATTAATAGGTCTTTAAATATTAATAAAAAAAAAAGTTAAATTATAATATTAGCTAAATAAAGTTTTTATAAAAGAAAATATATATATTAAAAGTTAGAAATATCTATTCTATAAAAACGTTAAGTATAAATTTAAAAGATAAGCTAGTAAAGAATAAGCTAGAGATTTTAATTTCTTAATAAAAAAGCTAAAAAGACTTAGTAAACTTAAGCCAATTTTAAAACTAATAAAACTAATATTTTTTTAAAATACTAATACTTCTAGTAATTTTAAAAGTAGTAGAGAAAGTAATAAGCTAACTTAAACTCTTTTAGTATTTATATTAGTTCAAGTTAGTATAAGTTAGTTTTTTAGTACAAGTTTTCTACTTAGACTAATACTAACTATTTAGGGTTTAGAAAGAGGTACCTACTTCAATAAGCTCGGCCAGTAGTGACTGGAATGTTTGTTACGAATAACCCGGCACATATACATATACATCTAGTACTAGTACCTAAACTCGGTTGTATCATATACAAAACCTAGTCTCGTAAAACCAGTACATTATTGTACATAACCATCTCTACGTTCCTCCATAGTCCATAGACATTTGAAAAAATGATCAATAGCTATATCCAGAAAGAGAATCTAAAGCTTGTAGGAATAATCATAGTTGATGATACAATATAGTCACTGTCCGGAACTTAACTCGATTGAGCTCTCTGAAGCTGAAAAGCTGTTTTAATGTAGAGAATAATAGTCAGGCTCGTAGCCGAACAAGTGGTGCAAAAGTTAGATATTGAGCAGTGCAAAAATCAGGTGCGAGTGGTACAAAGAGTCAGGTTTGTAGCTGAGCAAGTGGTGTACAAGGAGGTGAACCTATGCGACCAGTAGCAATTTTTTGGTGTATTAGTCAGCAAGTCAGTAAATGTCCCTTATAGATGCACTCCACCATATGAATCAAGCCCAGTTTGCGCAACGGCGTGTACTTGCAAGCCGCACATTCCGTAACTCTCTCACCTTCTTGATATGATATACTTCCCTATTCAATTATGGTTCTTTAGTCACGTTATGCTATGCTTTCTCATGTATATAAACCTACTGTTCTTGCGACTCTTAGATCTTTTTTTTTTTTTTTATATCAGCAATCGCGTGCCGCCCTAGGGGCTATGGCGGTTTAGTTACATAAGAGATAAATGTGAAAATAGGAGATAAATATGGAAGTAAGAGATGAAAAGGGAAAAAGAGAGATTAAGTCATTCCGTCTCCATACTATCCGGTCAGGTAAAGTAAGAAAAATCACCGTTCCATCCAGCCAAGCATGGCCCCGAATGCCTCCGCGTCCCCTGGGCGCCCTTTCGGAAGTCTGAGCTTTTTTTTTTTTAAAAAAAATCACATAACCCCACTTGCAGCTATTCGCCATGGCAGGGCCCCTGGGCCTAGACCCTCGATGCTCGGAGGCAAGCATGTCTATCTACTCTTCTGCCGCCATCTCTACATACGAGACTCACGACTCCTCCCCGCCACACCTCCTCTTGGCAATTAAAAATGGCTACATCATTTCTTCCACCGCCACCTCTACAAACAAAATTTTGCCCCCCTCCCCGCCCCTCCGAGATTCGGCCCCACCCCTGCCCGACACCCTACGCCTATGCTCTCAGTGAATGGAACAGTTGATCCAGGATGTCTATCTCCTCCACGTTCTCCTGCTGTTCCCTCCACTTTTTCTTCTGGAAATCTGCCCACTCCCCCCACCCCGCCGGATATACCACCTCTTCGCACCTGAACGCCAGGTGGTCTGCCGTCTGCCTTTTGCCACACCTGCACGCCGTCCCCTCCGCCGCCTTTCCGATCTTCACTTCCACTCCTTCGTCATCCCCTTCCCCGTTCTAAGCCTTGTGAAAGTGGTGGCTGCCCCTCTGCCCCATCTCATCACCGCCCCTCCCCCTCTGCCCGGCTCACACTGTTTGGCTGCCTGCAGTTTTCTCCACTTCTGCCGTAGGCCTCCCGCCGTCACCACTGATCTTCGGATCTTGTTCGCCGCCTTCTTTGCTTCCACGTCGGCCGCTGCGTTCCCCGCGACGCCGGTGTGGGCTTTCACCCACATCAGCTTCACCTCCCCACCTCTCTTTCTCCTTTGTGCAATGAGATCAACCACCCTCCTCAGATCTCCGGTCCTGGCTTTGCCTCGGCTTCCTGCCTTTTTCACTACTACAATCGCAGCCTGCAAGTAGATCAGTACCACGGTTGCTGGTGCCGGTGCTACTCTTTCCAACCCCTTCTTCATGCCCGAATCTCCCCATCCCACACCGTTGCCCCGTCCCCATCTCCTCTCCCCCGCCCCCATCCCACTTCCAGAAGCCGCCCCCCACCCTCTCCTTTTCGTTCATGCTTCCGTCCGTGTACACCCTACCCACCCTTTCGTAGCCCAGTGAATGGATGCTTCCCACTCCTCTCTCCCTCCCTCTTCCGTCTTTCTCTCTGGGCTTCCTCTACTTCCACTTCTGCGCAAATGATAATGTAATGATATATAAAAAAAAAAAAAAAAAAACTTCTGTGCAAGGACCTCCCCATGATACCTCTCAACCCCTTCTGGCATTACGAAGCTCACCTTGCTCTGCATCCTACCCGCAACCTATCCAAATCTGTCCCCTTTTTTAATCGCCCAGCTCGCTTCCCAGTCTGTCCAATCCCGTCCCCGCTCTTCCTCCTCCCCTTCACCCCGGAAATCGGCCATCCACAGGTCCTCGCACCCTTCCGGGCCCCCCATACTTCGTAGCCTCATGGAGGTCTGAGCAACGCGTCCCTGCCACCAGGCCACTTCGTCTTCCATATTGCATCTGTCCAGCACGTGGGCTGTGGTTGTCACGGCTTGGCGTGCCATGGCGGCAGAGGGAAGCTGATTACTAGTACGTGTGGACGTCTAAGGGAGCCAAGATCCTTGACCACGTGCGCAAACGTAAGCGAGTCGCTGACCGGCCCGTACGGATACTCCTATATATACCGACCGCACTACCGGGTGGTACCGGTAGTTCTACCTTTTGGTGCAACGGTTTGCAAACGGTCGGTTGCAATCCGTAACAGTGGTCTTCTCTTCCCCACACCATCTACATTCCTGTCCGTCTGTCTTCCCCAGCCCGTATCTCCAGTGCCGGAGGCCCTTGCCTCCCAGTAGGCCTGCTAGGGTCGCCACCCTGTGTCCCAGTCTTTGGAGCGGCCTGCAGTTCATGCCTAGCCTGTTCCTTTCCTCTGCTCTCCAGGACCTGGCGTGTTGTCGCATGCCCACTTCTGTGATCGTCTCGTCTTGGTATTGTAGAACGGCGCCTGTCTTGGCCGCCTTGTTGGCTTCCGTGTTGCCCCTGATGCCCCTGTGGCCCTTTACCCACATCACCGCTACGTCTAAGTCTCCACTTGCGGCTCTCGCCTCCCAGGGTTCCCTGGCAATGTGGGCTGCTCCTTCGTAGTCGGGGCTGCCTTCGGCTATTCTTTGGAGTCTGTTGATCGCTATTTGAGAGTCGAAGATTATGAGAATCTCTCCCCCCTGAGACTCCAGCCCCTGCCCTATGGCTATCAGTTCTGCGTCGTTGACGGTCGCCCTGGTTCCCAAGTACGTGGCGGTCCTGAGCCCCTGGCTGACTCTTAGATCAATAGACTCAACGATATCCAGTGTTCCCAACGAGCCGGCTAGTCTGGGCCAAGGTTACGGTCTGGGCCGGCCTGGACCGTAAAACCTAGGCCTGGGCCTGGCCTGATCTTTCACGCCGGCCATGAGGTCGGCCTGGGCCGGTCCAGGCCATCAAAATCTCCGCCGGGGCTGCCCCAGGCGGTTTCAGGACTGGCCAGTTGGGAACATTGACGGTATCTCTATATCCTCCCTTCGTAATTTAGCCGTCACCGCGATAAAGCAGCCCTCACCCTGCCATGGCGAACAGCTGCAAGCGGGGTTACGTGAAATAAAAAAAAAAAAAAAAAAAAAAAAAAACTTGCCATGAACTAGTTAGAGGTTAAATCATGTACATACTATAGGATTCTTTTTATTTTCTTTTTATTTGCTTTTGTAATTACTTACGTATATACCGCGTGAGGACTAGTATGAGGCACAGCGTCGACGTTAAACCATGTACCAGCCCTAGTGGGGCCTTTGGGAATTCATTTCTCTCGTGAGCGAGGAGCAAAAGAAAGAAAAAAAAAATTATCAGCAACGCTGTGATTTGTGAGCAGACCGCTCAATTGGCGAGAGGACGGATCCGTCCACCGAAGGGCTGAATTCGGGAGGCGATCCAGAACAGGCATCGGCTTCTTTACCTCATTGTTGCTGTCTTCTTCGTAGTTACGTCCTGCCATGAGATATTGTCTTGTCCACTAATCAATACCATATGATACAATGCCCTACGATAGTAGATCGCGGTAAATGGTCTTACGTGATATTCTTTTTTAGGAAAAGAAAAAGTAAAAAACGGTATCATGATTGAGTGTAGATCAAAGATATACTAATGGAACAAATATATAATAGTAGAGAAATTCTTATCAAGCATATTCCTATCAGGGACACTCCTTTCTCGAGAGAACCAGGTCTACTAATAATGAACTTAGGAACAAAAAACTACCTATCCCTATCAGTGACGGCCAGCTTAGTTAGAATGTGTCTCGGAAATTGCAATAACGAGATCCTCAATCAGCTCCTGCTCATTGATGATCATTTCTGGCTTCTTAATTTTTTTCCCTTGTCTCTCCAACAAAATAAGACTCCGGACGCAGTCGGCCGACACAATATAAACCCGTTGGTCCGAACTTAGCTGTCCGTCTTCCAAGTTCTCTCTCACGCTATCCATTGTGTTATTGATTAATATGCTTTTCGCCATCCCCAATAGCATATTATAATCTTCTGCCTCCTCTGCATCACTGTCATCCGAGGAGTACCCAAGTTCTTCATGCATGATGTTGAGAATGTGCTGATTAGCCTTGGACCGAACAATGAGCGATGGAATTTTGAAATACTCGCATTGTTGCAGAATTGCAATGTCTTGCGTTGTGACCCGAGTGTCTATGACGACGATGACCATGTCGAATATAAAGAGGCCTTGCGCATTGAAATATTCTGGCCCTGGAATACTTAAAGTGCCAGCTCCTGGACAGTCATACCATACAATGGAGTTATGCGGTGCTACTGGACTAAGATCGGGGTAGGAGGTAATTTTCTCAGTTGTTTCCGTAACGCCAATCTCGGCTGCCTGCGGATCTTTATTGTAGAGTCCTCGGAATGCATTCACCAAGGATGATTTGCCAGAACCTGAATTGCCGGCGATCGCACAGTGGATCTTTCGTTCTCCAGGAACAAGCATTTCCCTAGCTCTTGCCCACTGCTCCGCAGTCGGCCAGACGTTTAGTGTTATGTTTCTCTGGAGAAGCTGGAGCTTCAAGTGCAGGGATTCCTCTTTTTCGCGGTAGCGCCGTTCCAGTCCCTCCATAGTCGTTCTCTGCTCTTCCTCTTTCCTTCGCATTTCCGCTAGCATGCGCTTCTGCTCCTGTTGTAACTCTGCATACTCGTTTTGGCGCTCTCTCTCAAGCCGTTCAGCTTGTTCTCGCATCTCTCGCTGTATACGTTCATTTTCTTCGATTTGTTGCCGCAGAGCCTGTTCTCTCTCCCTCAGTACCGATGAAGACATGATTAAGCCTTGAGGGGCAGTAGGTGGATCACTTTTGTCGAGATTCCTAAAGTCGTTAACCACTACTTAGCAGTTCTTTGGTGCAGCTCGCCAGCTGAAATTGATTACTATCCGTGGTTCCCTGCCATAGGCTCGTAGCCTGTACGAGGGGTTGCGTGATCAAAAAAAAAAAAAAAAAGAAAAAAAAAACGGTATACGTAGGTATGGAATGTCCAATCGGATGGTTGCACGCGAGTGGGGACTGATTCCGATACGTTCTTTGATCTTTCTAAAGGTCTTGGCATAATCTCTCTGCTTAAATGGAACGGCAAGGCCAAAGTGTTCCGAAAATGAGAGCTCGAGAATAGTTCTAACAATGTCAGCTCATCTAGGGGGATTTGAGGCTTTGGGTGTTTTTTCGCCCTTGGTCTAAAAGCAAAGCATGGAAAATCAGATGAAGCGAATGCTAGCTTTCTTGACGTAACCTTAGCTATTCTATTGATCTCATACCCAGCCTAAGAGATGATGTGCTGCCAAGAAATATTGGCAAAGACACCGTCTGCTATGGTGGTGTTTACCAAGAATGGACCCCTGCCGACCAAAATTATTGACTTCAACGAGAAATAATATTTTATTACCTGACCACATCTAATTATAATTTAAAACCTGTAGATATGTACTATTTCGTCTACTCTGCAACTTTTCGGAGTCCAAATAAAAAAATATAAATATGCTCATAACTATACATAGAAAAGAAAAAACAAAATTTTTTTCCCTTAAATGCACTTATTTTACTCTTAATATCTATATCAATAATATACCTTCAATATTACCTGCGAATAAGCTTTTAAAGTTACTCTTACCAGATCAACTCTTAATCTTATTTTATAATATCTAAAAATACTTCTAATACTATTTTACCTTTATACTTTTAAAATTATTGCTGCTGTAGTTATTAAATATACTTTTATTATACTTCTATTCTTACTAGCTACAAGTTTATAGTTAATAAATTTTCTTTTAATACTATTTTATCTTTAAAATTTAAAAAACAAAGTAGCTACAGTATGGCTGCAGAGTGGCTGCTAAAGAATAGTAGAATAGATAGAACTAGAAGAATATAGTAGTATTAGTATAGTAGTATAAGTATTAAAACAGGTTCAATTCCGCAGTTTGATTCTATAGTTAGGTCTAGAACTGTAGAGAATTTATTTTTTAGGTGTGCTACCTCCAAAATATCAAAATAAAGTACATTAAATGACCTTTATATTGAGGAAAAGAATCTAAAAGGTTTGAGATTAATATATGAAAAAAGGCCAAAGTAATGGATTACAGGCGTAAAAAGCATAATTTCAAGTATGGACTTGGTAACGGTATTTACCTAAGTATCTAAATGCTACGATGCCTCGCTTTCATTATGCCCCATTTGTTACTATCTAATACTACTTAATTGAGAAAACTAGGTGACTTTTAAGTAAAGTTCCGACGCTCCATAGAGCTAAGTTCGCAACATGAATCAAAAGCATCCGATGCTTAGAGGGTATGTAGTATACCAGGTCGGGGGAACCTCACAGTCCTCTTGCCCTATAGCCATTTCCCCATGCCCGCCTTTTTTTTTTAAAAAAAATATGTTACTCGCTTGCCGTCCCTGTGGGCTATGGTGAGGTTAGGAATATAAGAGATAATAATGAGGAAGAAAGGAAGAATAGAAAGTATGAATTAGAGACCTTTTCGGCGGAGAATGGGGAGGAATATGACATTTTAGAGAATTTCTTCGCCGGGGTCAAGTTTTAGAAGTTAGGAGAGCGAGGGCGACGGCGCGATGGGCCATGTACGTAGAAATTTAGTTTAGCCTGTCTCTGTCTCCGGCTTGCCCTTGCCATGGCCACGTGCTACAAGCGGGGTTATGTGATTCAAAAGGAAAAAAAAAAAAAAAAAAAAATAGAGACCTTTTCCCCGTGTCGCTCCCCTTATTTTTTTTTTTTTTTTTTAACATCACGTAACCCCGCTTGCAGCGCCAAGCCATGGCAGGGTCCCTGGGCAAGCCCTCGAAGCCTGAGACAGGCTTAACAAACAAAGAAATTTCTATCTACTTCTAAAACCTGATTGCAGAAACCTCCGGACGGCCCTTCCGGTTTCTGCCTCAGGGAGGCTCCACTATATATCTCCACCTCTCCCCCCTCCCCGTCGCTCCCCTTAGATGTGAACGGAATAGAAAGGACGGAAGAATAGAAAGAATAGAAGAGATCTTCTCCCCTTGTCATGACCTCGCCATGCCCGCTGCAAAGTCATAGCTAAACGGCGTCCAAGTTAGACGACTGCCCTGCCATGGCGAGCAGCTGCGCGCGGGGTCACGTGCCAAAAAAAAAAAAAAAAAAAAAAAAAAAAAGGTTAGACGACTAGTTTTTTTGCTAGCCATTATTGAATGGATCAGTATGTGGCTTTTCTGGATTTATGGTAGCAGTAGGCACCATTACCCTCAACTGAAATTCTGAGCGCCTTCACCTACTTATTTTATGGTACTACTAAAGTGCGTAAAATGGCTTGCAGCGAATGTGCGCCTGCGGGAGATACAGCTATTTGACTAGCCTCTTCGACGGTATAAAACAGCTTGCTGGTTGCCACTTAGTTGCCGATGAAATGTCCGCAAGGGAGTAGATAGACCAGGGTTATCTATATGACGCCGCACAGTGGAAAGTAGACCATATTGCACACTCGACTTATGGCTCTCGCAAAACCGCCCTGGGGTAGACCGTAACTCCACAAACTTCGTGGGTAGGGTGCTGTGGGAATCTTGGCACTTCAAATACAACGGTGGATGAAGGCCTGGGGAGGAGGAGACTACTAAAGAGGGAAGGGGGTACCAGAAAGTTACGAGTATTTCTTGGGGAGAGGAGGGGACCTCCTCTCCCCATGATCATCATCGTGGATGGTCACAGTATAACTGGGTCGTTATTCTGTTCAGTCTTAGGGTTGTTTCGTTGTGCTCTTAGGATATAGTAAACCGGTCTTCGTCTTGCGTCCCGATCTCTAGTCCTTTTACCTTTTCATGTTGCCCTGCCATGGTGAACAGCTGCAAGCGGGGTCATGTGATTTTAAAAAAAAAAAAACCTTTTCATGTTCTTGTTTCTCTTCATTGAACTTTCCTCGTTGATCTCTCCCACAACTTGGTGGTCCTAGGAAGGCAGCGGATCTTTCTAGTATGGTAAGAAAGAAAGGCTGAAAGCCAGGAAGTCTTATTCTAGACGAAAGCTGGACTCGGTTCGTCGGAAAACCGAGCCTATTGTATGCTGGAATAATAAGCTCCAGCAAGCTGTTCATACTCAAGGCTAGAGGAGTGAGTAGTTCAAGGTGGCTGATACAGTTACTGCCGAAAGTAAGGGCGGGGCCTAGTGAGCGGCACGAGCTAGCTCGAGCCGAGCTGGAGGGTGAGCTCGAGCCAGCTCGTGAGTAAGTGAGCTCGGCTCGAGCCTGGATTGATTATATACATAATATTGACAAACTAAACTAAACTAAGCTAAATTTTCATCTTTCTCACTACTATCAGCTAAATTGAGCATTTCGAAGTTGTTGGTAGGTCAGAATGAGCTCCAAGTCTCTAATTATTACTATATTAGGTATTTACAGTTTATGAAACCTTGCACTGGCTAAGCATTTTAGCGAGCTGTCAAGAAAAACACAAGCATGATCTTGGCTCGTTTGAGCTCGAGCTGGCTCGGCTCGTGCTGCTCACTAGCGGGGCCCTTTCAGCGCATTTATAAGGGAGTCTATTTCGAACCAAGATACTCTCCCCATTGATAACAGAAAAGGACTACCCCATCAGAGTACAAAGTCCTGTACGGCCAGCCGTGGTTATCTCCAGTTCTTCAGAAGGTACTATGAAAATAAGTGCATGTTCAAGCTCTGAGGACGTGAGTCCTATTCAGACTCCAGCCTTGAGTAACTCAGCTTAAGAAAGTATCAGAACGATAAAGGAAACAACTCCGGAATTACCCCTCTCGCATCCAGCTCAACCAAGGATAGACGGGGGCATCTTAATATAATGCGGTCTGAGAAATTTTCTGAGGGGCAGACTGGTTCAACTATTTCTCAGTTTAGAGACATGCTTGAGTTATACTTCCCACAACTAGAGACCTTTTTCCCTATGGCTGCAGCAAGGAACACAGCAAAGATTATATTCCTACAGAGTTTTCTTGCTGGTGAGGCCCAAGAGTAGTAGCAGGGTCTTGCAGCTGAGCAAAGAACATCTTATGAGGAGATAGTGACTGCTATGGCAGAAGAATTTCCCGATCAACCTATTTCTAAAGCACACGAGGTTGCCAAAGCACTGAATGAGGCAGCTACTTTGTAGCAAAGAAGAGATGGTACCGAGCAATATATGGATCAGGTCAGAAAATTGAGAATGATGTTGGAGACCACGTTTGATAGTATGCTAACCAGCAGTTTGTAAATGGAATTACAGACAGAGTATTGAAAACTGGAGTGCATCTCCAGTTGACAGCACCGTATGCATTGAGAGATGTTATCACTCTCTTTCAGAAAGGGTCAGTAGGAGCAGAGATGGAGGCCCAAGCATTGGGAACCTTGACTGTACCTAAGATACCAGAGGACTGGAAGAAGGAGGTATTGACAGCCCAGGAAGGGTTAGCCAATATGGTTATTCAAGGGTTTGAAAAGGTGCTACAACGAGTCCAATGAATCCAACAGGCCAACCGGAGGCCTGGACTGGCCTGGACCGTGAAATTCTGGGCCTGGCCTGGCCTGAACAATCAGGCCAGGCCGTGAGGGCCGCCTGGACCGGCCCAGGCGGCCTGAAACAATCAGGCCAATCAGGCCGGTTCAGGCCATTCAGGCAAGTCCAGGCCGACCAGGCCATTTACGTAAATTTAAGCGATTTTGGAATTTAACCCAGGTAAATTAGATTTTAATAGTCCTGGATATTTCCACTATCAGTAATTGACAGTTGCGCATCAGGTATCATCATCGAAGAATTGAGTCCAGTCTGTTGTATTATCTGGAAGGTCCATCATTTCTAAAATATTTCTTAGTATATATACTTGAATACAAAGTGTGATACATACTTGACAAAAGTCGTAGACCGCTGCTGTTTAAAATTCTAGACATACGGGGGATTCTACTCATTTAAATACTCAAACAATCTGGTAAATGCTGGCCTCAATTCAGCTGGATAGCTGTGGAGTGATTCGTTTAATTGGCCTGAACCGGCCTGAATGGCCTGGCCCGGCCTGATTGGCCTGGACCGGCCTGATTGGCCTGGACTGGCCTGGTTGGCCTGGACTGGCCTGGTTGGCCTGGACTGGCCTGGTTGGCCTGGACTGGCCTGGTTGGCCTGATTCATGTGGATCAGGCCGGTCCAGGCCACTGAGAATACCGGCCTGGACCGGTCCAGGCGGTTTCAGTCCAATGCAGATCACGGCCTGTTGGATTCATTGCAACGAGTAGCTTCACTTCTGAGTTCAAATGCATTGGTCCCTATGAGAAGGGCAGCACAAGTCACTGGAATGACAGGGTCACCACAAGGTCCGCCAAACTATTACGGAACAGGGTCGTCCTAAGTTCTGCCAAACTATTATGGAACAGGGTCGCCACAAGATCCGCCAAACCATTACGAAACAATGTCACTACAAGGTCTGCTAAACCATTACAGAACCATGGGGATTGGTGATCTTCAGTGTGTCCGGTGTGGACAATGAGGGCATAAAGCAGGGAACTGTAATCAGGCACCACTACCAGAGGGAGAGCAGCGAGCATTGAGAGCAAAGTTGTTCCCTAGATCAAATGCTCCTAAGCTAGGTGATACATCAGGAACTCATATGCAGAGGGGACTGGTTCCACAAGAGATAGCTTCAATCGAGGTAGTTCTTAAACAGCCCTAGCTGGGTATGATGGAAGAAATATGACCGGATATTATAATGGCAGATGTAAGCATGGTGGAGGCCATCGGAACCTCTCTGGACAGGCAGATTCTGCCTGCCGCTCCCGGACCTCATCAGACGATAAATTCTACGCCATGGCACTGTGACTCAGGTACCAACATTGTAGGGTAGGTATGATCAATTGTTGGTACAGGCATATGGCAAGACAGGGTCTAAAGTGGACTAGTGACGTAAGTGCGTACCGGCCCACTGGCTATCAAATATCGGCCCATGCTGTGATCTACTAGTTTGAATGCATGATTACTGAATTAAGTATAAAATGAAAAATGGAAAAATAGATCTGAATTAATGAGCAGATGAAGTAACAAAAATGAAATCTTGGGTTTCCTGTACCTCACTCTGTGATATTACTCGCTTATCAGTTCCGGTCACACTGCTAGTAGGCTTCGTCTTGCGCTGTCTCTTGCTCTTAGAATGTTACATTTGGAGTACACCACTCCAGATGCACAAGAGCTTATTCATTGCAGTGCGGAACATTTTGAGGGTATGCAACTGAGGTGCAGGTATCGTCATAGCCCTTAGAGCGGCATGCGATAACCGATATCAACACAAAAAAAAAAAAGAGGTGCAGGTGTAGGTAGCAAAAGCTTCAGCATATCCTGCAAAACCTGACAATTTTGAAACTGCTGGATGAGCTGCGCTGCTTTACAGGCTTAAAAGTAAGCAAAGCGTTCTGCTTCTTTGCCAGAAAGATTGGCATGATATTGCTCTGTTCAAATAATTTTGTTCGCATAACCCCGCATACAAGCTACAAGCCTATGGCAGGGACCAAAAAAACATAGATTACCTCACTAGAATATGTGAAGTTGATAATCCAGCTGGTGCCGTTTGGCCATGGGTCAATAATCCAGCCGTTTGCAATGATCACGATCCGGCAGCTGATGCTGTAGGTTCGGTTGATGTAGCTAATAGCCATCTAGGATGAATTAAAGTGATTGGAATTGGTGTCTGCAATTCAAACAATGGCCCAAGCTGGTTGTGACATGGAAGCTTGTATTGGTACAGTAGGGGTTGTCGACGAACAACTGGGAATGGCTACCAGAAAGTACCACTACTAACTGAGGCGCTTTTAGTGCCTTGGCCTCTTCGTTCATTGGTCTGTTGGCTTGTAGTCTCCGGTACCAACGTAACGCCTGTTACCAGTCAAATTTGACTGGTAGTGGGCTCTTCTGGTAAGTAGTGCTCACTTAGTAGCCTACTTTGCTGCATACACCCACATTTTTATTTCGTACCATATGCATCACCAGCGTATTCACATCCCGATCACGTCAACATTGAGATGCATCTACAACCACAAATAATGCATACATATCCTCTTTATAGGTTCATCACGCGTCAATTAAAAATCATAAGCATCATGATAGCTTTTACATTGCTTCGCTTCTGAGCTCTTGTTGTATTACAGCTCTTCGACTTAGATGGGGCATGGTAAAGTTGATACGCGTAAGTCTTGTTGTGTAGAGGCATATTTGTGGTAATTCATAGTACTTACTAATAAATTTCACAAGGGTAAAAGGGGTGCCTCACGACACCTGCCTAGTTTGGCTGGCGTATTTTCTCTGGTACCTTCTGGTAGCCATTCCCAGTTGTTCGTCGACAACCCCTAGTAAGTAATACTACTCGTTACCAGCATTTAGTGCTGTAATAGCATGCCTTGGTTGAAAGGCTGTGGCTACATTGCTATTGACCCAGGCCCCCAAGAGAAACGCTGCTGTTTTCCCTACAAAACTGTCCTCTCAAGAGAGGATACCCTGCTGCCACACCAGGTCACTGACCTCTCGCACGGACTATGCCCAGCCTCCATTTTGCATCACTAAATGCTGGTAACAAGTACCAACATTTGATCTACCTACCCCACAATAATGGTACCTGTGTCACAGTGTCATGGCGTAAAGTTTATCGTCTGATGAGGTCCGGGAGCGGCAGGCAGAATCTGCCTGTCCGGAGAGGTTCCGCCAGGCCAACCTGATTGCTATGGCAGATGAACAGATGAGAATCGAAGAAGTAGTGGAAGAGGAATTACCCCGAATGAGGCCAAAGCTGAGTAAAGCAGAACCGGGTATGCTTAATGTAGGAGCACCTGGGGAGGAGACAGCATTTCCGCTTGCAGAGAGGTATAAGAAGAAAAATGTCGGGGAAAAGAAAAATATCCAAATGATGCAAGGGCAGATCCCAGAGGACCCCGGTACAGCAGGTTTTTTTTTTTTTTTTTTTTTTTTTTTTCACGTGACCCCGCATGCAGCTGCTCGCCAAGGCAGGGCAAGGTACAGCAGGTGAGAGCCTTGGGAGACTATGAGAACCCTACATATGTTATCTTCGATGAGTACGAATGCCCTACACAACTGTTTGTAACGTCAGAAATGCCTGTGAATGCTCTGGAGGTAGTGCTCAATCCAGATGGGAAAGGGTTGTCAGGTAATACCTTATCGGTTTTTTTTTTTTGGTTTTTTTTGTCACGTGAGCCCGCATGCAGCATGTTCGCCATGGAAGGTACCTTATCGCTTTTTTTTTTTTTTTTCATATCAATACTCGCGTGCCGCCCTATGGGCTATGGCGAGGTCTAGTTACATCAAAACAAAGTACAAGTGCGGAACAATAGAAGTAAATCCCCCGGGGCTAACCCCTCGCCCATTCCAAAATTCCTATCACTCCCCGAAGGCCCTCCCCTTCATCTTGGTCACCCAAGGGTCTGCACAATCCATCCTCACCCCTTGGGCATCTCTGCTTCCAGACTCTACATTGAGACAATATGTGAAGGGTCGTTTCTTCAGCCTCGCCGCACCACCGGCATTCCGGGCTGTCAGCTGTGCCGACCTTGAATTTCCAGCGCCGGAGGCCCTTACCTCCAAGGATGCCAGCTAGCGTTGCGACCCTATTGCCTAGTCTGCGTAGTGGCCTATACGATATATGCAGTCTGTTTCTTTCGGCCGCTCTCCTTGCTTTGGCCTCTTGTTTCATCCCGTCCTCCGTGACAATCTCGTTTTGATATGGTAGCTGTGTTAGTTGTTCGGTTGTGGGAGGACGTTTGTCAATTTGCTTCGATGCTCGCTTTTCACTGAGGGAGGTTCGGTCTTCCGCTGAGGGCCTGGTTCATTTATTTTGTTCAGTTGTAGGAGGACGTTTGTCAATTCGCTTCCGTGCTCTTTTCGCTGAGGGTGTTCGGCATTTCGCTGTGGGGACGTGGTATAATGGGAAAGAAGAGCCTTGATGTGTTGAGGTGGACGAACCAGTAGGGATCGGCCTGGGCCATTGATTTTGTTTGGCTGTGGGGGGACGTTTGTTAAATTTGTTTCCGTGCTCTTTTTGCTGAGAGGTGGCTCGGTATTCCGCTGGAGGGGAAAGAGTGCATTGATGTGTTGAGGTGGAAGGGCCTGGTTCATTCATTTTTTTGTTTGATTGTAGGAGGACGTTTGTTAATTTGCTTCCATATACTTTGTCACTGAGGGGGATTGGGTAATCATCAAGATTCCCAACTGTCAGCCATGCTCGAGTTGGGAACTCTAGCAGGGCTGAGGGGAGGGCTGTGGGAATCTTGGCACTTCAAATGCAATAGTAGGTGAAGGCCTACGGGGGAGGAGACTACCAAAGAGGGAAGGGGGTACCAGAATGTTACGGGTATTTCTTGGAGAGAGAAGGGGGCCTCCTCAGATTATCATCATCATTGTGGAGGTCACAGTATAACTAGGTTATTGTTCTATTCAGTCTTACAGTTGTTTCGTCGTGCTCTTAGGATATAGTAAACTGGTCTTCGTCTTGTGTTCCGATTTCTAGTCCTTTTACCTTTCGTATTCTTGTTCCCCTTCGCCGACAAGCAGTCAAAAGTGAAATACATGAGAAGGTAACTTTTGGCCTTGTGTCGAATACGACACGAGTATTTTGTAACTGCATACAAGTCTATAAGGTGTTGCATAATTTGCACCCGACTGCCATAACCCCCCAAAGCTGAATCTGTGCAATTCTAACTAGTGACATGTTCTTTTGTTATTTTATCCCACTCGTCGTGACGGTTTTTGTGCCTTGTTTGTGCATTCGTCATGTAAAATAATAATTCAGATGCGATGAACTCAAGCAGTTTCTGGATTATGAATTTCATGACCGAAATCTTTATTTCATTATTCAGTGGGGCATGCGAGGCTGCGACTGGGAAATGGAGTTCTTTGAGTCGGGTAAAAAAAATATATTATAGCGTGTGACCATGCGAAGCGTGTAGGAACTGCAGAAAATGCATGTAGAATAAACGTATTACCTACCAGAAACCCAACTATCCCTGTCACATTGCACCTATGCAACTTTTCGCGCTAACGCTTGTCCCCGAGTACAAATTTTGTATATGTAAGCAGAGCCTACAGAATTCGCTTAATTTCTGGGTTTTATGATAGTCACGTGCAAATTCCTATCAGATGCCAGGTTGACGGGATATAATGCACTAGCAGGGATTGGCGAGTCCACAGACGGAGTACAGGCTGGCTGGCCCCCTTGTTCAGCACCCTGGTTATAAAGTCAGCAGGGATCAGAAGCCAGCCAGACTGGATGAATTTTTGCAGTTGCGGTGGTTCACAGAAAAAATCAAATTGTACTCCATGCCACACAAGAACTCTACAGCATATTCAGCTACAGGACTGGAGAATGCGCTTGCGTTTTTGTGCTAAGTTGACATGTAAAATAGTGCAGATGATTATAAGAAATACCTTTTTCACGTATAGAGCCCCCTTGTCGGTCACAGAGCCAGCTCTATATTTTTCCCGCTTTGCCATCTTGAGCTTGGTCGGAAGATTTGGGGTAGGGCCAGCTTTAAATCGCACCCGCTCTAATTAGCTGTGCATCCCGTGTCGTCATTGCCTACTCACTGGTTAATTTATTGGTCTGGAAAGGTTACTGTACCATGCCTGTCTCACGTCGCGTCCAATTGACTCGGCTATCAAGAACATTAGCGACAACCCTTACGGATGTATTTAATTCGAAGTGAGACAATTTGTAGGTCCCTTTCCGACTACATATAACTAGGTTTCCGACCTGTTTAAACTACCGAAAAGTTCCTGTTTTCTGCCAATGCAACGGAGTGCCCTCTCCGTAAATCAATTCCAAAAAGAATCAATTACACGTCAAGCTGTGCGACACATTTGATTCACATTAAACTGTTCGAAGATGTCACAATCCCCAACTGCTGGTCCCTCAACAGAGATCAAGTTAACGGGCGTACAGGAAGCTCCTCAGCTACTAGTGTCGGGTGGCGCAGGGACAAACGTTGAAATAGATGTATGTGGCCTTCCGTTTCTCCTTATTTTGCCTTTTTCATGTGATGTAGTTTAACCCCTGCACTTCATCAGCCTAACATAGGGTTTATAGATATGATACTGACGCTTAGTTGTATTCTAGGACGAACTGGATACTGACGCGGGAGAGTCTGGAATATCGACGTATGTTTCTTCTTTTCCCGATTCAGTTGCTCGATTCGTCCGTTCTTTGATTGGGAATAGCTGTTGCTAACCCCTAAATTACGGTATTTAGCGGAGAAAGCACAGCAACAACTTCCATCTCCTCCAGTATCTTCGACTACACATATTCTAATGGCCGACGATATCATTCCGATCGATTTAGAAAAGCTCATTACTTCCTACCAAATGATGAAACGGAACAAGACCGACTCGATCTTTATCATCATATGTTCTTGATGTTCCTTGGGGGAGGACTACACGCTGCGCCATTGACAAAACCGCAGAGAGTACTAGATGCAGGAACGGGAACCGGTATATGGGCTATAGATTTTGCGGAGTAGGTTCTACTGCCAGAAAAGCAACAATAAAGGAGCTTCTGAACGGAATCGCTCTAACTGTATGACAGTGAAAATCCTCAAGCGGAAGTTATCGGCCCGGATATCAGTCCTATCCAACCAGGATGGTAAGTCCAGGTCTCAGAGGATCCGCTTACTTGCATTTCGTAACTGGTGCAATTGCAGGGTGCCACAAAATTGCAGATTTGAAGTTGACGACCTGGAGGAACCGTGGACATACAAGTCTGATTACTTTGACTATATTCACATGAGGTCGATGAGCGGGTCATTCTCCAACTGGGAAGCAGTTATGGGGAGGTTTACAGGTAATAATGGCTAAGATTTTGCATTTCTTTTCTTCTTTCTGAATTGCACCGCAGGCCTATCGCATGATACTTCTACATCACGGAAAGGAAATTGGTCACTCCTACCGTCTCAATGTACACGATCCGCTAACATGATATTCAATTTAAGGACAACAGCACCCGGTGGTTATTTTGAGTTCCAGGACTACGGCGTAGAGTTATTCCGCTCAGATGGCACAAAGCTCGACTACCCTGCCGAGGATTCACCCACCGCTATTTGGCTGCATGGCATCGTCAAAGCATCAGAGAAACTTAATAGGCCTCTTGTGATGGGGAAAAGAATGAAAGGACTAATGGAGAAGGTGGGATTCATAAACGTGAAGGAAGATGTCGCCATTTGGCCTGTCGGAGATTGGCCTAAAGATAAGAGGTTAAAGGAGATAGGAAGATGGGGTCTCGTTGGAATTACTGACAGTTTACACCCATTCACACTCATGTTGATGCAAAGGACTGAAAACTGGTCTGAGCAGCAGGTTGAAGAAACATGTAAGAGCGTTGCAGAGGATTTGAGGAAGGGCAAATATTATTTCCAAGCGTCAGTATCACTCTCGAACGCACATTCCTTCCCTCTTCTCTGCTAATTATGAGTCTCATGCTACAGGTGGTTTGTTTACGGACAAAAGCCGCTTGATGCGTAAATACTAGGAAAGAAATGATGTATCCCAGTTCGCTCTCAGGCGACTGGTCATAGACGGATTTTTATGTTGCTAAGGTTATTCTTTCTGGAATATCTGGAATGCTATGGTGTAAAATCTATTGAGGTGCGCAGGAATAACCGCTGCATGAATAACCACTGCATGCTTTTGGGCGAATCTTTCTTTGGCGCTTTCCACTGTTGCAGGTTCTTTTCTATTTTTTCTTCTTTTCTTCCTTTCTTTTCTCTTTGTAAGTCCCTAGTTTGACTAGCACGTAACGCATTCTGTTCCGGTATCACTCGGGTTCCATTTTTGTTTCGACATATTCGGTGCAGCAGGGGTTGGTGAGGTTTGCCTTTGTGCTTGAAGAGATGTAATTCGGTTACGTTAGATAACCATGTTGTCACGGCTGTTCGACACTGATGTTCCCGGAAGCTTGCTGATGATGGCCTTCACCTCTCAGCTTGCCCCAGTCAGTGTTCCCAACGGGCCGGCCAGGCCATAGAAATCTAGGCCGGCCGTGAGGTCCGCCCGCGCCGGTCCAGGCCATTCAGGCTGCAGTGTGAGTTAAGTTATACAGTAGCTATATACAGAACGTACTCTAAATTCTATGTATACCTCATTCTCTAATGTTTAGGATTTTGCTTGCTGATTTTACACCGCCAGTATCGCTTTCCATTAGCCATGCACAGCTTCACCATACTGTCAAATCTTAAAGACCCTCGCCATAGCCCGTAGGGCGGCATGCGAGTATTGATATAAAAAAAAAAAAAAAAAAAAAAAAAAAAAAAAAAAATACTGTCAAATCCAACTCGCCAGATTTTTGTAACCCAAATTCCAGAAGACTCGATATCGGCATCAGATTGGACTGCAGGGAATCGTCGATGAAAGATCAAAATTTGAACTGCACTATGGAGAGTGAAGAATACTAAAGGAATCATCATCGCCAGTACCGGTGGCTGGAATGTCTGTCTCCTAATAAGAAATTAGTATATAGTCAAGCGATACTAAAAAAATTACTTACCTGAATACCTGCGAAAAGCGCTGCTCAATAAAAAAAAGTCTAGATACCGTATTAACTCACTTAAGAGGTAAAACACAAACGCGCGCTAGTGTGGTCTTGGCAGAACTTCGGGCGCGATTGATCGCGCTAGCGCGCGCTTTGGTACAATATTGGTATTTTTTTCCTCTTTTTTTTTTTTCTTTTTTCTTTTTTTGGGAGTCACGTCAACTATCAGTCTCCGTGCTGTTGATTTTTTTTTTTTTTTTTTTATATCATTAATCGCTTGCCGCCCTATGGGCTATGGCGATGTCCTAAATACATAATGAAAAGAGTAAGGTAGCCCTCCCCTTGTCGTCCCCTCCACTACATGACAGGAATAATTCTCCGCGTTCTGGACTCACTCCCCCAACATGTCTATCATCGCCCTCAGCGGGTCCCCCTCCCCCTCCTTCCCCCGTGGTGGTCTCCTGATATGCTCCTCCCCTCCTGGCCACCGCCGCCTCCATACCCTACACTCCCCTAGCAAGTGTCTCGTCGTCTCTTCCTCTTCTCCGCACCACCTGCACTCTGGGCCGTCCCCTTCCCCTAAATGCCACCTCCAGGCCCTCAGCCCCTTGCCCCCCAGGAGGCCCGCCAGCCGTCCTATCCCATTGCCGCACCTCTCTAGCGGCTTGTATGTCAATCCCAACCGGTTCCTCTCCTCTGCTCTCTCTCTACTGCCTCCCCTTCTGTCTCAATCCGGCCTCTGTCACCATCTCCGACTTGTACTGCAAAGCGGTACCCGTTCTCGCTGCCTTGTCAGCCCTCTCGTTGCCGGAAATCCCCCTATGCGCCTTAACCCATAGTGCCGCTATGTCCCAGTCTCCTCTCCCGTGCTGTTGAGGTTAGCATCGCGGTAATTCGGCGTGCCCGTGCGTAATACACGCGCACTGGCGCTAAGAGGCTTGCCAAAACGACCAAAGCGCGCGTTTGTATTTTACCTCTTAAGTGAGTTAATACGGTAGTTATCCGAAAATATTGCAAGGTTCATATTAAATCCGTGTCCAAGTAACCTGAAGGTGGCCCCTGAAATAGCTTCGTAACCAGCCCTCCTGTCCTCGAAATTGCTTGAACGGCCTGAATGGCCTGGACGGCCTGGGCGGCCTGGGCAGTCTGGACGGTCTGAAACCGCCCAGGCCGGCCTGGGCTTGTTGGAGAATATGCAGCGCTGAAGTGAAACATCATGCACAGTGGTTGGGTGTGCTAAACATATGCAACCTGAGCTGTGGCCATGATGCAGACTGACGTTTCATGATTCTATGGTCTTCTATTTCCTATACCGATTATATCCTCTTTACCGTCTGAATCCGCTGCTATACGCAACCTCATTCCGCACCAATGATTGTTTAGTTGGGTACGAAGGTACTTCCTGAATTTTGTTGCATAAATAGGGCCGTTTTGGGACGCATTTTTTTTTTTTTTTTTTTTTTTTTTTTAATCACATAACCCCGCTTGTAGCACTTGGCCATGGCAGGGTGTTTTGGGACGCATATTTGGGGTTATTCTGTAGGAATTAATCAACTGGATCCCACCGCATTTAGCTCGTAATCCGTAGTTTTCCACAGGGCTGTTTCAGGCCTGCCAAGCCAGGCCGCTTGGGAACACTGTGGCCCCAGTTTAGGCGGTACTCGAACAATAGAATCACGGGAGCCTCTATATAATATCCCAGGAGCCTTAGGTTATATTGCTGAAATTTCATAGCTCAGGACTGCAGCATTTGTACATGGTGTATTAAGGAATATGTATTACCTAATTGGGTACATATAGATGGATATTCCTATCGATCCCTACTTCCTGGCAATACCTATACCCACAAGCTACTCAGGATATTCTTCTATATGTAGCGTTGTATTCTAGAGCATTCTGAACATGCCTCATATTTTAAGACTATATACAGACTGAATATCAAAATTTGCTTCTAGCAATGAAAATGTATGTATGGAAATTAGCTGACCACTTGTTCCTATGTATCCAATAATCATGAAACATTCCAGATCTCTCGAATACATACTATAGAAGGTAGTGCACTTGCTCAAGGTCATAAATAGCCATCTTGCCATTTTACACTTACATAGGGTTCAGATGCCCGATTGGGCAACTACCACCATAGAGTATCATTTGAATCTACAATTGGCCAACTGAGGTGTGGGAGCTACTTTCCTATACCTCTCCAAGCTGTATGTGCAATTTAATTACCTTCTATGAAGATTTGGCCTTAGAGGGGGGGCTGTTGTTTTAATTCCGGAAGTTCGCCGGATCCCGGTAATGCGCCGGATCCTGGTCAATGACGTTACGCAGTTTACTGCAAGGCTTGGTTGCTATCGGCCCTGTGTACATAGAGAACCTCAGTGAACTTCAGTACCTATAACCATCCGTGCTGTCAGAGTATATGGGACATATCAATTACCCAGAGAGGTAATAGAAGTATCTGGAGCCACCTGGGTGTAAACAACGTTAGTTAGTGCACCTGATTACGATCAAGTGATGACATGCATACAGGCTGCACTGGGCCTTAGTTAGTGCACCTGGATACCATGGATAGATGACGTGCATCCACAGGTGCTCAAGGTTCTTTAGAAGGTATTCACATTCCCAGGTGTTTCAGGGAGATTTTTCGTTTTTGCTAATGCATAGCCATTCGCATAGATTCGATGCGGGCATCGTTTCCATTAAAGCTCCGGCTTGTCAAGTTGTTATTTGATGCTGTTATTCTGATTTGGTTTATTTATTATTGTTATCTCCTACAATCTCCTATGTATTGCCCTGCCACGGCGAACAGCTGCAAGCGGGGTTACGTGAAATAAAAGGAAAAAAAAAAAAAATCCTATGTATTTAATCTCGTCGTCAGTAGCCCCAGGGCGATAACGAGTAATGATATATAAGAAAGTGTTGGATTAAAATAGTGCAGAAAATAAGTTATGCAATACAATTGACATTTTTTGATAATCTAAACCCGAATATCCACTATTTTTTTTTTATATCAGTACTCGCTTGCCGCCTTGAGGGCTATGGCGAGATTAGTTACATGAAGAAAGGAAAGAAAAGAGAAAAGGGAAAATATGCCCTAAGAAGGAAGAGAATAAGATGAAAGAAATGTCCGCCTACTGTTCAGCCCAATTTAATATGTCCACCAGTACGTCCTTGTCATTCTTGTCGTTCTTTTCGGCTTTGAGGGGTCTGAGCAGGTCAGCCTCCCCTCCTTCCAAAGCTTGCAGCGAACCAGTACGTGAGGTGTGGTCTCTATCCACTATTATTGAACCAAGTGGTCTAACAGCCCTCAGGTTTTATATTCACAAACTGGGAGAGATCTCATATCTGGCTGTTTCTCGTCATAGCCTTTAGGGCCGCATACGAGTAATGATATTAGAAAAAAAAAAAAAAAAAAAAAACTCTGTCTATACAGGACAAATAACGGCAAGTCCAGCCGAGTCCAGTCTGCTAATGTACATTATGGCAAGCATAAAAAGGGTAAATGGAGAACTCACATAGAAAAACAGTGTGAACCTCATGCGCCATGAACTACCATCTTCAAAAGCCCACGCAGTTCACACCCTTGGTCTCATGCACAACCATTACCACACTCCTCCTATTGTGTCACTTCAAGGGTGTAGCCCAACCGACTAATCCTATATATCACCGTTATCCACATTGTGGGCACTGAAGGAGCCGGCAACATTAGGTGTTCTAAATTTGAGAAGGCAGGGACCGGCGGGGTTTTTCCAATATCCAATAATCCCCACCGGCCCAAGTAGCTCAGGCTAGCAAAATTGATCCAATGAGACCGGTTATCCAGTATTGTTATTTTTTTTATTTTTTTTATTTTCATTTATTTATTTATTTATTTATTTATTTATTTATTTATTTATTTATTTATTTATTTATTTATTTATTTATTTATTTATTTATTTATTTATTTTATTTATTTATTTATTTATTTATTTATTTATTTATTTATTTATTTATTTATTTATTTATTTATTTATTTATTTATTTATTTATTTATTTATTTATTTATTTATTTATTTATTTATTTATTTATTTATTTATTTATTTATTTATTTATTTATTTATTTATTTATTTATTTATTTATTTATTTATTTATTTATTTATTTTATTTTATTTTATTTTTTTTATTTTATTTTTTTTTGATATCACGCAACCCCACTTATCGCTATTCGCTATAGAAGGGCCCCATGGTCGAAACCCTTGATGCTCTGAGGCAAGCGTATAAAGGGAAATCTCAACTCTCTGCATAAATCCCCACTGCCCCTCCTCCCTCACCTATCTATGCCTTCAAGGAGTAGAACAGTAGCTCAAGGATGTTCACCTCTTCACCGTTCTCCTGCATCTCCACCTACTATCCTTGCTCCACATCCTCCCTCCTTTCCCTCCCTTCAGAGTACACCACCTCTTCACATCTGAAGGCCAGATGGTCCGCTGTTTGTACCTCCCTGCATTCGCACTCTGCTAACTCCGTCCTGCCAATCCTCGCTTCCCACCACTCTTTCGTCAACCCCTTCTCTGTCCCCAGCCTCGTGAAGGCGGTAGCCGCTCGCCTGCCCCACCCATGATCCTGCCTCCGCCATACCCCATCTCTTTTCTCTCAACTGCCTTCGCCATAGCCCTTAGGGCGGCATGCGAGTACTGATATATAAAAAAAAAAAAAAAATCTCAACTGCCTGAGCTGCTTCCACTTCTGTAAAGTTCACGATCGCTCCAACAACTTCTGCCTCAGCCCCTCCGTGGCCACCGACCTCCTCTTCCTGGCCGCCCTCTTTGCCTGCTCATCCGCCTTCTCGTTCCCCTCGATGCCTATGTGACCTTTTACCCACATACTGTCTTTCACCACAAAGCGACGTACACCACGTCCCGGCGCACGTTTTACACCAAAACTTGAGCATGCGTAACAACATATATCTCAACTACTAAAATAGAATGTTGTATGCACTTTTCAGGGGAAATAAATAAAGGGTTACACCTTTAATACCTCTACTTGCTCTGAAAAGACGTTGTGATCAATGGCACCATGAGTTTTGCATTGATATCTTGGCATGCATTTATATGGAATTCTCATACAAAGTGCACCAGTGGGTAGAATGCACTACTTCCCTTCAACACTTACCATAATGGCTATAGAATTCCGAGAGATCGGTGACAATGTCCGGAGGGACATGCAATGACCGGTCGGACATGATCGCTGATCCCGTCGGAGTTGACTTACACGGTCGCATGTCTGTGGGGCCATGATTTGAGCCTGAGCATACGAGGTGAGGCCGTGTGCCCTCCATACTTGGCAGACCAAACACTTAGCTATTGTGGTTCATGGTTTTGTATGCAACTTCGTGTTATGTATTTTCTATATATGTATGGCACTAGAAGCCTCGTCATGTATTAGCAAGATTAACAAGGAATTCAGTCATATTGCATCCTGCGTTATCCTATTTTCTACGCTTTTATAGTTAGTTTCCTTCTCCACCACCCCGCGTTCGGCCTTCCCTTCATATTCGTGATCGTATAGCGAGTGCACCTATGCAGTAAGCGTACCGTTACCTGTCCATACAGGCTTGGCCCTCCTTATCATTATCTCCAGATATTTTAATTGTAGCTTTTGTGCCTTGGAGATAATAATCAAGCTTGGCTTGTCTTGCCTTCCTCATTTAATATTGCTCTTCGTCTATCATTATTCATGTGTATAAGCCTGGGTCTCTTGCTTTGCTCGATATGTGAAAAAAAAGATATTTTTATTATTGCTTTTCTGTATCTTTTTCCATGGTTTATATATTTCCTTGCGCACGAGTATAAAATCAAATATCATTGCAACTTTGACTAAGATACTTCGTATCCAGTTCCACAATTTCCTGAGACAAGAAACCTTTCCGCTATGCTAATATACATTAGATGGATACCTAAACCTTCAGTAGCTCGATAAATCAAGTACTTATCCTCGCCTCCCTCCCCTCCCTCCCCTCGGTTTGCATCTACGCCCGTCCAATGTTCCGCACCCGGCGCTCGCTCTATGTATCCACATATTCTTGACTGAACAGTTGCGTCGCAACACGTTAGCCATTGCTGATCAGAACACTAATACCAAGTATATACCCTTACCCTCAACTCTCCCACCCATCAAACAATCTGTTACCCACACCACTATACTCATACCATATCCTCTTCTTCTCCCATCGATGATCTTCCTACTTCAAATACACTTATATACGTTCACTACCATACACGGATATGTACCCATCATATATATTCAGCAAAAATTCCGGCGCTTGATGCCCCCTTCCGGCCCTGCCATGGCGAACAGCTACAAGCGGGGTCACGTGAAATTAAAAAAAAAAAAAAAAAAGATGCCCCTTCCCCGAAATGGAATTTCTTGATGTACTCGGCCCTTCAAGAAGTATTGGAACGGCTGACTACTGCTTAGGTGATGTAATGCATACAGCTCATAATGCTGTGCATCCCGGTCCGAGGCTATTGATTACCCCTCATTTCGCGTCGCGCAGTCGTACTTCTGTATGTTCCACATCCTAGTCTTCGCTGTCTGCCCTAGCATTGAATGCTTGGTAGCTGCACAAAATGCGAGATAGGTACCGTAAAATAATTGAGCGTAAGCAGTTACTGAATATATGTAGGTCCGGAGGTCGCACAAAAAGGAAAGCTACAATACTCACCTTGGGATACATTCATATCTCCTAGAAGTCTATTTCTACTATACTAGATGTATCTAAAACTACGTGTATAATGTTGTACAACATGTTATTGCAGGAGCTGCAAATAAGAGCTCTGATCTGGGATGTCATGGCATCCAAATCTCGGATTCGACGTCTTTTACAGCTAATATCTAATCGAGCTTTGCTTCCGAAGTCACGAAAGGGTCTGTTAGAAGAAGACAAGGACCTTAGTGCAGCTGGTAAAGAGGAGTTGAGAGACATAAAGAATGACTATGACAGTTAAGACAAGAGGCTGAGCTTACGCATGTACGCTTAGCTACAACCTTGAATGCATTAATGAAAGTGGATTAAAGGCATGTCGGGGAGGGAATTATACATGAAGAGAATTAGGAAGAGCGTTTAGATTGGTGCTTGGAAAAAGTATATTGGCGATGTTATACGGAATGGGCTCGGATAGGATTCACAGATGAGATATCAATTGAGGTTGGTGGAAGATAGGGTTGACTTGTGTGGCGAGATAAAGCTGAAAAATGGCATCCAGATTGTACAAAACAGACAAAAAACAAAACTTATGAGCTACGGTAATGTTTTGGGAATGGTAGGATGGGATGGAAAGGCCTTTTCATGTTTAGGTAGCAGAAACAAAGGAAGAGCAAGAGAAATTTCTAAAGAAGCTTGAAGCACGGAATGAAGCTATGATAAAGCAAGGTGGTGAGTTGAATATTTAATGGAAAGCATCTCCGGAATATGCAGAACGAACGCTTGAGATCTAGAAATAGCTAGACAATTACAAGCAAAAGCAATAGAAGAGGGATTAAAAATTAAGGTCTGGTTCTTAGCTTTACTTATGTTCTATGCTAGCAGAAATACTAATAATAATAGATTCGTCAAGCTGGCGATAAAAAAAATATAGACTAGCCAGTAGGTGATAGGTACAATTGATGCATGGTGATATGTACAATATGTTGCAAAACCATTACTATGGCCCGAATGCAAGAAATATTTATTACTTACGGCGGTAATGAGCCTTGCCCTTGGGCATATTATATCACACTTGAGCAGGAAAGGCAAGGAATACCAAAGCTTCACTGGCCTCCAAAACTCTCAAGATTTTAGCCCTACCGAAAAAGTTCTGGGATCACATGGAGAAGAGGATCTTTAGGTGCTCGGAAAAAATTATGACAGTCAGTGAGATGGAGTGCGTCTTGGTTGTGGAATGAAATAAGATTCCTGCGGATGAGTTCAATCATCCGATCTCTACTCTTCCTGAGATTATGGCTTACTGTATTGAAGTTGAGCGTGGTAATAGTTATCAGGGATTAATATCCCTGCGTAATAGTATGTGACAGAATCATTTGTACGTGAACAGAAAGAGTGGTGCGCAAAAGTGTGTATGACCACGCGCATTTTTATTTTTATTTTTTTTTTTATTTCATTAATCGTGTGCCGCCCAGTGGGCTATGACGATGTTTAGTTACATGATAGATTGAAAATTATGATAAAAGAAAAGCCTTAATCATTCTTCCCCTGCCCATAATAGAACCTTGGCCACCTCCGCCCCCCCCCCCCTTCGGCTGTCTGAGTCCCTCCGCCCCTTTCGGCAATCTGTCCTTCCACGGCTTGCAGTTTGTTGTTATGTGCGTGAGGTTCTCCAGTGCTCTCCCGCACCAACGGCATTCTGGGGAGTCCGCCTTGCCTATTCCGTATCTCCATTCTTTTAACCCTTTGTCTCCCAGAATGCCCGCCAGGGTCGATACCAGCCGGCGGTTGTCTAGCTCCTGTAATGGTCGGTATGAGAGTTTCAGGCGGTTTCTTTCTTCTGCCCTGACTGCTCTCCCTTCCTGTCGTATCCCCGCTTTGACCACGCGCATGTAGGGAGTAGAGGAGTTAATCTTAATTATGTAATATGCAAGTATTACATAACTTACTGTATGCCGTTCCAATACTTTTGAACGAGCGAGTATGACATCTTAGTCTCACCAGATTGTGGGCTGCAATAACATTCTTTCGTCCCTGATATAGGACTACCTCTGGCCTCTTCTATTCTACTATGATTTTTATACTAGTATTTCTGTTCTACTAAATACAATCCTTCTCCTCTGGGCGCATACAGTGACGTGCTGCTAAAAAAAAAAAATTATTTGATTATATTTTAAAAAATTTCTTTTTGTGTTCCGTCCTGAGTACTAGTACACGTATGCGATCCTTAGTGGAATATGACAACGTACGCCTAATTACGCACATGAGAAAAGCCATCCATGTACTCTACAGCACCTGCCCCAGATCTGCAGGTTTCTCTCTCGTCTGCTGTCCTCGTACTCTCCGCCTCTCCCATCGCCTCCACTTGCCTTGTCAACCCTTGGTGCATGCTGCTCCATCAACTCCGGCTTTCGGTACCTGCCAGCCTCCATGGAATGGCCCCTGTTTGTCCTCCACCCCACTGCTCCACCGCACCACCCTATTCACATCCTCTTTCTGCCTTCCGGGCCCGGATCTTCAGCTGGCTGCGCCCCAGTGTCTTTCCCTGT
Organism: Kalaharituber pfeilii; assembly: GCA_015179045.1. Lineage (NCBI taxonomy): Eukaryota > Fungi > Ascomycota > Pezizomycetes > Pezizales > Pezizaceae > Kalaharituber > Kalaharituber pfeilii. The sequence continues at coordinate 171,700 of WHUZ01000068.1, read as the reverse complement.
TGATAAGCTGGAGTAAAACGTCAGAAAATACTTGCTATCGTATGGAAAGAACTGCACAACTCACGTTACACAAGCGCTTAACTAGAACTCCAGAATTTTGCTGTATGTACTTTGGTAGATTCATTGGCGATTGGGTAATAAGTGTACAAAGAAAGAAAACTAAGTACCTACAGTATTGTCGCGTAGTCTTCGACTTGCACTATTGAGGCGCGCACCAACACCCGCGCCACTGCGTATACCACCGTGTGAGGTCGCGATCTGTTTCGTTCTCAATTTGGGTAGCATATAAAACGCCTCGCATTTTATTTTAACAACCATTCTATAATTACTTTACATGACGTCAATGAATAAGTCATAATATAGGCCTACTTTGGTAGGCCCCTCTCCCATATCACCTTTGCAAAATAAAAAACAAAGTAAAATAATTGAGGCTCAGACTAACATACAATACGGAGTACAATCCGGTCGCGTTTCGCGTACGTTGCAACTACTGTAACATTCATTTAAGCGTCCAAATCTGCTACTGAACGCAAACTTTTCTCCGCGCCAAGTAAAAGAATGATTTTCTCGAAAAGATTGGCCCCTTCAATCTAGTCATGTCTCGAGCATCTTCCCAGTTGGAGACTGGGCCTAGTTTGTAACCAGCCTATGTTTCCCTGGTAGCCTGTATGCGTGGTTACGTGATCAAATAAATAAATAAATAAATAAATAAAAAAAAGCTTATGTCGTGTTCCTTTACACAATGTGCAAATCTTGTATATCAGATAAGACCACCACCCGAGTTCGCAGATAAGATAGCGCCACACGTTCACGGTTCACCCTCCCCGACGAAAGAGTACGTACTTAAGCTCATAAGCCTGACCATAATGGTTCACCAGACAAACTTACCAATTCGAAAATTCGCTGCTAAGCGCATGGGCGCTAGTAGTAATTGAGCGAGGGACATTAAATATCCCATTTGGTGACCTCAAATGCAGAGCTTGCGCATTTTCGATGTCGTTGCAATGAAGCCTTTTGTCTTTGACAACTCCCAAAGTAGTTATCCCATGCGCAGATGAACAAAATAGCATCGTCGTGGCAGAAAATCAGTACTGCACACGCAATTGGAAGCCTTTTCTGAGACTGTTGCAATTGTGCAAGAGTTCACTGCCCACAGTTCGCCCTCGCCATAGCCTACCAGGCGGCACGCGAGTAATGATATAAAAAAAAAAAAAAAAAAAAAGCCCACAGTTTTTAATCTTTCGTTCTTGATCCTGAATCTCAATAGAACTGGGAATGGAGTCAGCACCCAAGTGCACTGGCCATAGAACCTGGTTGCAACCGTTCGTGTCCTTGGTTACTGCTTCAACTTCGACCACATCACCCTCGCTCCCGTCAGCCGCATATTGTCACGCCGCGGTATCCTAGATAAGTAGCTGATGCTCAATGCTGAACACTGACCTCTACCCACCGCCATCAACCCAAGCACTTTTCCACAGAACTTACCAATCCCTAATCAGACACGTCACTGAAAAAATTCGTTCTGACGTTTCCCAGCACCTCATGTCACAGTATGAAGCACACCTAGTTCCATCTCGCTTGTTGCAATTGACCTCGCCCTGCACCTTCAACACCAGCATTCTCGTATCGCTCGTATCCAGCTTCACGAGCTCCATAGGCACATGCCATCATCGACGGTCCTTGCCTGTACGATACAAGCGCCAAATTGCAAACTGGGATGTGCATCTACTCTATATCATACAGTCAATCGAATCATGGTGAGGAGGGATACTGTATGCGGATGCATCCTGAAGTCTATGTACTTTTCTGATTGTCAGTCAGTCCTCCCCATGGATGCTCACTTACGTGTACTATCTACTGCATGAGCTGTGAGCTGCCTGGTTATCGAGCATCGCAATTTGAATAAATTCGCAAGATCACTGTAGTCCGGCTTGGGTATCATTGAACTTCTCGCTGCCAGTGACTTCTTAGGGTGCGCTGATTCCATGTGTGTTCATGTCATTCAAGGCGTCGGGCAAATGGAGGAACTTGCTGTGTGCATACTTCGCTGTGTTGTTGTCGCCCGCAGGCCTGCACGCCTAGACACTTCGTCAGTTCATACTAGAATTGATGGCAGTTCCCAATACCTTAGCTTGCAATTCAGCCAATTCAACCGAGTTAGACAAGCTTTACAATGACGAGCGGAAATCCAATTACACCAGCGTTGTCTTGATTGCTTTGTCAGTCTTTTTCAGCCCTCTACCGTGTTCCTGTTGAATCAACAGTTGCTTCTGCAATGCATGATGATGTCCCTGTTCTGATGACTTTCATGTGATGCACAGCAGTGCAGCCTTATCAGGCAGGAACAAGAAAGCCTCTTCACGTTAATTGGAACCAATCCATGCAAAAGGTATGTAGCGTAGTTCCTGAACATAGTATGATAGCAGGTTTGTATCTCTGCACAGGTCCACCAATGGATCGATGGGAAATATTTGCTTTTAGCGCTTGTTAAGGATCGATTGAAGCATTGCAGGTGCATTACATTGGATTCTGGACTGTGCAACCTTTAGTAACGAGTGTTATGTGGCCAAATAGCTATTGTCATGCATGTCCTGCTGGGGCAGCGTTAACGATGGGCTATCAAGGAAACTGAAAATGTTCACAAGGCCTAGAATCCAAGCTTCACCAAACCTGCTTCATGTTAACCATCTGAACTCAATTTCAATAGTCCTTGCATTCTGCATGTCAGCTTGCATAGATATTCCGTTGTAGCCTCCACTGTCGAGTGTCTTATGACTCATTACTTCCCACTCTTCAGCTCACTGAAACTAAAAGTGTCCATCCGTCATTCACATCTGGATTCGTGAATGTGTTAGCTTATTTGATTGAAAAGTCAGTCAAGTGATTGAGGAATGTTATTGATTCTAGTCTGGATGTTTATAGTAACATGGTTGCTCTGTGGTGTAAACCAGATTGCATTTTGCGCTAAAAGGACTGCATAGCATACGCTGGTGGTAACCATGCGGCTCAAAGGCATGAGGTGAAGATTTAAGTAGAAGGCGGGGTTCCTGCAGAGTGAGGGGCAGCGTAAGCGATACACAGCCGACATCCAGTAGGATCCTCTCTATTCGCGGGTACAATTTTTAGTTGATATGCACTCCACCAAATGTCACATATTAGCAGTAGAGCTCACCGGGTAGGGCACACCCAAGTAAGATAGTGTCAGCGCACTTCTAAATCAGTATTTCATGATTTTGCAGCAGATTAGGTGAAAATGCAGGTTAGGAAACTACAAGCGAGGGCTATCAATCGAAAAGCAGCTGGTGCGTGTGTGTATCGGAATAAGAAGTTGTAGCCAGCACATGGTTTAAAACACTGGGTTCCCTCAATCTCGGCAAAGCAACGGCATCGGCTCATTCATGCATCATTAGCCATTTATTCACTATGCAAACAATTGCGGACCACCAAGCGACACGTAGCCGACAGGTGTTTACTAGGGTTGCTGAGATGCTTGTCAAGATTGAAGATCTTGTAACTCACTTATAAACAGTTGTAAGCTGTCCAACTGTCGATTGACGACGTTTCCAATCTGATCTCATACGCAGCTTCGAAATGGTCAATTGAACAGTGAGTATAAATTTAAGTAGAGCAAGGAATACATGGAGCCAATGGACAAGAATTAAGTGAATGGATGCAAAGCACCCCAACATCATGTTTATGTGAATTGTTAGCGCACTATCAATTTGCTCAACCTTGAGCTGAAGCGACTCTCTTGTGCAAAATTGATATGTCATGAAGGTACTCCAGGGAAGACCTCTGGTTGGCGCAAGCGGACCAGGGTCAAATGTAGTCTGCATAATAAGAGGTAGTCGTGTTCGGAATTTTTGTAGTCTTGCATTTACACTCCACCGATCTTCTGCAAGGTTTAGCCGAAGCTAGAATGGTTTGGCATGCAGCCATTAGAAAAGTGATACGCCCTGCCTTGGCGAACAGCTGCATGCGGGGTCACGTGAAATAAAAAAAAAAAAAAAAAAAAAAGAAAAGTGATACTTGTGGTTCGCATACGCAGGTACTGTACCTTTGCAAAGTCGGATATCATCGCTCTCCTAAAACTAATCAATTCATGCTGACAACGAAAGCTATGAGGCAATTCAACTTTGATATATTGCAAACTGACCTATGCATTATCTCTGAGGTTGGCGTGCTCTTAGCATGGCCAATTAACAAGCTCGAACAATAGCTGTACTATTCATTGGATGAGCGAATACAGCTTTCTTGGAGGATTCCTGGAACAACGCACATATTCATATATCATAATGTTAGATTAATATGATGGCGGCACCAGCATTGTCATGCTCGGCCGGGATCTGCGTCAAGCTGACAAGAGCATACCCCACAATATCCCTCATGGATGTGGGCGGGGTACAGGTAGGTGTGATGCCAAATGGTAACCTGATGATATATGTGTTCATTGATATCGTCACGAGTCAAAGACCTACTCAAAGTGAAGTGCGATTGAACCTCTACTTGAGCTGCTGAAGGACTTGCCTTCACGCGCAGACGGTATTTGTTATATTTAATTCTGCCATATTCCCTCTATCCAAATTTTCACGGTCTCAAGCCAGGGTACGGGAGTGGTCAACGGTTGAAGAGCTTTGTCGGCTGCTCTTGACCTCACGCACCATAGCACGTGGTCATCAGCCCCAAATCCCAGCCGCATAAAGAGACTACCACAATGTCCTTCAACAGCACTGAATCAGCTCTCTTTGAGTGGGCTTCTCCACCAGGAAGTGAGAACCGAAGTGAGAACGTCGAAAGTAATTGTCAGTTTTTTTACTTTATTTTATTTTCTTTCTTTCTTCCTTAATTGTTTCTCTCTCATTTCTCTCTTTTGTCTATTTCCCATATACGGTTCCTGAGCAAGGTTATTTCTATAACCAGAAAATTCAGATGGCTTGGCGGGCATTACCTACATTTTGTGATTGACAAAGGGCAAATCCTTTTTACTTCAATCCCACAATTCTGTCCTATCTCGACTTTTAGAGCATGACTGACATTGTGATGAGTAAATGATCTAGTTCAATCCAATAGCAGTGCTGAGACTATTCAACCCACCAGTCAACCCCGCACTCTTCCTCCAACCTCTCGCGCGGATGATTTAGTGAATGTAGAGTGGAGGTCCAATGAGAATTATTCAACACACACCAGCTACAGCTCCACATCAGTGAATTCAGGCTCCTGGGATTCCTTTAGTAACTCCCGTGAGCACTATTCAAATTTTCTCCGTGAGCAAGTTGTCATTGATGATGAGTCAGTCCATAGCCATGAAACTGCAGAGCAATCATCCTCCGCTCTCAGAAGATCAGCTAGTGCTTTTTTCTCTGAGCCCAGTTCAAATTGCTCTGGCAGTTTTGTCAGTGATAACAGCAATGATAGCATTCAGAAACCCCCCCCAACCCCAAAATCCCAACAAAAACTCCCATTACGCATGTCAAGCTGGGTTAACGGAAGTGCTGGAATAAGGCCGCTGGTCCCATCTAATGACAGCATTCTGAGCTCCGAATCACACACCTCTGATGATGCATCTGTTGTCGACAGCGAAGACCCAGAAGATTTCCTTCCATGCCCCTTCAAATGGGATGGTTGTCAAGTCAAGTTTAGTCTTGCACAAAAGCCATTCTGGAAGTACCACGCCACCAAACACTTGGGCACCAATCTCCCTCCCGGATCACTAAATTGTACGTTTGAGAACTGCCCAATGACCTTCAAGGAAGAGAATCTATTAGAGAACTGGGGCAGATTCCTGGACCACTTTGCCGAGCATGTTAATGCTAAACTGGAGGATGTCCGTGCAGAACTTGCCACCCAAAACCTGAATAGCGATGAATATAGGGTGGCTCTTCACCAGAAAATGGAGATCGAGCAACGCTATGACCCCAACTTGTTGCAATATAAAACGCAGCAGGATGGTAGTAGAGATGGGATGCATATACCAATTAACCCCCATCTTCCAATTCCTCCTACTCCTACTAGTATCCCAATTAACACTGATTTCAATCGTCGCAATCGGGAAATGTCTGGACCAAGGGTGAGACAAATCGATTACTCGCCTTCCGACTCCTCTCCAGAAATCGAATTGAACTCCTGGACCGCCGCAGCTTTTGTTACTGCTAGACAGGGCAGTTCGGGTGAACGGGGCAGGTCCGAGCGTATCATGAGATGATGATAGCTGTGTTGCTGCTTCACTGGGCATATTCATAACCGCGACAGCTTTCAACAATTTGTATTAGGCGTCGGAACATTCTTTGGGTGGAGAACTTAGTGACATGCGTTTCTTTATTTCCTATTTTGGACTATGCAATGAGTGAGCAGCCTTTCCTTTCAGTGTGGTGTCGAGATTTGTTTCTCGGCTCATTGAGTCATCATAATAACTCTCTTTCGTTGTTTCGGGTTTTCTTTATGGTTTTTGTCTTTTCAGGTTGGCATTCTGATGTGGCGTGGTTACTCATGGATGTTTCATACTAAAGTACATGTATCCAACTTGGCAGCGATGGGTACTCCTACTTTCTCTTGCTCTCGAGTCGACATTCTTTCAATCTAAGCCTTCACTTACCTAACTAATTGATATCAGTTATCTCTGATATACTATGTTTGACATGTTCTAGTGCAACTCTTGTCAAATAGTGCGTGCTTGAATATGATAGGATGTCCAATAATGTCTGTACTCATTGTCAGTTCAGGGCTAATGTGGGATTGGTGAGTGAACCTGCATTCCCTCATTTATGGCACTGAATACATCAGGGTATTTACTTTAACTGTGAATCGTTGTAGTAAGTCAGGCCTCTGTGAACGCCTCGCTGACTTCAAGTAGGTTATCTCATCAATAATGCAAAGCCGAAGCCAAGTTAGCACCCTTTCTGCAATATTTATGCCACATTTGGTAAGACAGAAGCCTGAGAAGCGACACAGAGAAAAGAAAAAAGGAAATGTAAGTATGATAAAGCAGACAAGCTCTGTCCCAATGAGGAATGCATCGGAACTGGAATTACCTTAAGGCATCTGAGACCAGAGAGCTATGCATTTGCCATGATTTGAAGAACATAACATCATCTTTAGAGAATCTCCAAGCTTGTAGAGCTTTAAAGTTTGGAAGGTATGCTTGTACCCGAAACTGCTGCACCTCCAGGGGCGCAGGACCTTTCTTCTGTAACGTGATGCGTAAAGACCCTTGAAAGTGAATAGTGAAAATTTCATACGTTTGGCTGAGTTTCAATTGAAGTCTGCCATTGGTGGAAGGATCTGGAAGAGGATGAGCAAAGGCAGTAAGATTGGATATTGGTAATGGAACCCGGAAAACTGGGCAAATTTGCCATGGGATGCCGAGAGTAAATGTGAATGAGATTGTAATTGTGAGATGAGTTGGGGCTCGATTGTTTCTCGTGAAATAAAGAAGAGGTTTATTCCAATGCAGACTCTCAATTTCCAATCGCTGGTCATGCCAGTGCCAAGACGACCGCCACTGCTCAGCGCGGCCGCGCACCTGCACGTCGCAACCGCAATTCCCGAACGTACCCCGGCGCATCATCGATCAAATCTGAGGAAAGGCAGCTGGTGCCGTAGTCGCTGCTTTTTTCGATTGCAAACTTGACTGGGTGTAAATGTCCTCTTGTATATCTGGAATGTAAGAACGTGTATGAGAGTTCCAAGCAGAGGTCTGCAGGAGGTCCACATCGTGATAGTAATATAGGGCCATGAAGTGATAAGTCCGTGCTTCCTCATGAAGAGAGAAGCCTTGGGTATATTTATGAGATATTTGCAAGCGCAATTTAGCTAACATTTTTGTAGCCCTTAACATGATGCAAATTGAATCTGGCTCAATTAGCCAACCCCTTTGCTAATCCTGATACCAAATTTGAGGCCACCAACTTCTTACCATATCGTTATCACATTCTACATGACAGCATTTGTGCAATATCTAGTATTTGCTAGGCATAGTGGCAAAATGAGTTATGGCATCATGCTTATCATGTGATTGTAAGGGTAACCTCTTATATATGGCAGAATACATCCATCAGCAACAATAGGAGTTTGCGCCCTCAGTGCCCTCAGCTCCTAGAGCACAAGGCACTAGGGCGCAAACTTGACTCCACAATGCGTGATCCCGGTCTAATAAAATTCTGTACCCAGAAAGATTGGCTTTGTTCCAAACTTGGATTTGCCATGCTCGAACAGCATTCTGGTGCCTACCTGTCCGTCTTTTTTTTTTTTTTTTATTTCACGTAACCCCGCTTGCAGCTGTTCGCCATGGCAGGGTAAAAATACATTATACATCGTGCTGTATGGCAGAGTGCGCAAGAACGTCAATTGGGGTCGGATCTTGCAGGGCAGTTAGCAGAGAGTATCAGGAGATGGGTCATACTTGGAGGGCAGAGAGTGTAAGAGCAAAATATGACATTTTAATATCTCTTGGTGTCATGAGAGGAGAAGTGTATGTACGACAATACTAGGATTCATTGGCTTGGTTCTGATCACGGACTCAGGAGAATCGTCCAGGGTATTCGCTTCTTGTCAGGATTACAGGTCCGCTCACAAACAGTCACGGCGTTGGAGCTGCAGGAGCTCTCAACTTGTCCCCATGGCTCCCATCTTATACAGTAGGCGAGTGCCATGGCCTTTTCACTGCTGCTCACCAGGGAGGCATAAGAGTACTGAACTCAAAAAAAAAAAAAAAAAAGAAAGAAAGTATTCCTACCTTCCTCCTAAACCCTTGACGGTCTATAGTATCACTAACCATGTTTCCCTTACATATACCATAATTGCACCTATCCTGTTCCCTCCTCAAACCATAACTCGTTTTTACTAGGCCATCAAAAGCTGGAAATCTTTCCACTTCTCTGTTCACAACTTGTGAACACTCCCTGATTTCTTCCTCTATGTCTTTTTCTGTCTTTCCCTTCTAACATGCACTTGCCTCTTCTTGCGTACAAAAGACCCAATATTCTCTGGCATTTTTTTTGATCAAGTCTGGCTTGATACGGTTCTATTTTATAACTTACGAGTGTTAGAAGCGCCGACCATCATGGAGCAAAGTCTGCAACATCGAGAATACCAGAAATACTCTACACACAATGAAGATCAATCAATTTTATGGGCTTGATGTAATCATAAGGGGTATATGTATTAGGCTCGTTTTTAATCGCAAGCTCAATCCCGCCTTCGTTCCACGGCGCGTGATTTTTCTTCGATCGAACTTTGGAATGACGGGGAAACCAAACGACTCAATTTTGTCAATCCTCCCGTGGGTGTCTGCTGTTGAGGACGGACAGGTGCCCTGCCATGGCGATAAAAAACGATGTATAACGATAACAATGCATGTATCTCCCGGAGAGTCTGCACGTTCGGGATCCACCTAGAGCCAGACTGGCGACGTTAAAGACACGGCATCTTATCCCTCCACAGCTATTGAGTAAATAACAAGTGTCCTTGTCCTCTGCGAATATGCTTCTAGATCTATAGGCACACGTAGCACATCAAAGACTTTCTTTTGACATGAAGCATAGCTCTGCTCCAGAATCCATCAGTATCTCGTGTACCCTGCCTTCAATTTTCCCATGGCATTGTGGGAGACGCGCAAGCGTACAACGTACCTTGACCAGTAGACTCTTGATACTATCATGTCCAACATAAGAATATATTTGATACAAGGGATGTTCTTAAGTTTTCGCTTAGTCACCATACATATTCCTATGTTGAGCGAAGGCTCGACGCAACGAACTGCCCAATACAGTAATTCGCTTGCTTGCACTAGACCTATAAGAGTAAGCTCATCGATAAGAAGTGCATATATAAAAGGGAAAAGAAGCGTCGCATGGAAAAGCGACTCAAAATAGCTGAAAAGAATGCAGAAAGAAAAAATTGACCAGGAAAAATTACCGATTTTTCTCTCCTCCAAGTTCATCCTCTTGGAACTTTTTTCCGGACCTTAATCTTAGTTATCTGTTTTCCTGTATATTCCTTGAAATTTATTTTACACCTGTTTATATTCCGCACCCCTTCTTGTATCTCTTAGAGCCTTTCCTGTATATAGAACTAAAACAGGACTTTTTCGGACTGTCATCCATAGTATGGTGAATGCGAAAACTTGTTGCTTACTGTAATTCCGACAAGTTGGCTGGTTCCCGTAGCGTGGTCGAAGCTTTTCCTACTGCTGCAATTTTGGCTTGTCCGTACAGGATGCTTACCCTGAACACTGATCCCAACGTCCTGCCTTGGGTCGCTGCAACACTAGTCAAATCTGCTTGTTTACAGTGTTGTTTATTGCAATTACTATCAAATGTCTATGCTAACAACGATATCCATATCTCCAGTTCTGGCTGTTCACCCTTGAGAATGGTATGTACGGAATAGCATGCAAGGCACCGGTATGCCCGGAATGGGATGTAAGAAACGGTATCACGGAATAGGCACGTATGTCAAATATGGAAATGTTATGGGACAAATACAAGTATATAACCAGATATACAACTACATGCGTTCTTGTAGACACTCTTCCATGCCCCGACCCGACCCCATGTCCATTGCCCTTCTGCAGCTATCGCTTGATACAAGCCGAATCATCTCTAGCAAGCACATGAAATCCGTACTGCTAGAACAAAAAAAAAGGGGGGGGCGAGGGGGGGGAAGTGAAAATCAAAAACGAACTACCCCAATCCCAACTCACCCGTAGATCTTCGCTACATTGTTGGAACGGAGCACTTGCCAGACGTCCCTCTTCCCCAGCTCGACTCAAGAATCGAACCGGGGCCCTCAATTCTACACCTCTCTCCATAGAGTTTGTTGTTAGCTCCATTCTTGGAGATAAAAGCATTCCACTTCGGCCAAAGCGCAGGGCAGCTCGCAACAACAGAAGGGGAAAAAAACATAGACCCATTATCGCCCACCTCCCACCTACCACTATCCCACCACCACCGCCTCTCAACCCACCCCCACCCCAGCAGCACCGGCAGTCGCAGCAGCGTCCCACCCCCTCCCACTAATTCTCAATGGCATCGACGTCTGTTAAATCTGTGGGCCTAAATTGGTGCTGCATGTTACGGCACCCCCGGCTTGCCCGCACGGGCGACGCGGGGGACACAGTCGTGCGGACCAGCGGCGCAATACGACTCGAGCGCATGGTTTGGGTATGCGCGCCCATATGCGGTATGATTGATTGCATGCGATGTGCAGCGCCACAGGATATCCAATATTCTGCTTGGCAACCCGTCTCTTCAGGCGGGGTACGAGAACACCCCGATGTTGGGCGACGACTGTGGCAGTAGCTCCCCTCTCCCTCCTCCACCATCAGCGTTATCCCCCATCGTCTCTCTCCGCAATTTGCACATGTGCTACACTGCCGGAATTTATACCAGTCTTCACTTGCGTGCACAGTTGCAACAGTGAGCTGGGCGCTGGGAGTATCCTCCCACCCATCCCCCCTCCCTCATAGTGGCAGCCTTAGTCCTCCGCCATGCCGAACTATGTATCTGTGGCTTCCGCCCTTCATCTCTCCACCATCCAGTGCAGTTCCTGCCAGTGGTGGTGCCGGATGTCCAGTGAGTCGCCCCCTGCTTCCTTCCACCCCTTTCCTTCCCCCGCACCCGCACTCTCTACCCGACGCGGAGTGAGTCCCTTGCGTAATCCTGGTTGTAGGAAAATACTGACATGGGTCCTAGCTTCGTCCCAATCCTACTCCTCCAATGGGTCCAATCCCCATCGGTGCTGCACCTCCAGCATCCTCGACACGCGCCGCCAGCCTCAGCCCCGCTAACTCCGTCGACTGCGGCGCCAAGGCCTCCCGCTCCTGCCCCTCTCCCTCTGCCACCAGCATCAGAGAAGTAAGGACGGTGTCATCGTCAATCTCGTCGGTGCCTTGCTCCTTTCCAGCTTTCAAAGCCGGTCGCACCTGCAACGCAAGAGACGAAATCCGTTCAAAAGGAAGAGAAACAAATTCCTACTTCCGCAGTCCACTACCGCATGCACCGCCATCATTCCGCTCTTTCCCCTGCCCCTCCCGAGGATTCTGAAGAGAAAAGGTAGCCGAAGCCACCAGAACCAAATCCGGAGGAAAAGAAAGAAGCCCCGTCACTTCCACCTCTACCGCAGATGAAAGCAAACTTCGGAGCAGGATACCATTATCATTACTCGCCCGATGGTGCCCGTCAATGGGTTTCCGTTTCCGTTTCCGGTACCGGCTCGAGCACAACCTCAAGCGCAGGAGAAGCTGGATGGCTTGAAGGAGATGCAAGAGGCAATCAGGCAGTTGCAATTGCCCAAGGACGGTGAAGGCTCCGGCTCCACCCAAGCACCAGAGGTTGGGCCAGCCCTGCGTAATCTCAAAGGAAGAAGAGGAGGAAAGGAAGAAGGAGCAATTGGGAGGAGAAAAGGAAGGAGAGACCGGCATTCACCCCTACCCCGTCCCAGCACTACCGATGCCTCCCGCTGCAGCTAGCCCCACTCCACCTTCAGGAAATGTCATCTCAAGTGACCCAACCACCCACCACCCGTTACCCTCCAGGACACTTCCACCACGAGCGTTTGCGTCTTACCACCAGGCTCCAGAATACGTGGCACTTCAACGCTGCCTATTACGCACCAGGAGTTCTATCCGCCGATGACGAAGAGTATTTTAGTAAGCTTCCCTAGTCTTGTTCCTTTCCTGCCCCCACTTCATTTTTATCCTCTTGCGCATCTTTGTTTCTCTCCGCAGTTTCGCAATTGTCGATTCGTGCCTTCGGGTCCCCCTCCCAAATTCAGAAGAATAACTACCGGCAGAGACAATTCCCGCAAGTGCGAACACTCTCCACCACTTGTAACTGCCTCTTTATCCCCAACAATAACTTGCTGTATCCCCTCTTTCACCTCCTTTGCGGCTTCCGTGAACTGATTTTTTTCCCGGGAAGTTTGTCAGACATACCCCTTTCCTTATCTTCCTTATTCTCTTTCTCGGGATGCCAGCCACCCACACCCTACTCCTTTGGTAAGGGTTCCCACGAGGTGGATCTGCACTGTGAATCTGAGTTCGAATCTGAACCGGAATTTAGCGATGAACTTGTTAAACTAGACTTCGATCTAATCCCTATTGACGAGGATGACGATAACGTTGACGTTAGGAATGAACTCCGGAAATCATTGCCCGACTTCAACTAGACTCTGGTCCGATGTCAACTTCCACTTCGATTCCGATTGCTCTCCTCTTTTATCTTTTCGAGCGGGCGCAATTGCCTTCGGATTCTGTGAATTGGCAATGGAACCGCATATTGTGAATTGGTGATGGAAACGTTACCGCTTCCTAAAATTAGGCTTTATAGGGGCCTTGTCAGTATGTTCCATGACCTCCACTGTTTCCGATACGATCTGTGGCGCTATCCCAGGCTTTTTATCTTGCAATTGCGTTGATACTGGGGATGGGAATGGAGATGCCGGTGGCGATGGAGGTGGTGCGTGGGGTTGGTGATTGAGCCGTTTTCCGAGGGTATTGTGAGAAGTGCACTGCGGAAGGCACTATTGGTGATAACGGTGGTGATTCGGAAACGATGGTATAATTGTCAGCACTAATCTCTATCTTCTACTTCGACCACTGCAGGGAGAATTTATATTAGCATTTTCCGGAATCATCCTGACCACGCAAAGCTGACACATCAAAAACAATAGATAAGGGACACACCAGAAAGCACGACCGTCACCATCTTAGTCACTATCATAACAACACTCCATCTGCCATCCTATCAACATTGCGCAGTCCTGTTCACTGGCTCTGGCCTTCTCCAGTCATCCCCGTCACTCCCACCACAGCCCTCCTTTCCCGAGGTCTATAGTGGTAACGAAGCCGACATAGAAATCGAAAGTTTTCCCAGCAGACTATAGAACTAAAACACACAGCGGCGAAATGGGGAGAAAGCAGTGCTGAACACCTCCCCTCAGCGAAACCCAGCCGGAGAAACAGCGGGGGATGAGGAAAGAGGAACGAAAGGAGAAGGAAAGGTCGAAGCGGAGATTAAAGCCTGAAGTTGTGCGGCATCGGATTTCTTTTAGCGCTAAAGCGGAGAGAGCCACCACCACAACTGCGCCCGGTGGACACCTCCATGGTATCACACCCGGCACGTGTGCAGGTGGTATTGGAGTTCTAGTCGATATGATGGTAGATCGGCGGCAGTCAAAACGCACGATACGTCCAAATCTACACTGTCAGTGCCCGAGAAGGGGAATATGAACGGGCATATTTCGCTTCTGGGGACCGCGGAGACGTTAAAGGTCGAAGATGATTTTACTTCTGGTAGTAGGAAGGGAAGGGGAAGTGTACAGCCCGCCGGAGATACCGAGAACCCTACGTCCGATGCCGAAGATTGTGATAGTGGGGTAGGGGGAGTGAGGGAGCAGGGACAGCGTTCTTGGTGTTCTTCAACATAGCGGTACGAAGCGATGAGATGAGGCGACGATAAAATACAGCGAATCAGTAGTGCGGAGGTAGTCTGATTTAGAGTGGGTTTGAGCGATGGATGTCGTAGCGAGAATGCGATGTTGCAGCGATTATGAGCGATTAAAGTGTTAGAGCCTCACAACGGGATCAAAAATAAGATCACCATTTTCGACTCCTAGCAATGCTTGGTCACTTCCGAGCCTCACCGTTTACCTTCGCAAATCAGATGGCTTTCCACGGCCTAAAGTATTGATGTAAGTTTAATTGTCTATGCTTTGTGACAAGGTCACTCGAGACGCGTCGACGTTCCTGACTCACTGGAAACGTAGAAAACTGGAATACCAGGCGATTGTAAGCCGGAAAGCTGGGTATACTGATGAAGTTAGCGATTCGGGAAACAGCTAGCTCCGCCGGTTATTTAGCAAAGTGGGGGTAAAAGCTCGCTATATATGCAGGGGTAAGTTGGGCTAAGTCGGGAGCGCTGGTGATGCGAGGAGATTGTGTGTATGGTGGGGAAGCTGCTAATGGAGGTCCGCGACTCCTAGATATCATATGGAGCCATAGATACCTGGTAGCGCCTAAATTCATCATGCTTACATAGTGCAATTAGGACACTCTCAGGGCCGCCATATTTGTATGATTGGTATCGCTGCGGAGTAAGAACGTCGTACACCAGATAGGATGGCGCCTACAAATCATTGCAAGGACACGAATTGAAAACTGCAAAGCAATAAACAATCACCATCCACTCAAACACAGCCTCAAAGTGAAACTCTAAGGCTCTTTACAATAGTTTTCACCTTCCTTACTCTGACAGTTTTGTGATCTGCCCCACTGCTCATTCAATTCAAGATGGATAACTTGAGAGCTAGAGGTACATGGCGTCGCCGGAGGAGAGGAAATTTTGTGGATAACCTTCCGATCAGGTGAGTATCCAAAATAATGGCACTTCTTTACTACATTCCCTAGGCTTACCTCTAACCAATTATGATCTTGAGTCGCGCGATCAATAATAATCTACTACCTGGTTATGGACTGACCAGGATCAGTAGCAAACAAGGGAAAGCGAATGGCAACAAGGGAAAGCGAATGCACTGTGGAACCCGCTGGAAAGGATCCATTGACGACCTGAGCGGCCCTGAGATCTTATATGTTTGCCGACAACAATGTTCACGAATGACCGACATAGGAAACCACCAATAATCCCAAATTTCAACAGCCAATATAGGATTCAAACACGATGCAGGAATCAAAACCGGAATAGGGGATAAACAGTATAGAGAATTATGATGCCGAAATCGAAAGGGGGGATCCATGAGTTGTCGGAGTGAACCGGCTGGTCAAACCATTCCACCACGTCGGGACAGCGGCTTGACCAATTAACCTGTCAGCTGCGGCCCAAACGGCAATATAACTTTCCTACCTATTACTCTCACTAAAAATCCTAATATTTATTTCACATTCACCAAGGTAAGCATATTTATATTATACTATTCAATAAGGTAAAGTTTGCTATTATAAATGATATTTCTATGTTCCCCTCATTTCGTCCCTTTGGTAGGGTTTCGAGTTACTTTGTAATTTTCCTTCCTCTTGCTCTCCCTCTTTTCCATAAATGAAATTTCTTTTTCGGCCAACTTGCTTTTTCTGTCGATGATATGATGCTTCCTCTGGTATCCCCATAGATTGTCGTTTGTCCAAAGGTAGGTTGATGATACCTCATGGTGATTGCCTACTGCGAGATTAGAAAAAAAAAACCAGGAAATCCGCTAGATTGTAGCGGGAATGGTGCAAGATCCCATGGCAAATTGTTTCCGCTCGAGCAGATAAAACAAGGAAGCAACCGGAATCGGAGTCGACATTGCACGAGAGTTGGGTTGAAGTCATGGGTGATAAGTTCCAGGGTTCATTCTTAATGTCGTCGCTGTCATCCGCCTCTTCCTCATCGCCGTCGTCACTATCATTCTCATCAACCGAAGTCAAGCCCAAAAAGTTCGTCAAATTCGAGTTCAGACTCTTTCGCATTTGCTGTCCACTCCAGGGTTCCCTACCAAGAGAATAGGGTGTGTATGGTTGGCTCCCCGAGTAAAAAGAACGACGGGAAGCTAAGGAAGGAAAGGGGTATATTTGAGAAACCTCCCGAGAGGGAAAAAAAAAGACACATTCACGGAAGCTGCAAAGAAGGTGAAAGAGACGGCGCAGGCGGTAATTGAAGGAGCTAAGGCTGAAAAAGGGTAATACAGGGGTATGTGGACTTCTCCGGAGGTAGTTCTCGATAGGGTATCTCAGCGGGAATAAATCGAGAGTCGTATGTCTGCGTAAGAGAAACAAAGAGGCGCAAGAGAGTAAAAAGGAAGAGAAAGCAAGAAAAGAACAAGTGGCAGGCAGAGTCAACAGTGGCGACAGGGTATATATTGAGATTGGAATTGGAGAGAGCAGCGGTAGCAAAGCGTAAGGGTCATCGTCATCGTCATCCTTTAATCAGAAATCAATTTCGGAAGAGAAAACCGTGATTGAACTCCATTACACCCCTCCACAGCACCATGCATCGGAGGGAATAATTATCGACTCTTCTGCAATCTATCTTCCCTCTATGACACAGTATCAGGAAGCATATACCACCCTCCCTGTGCCAATCAATATCACAACCGTGGGGTCTGACCTAATCCTCGACCCTTCGCTTTCAGATGCCGGGGTATCAAGCTTAAATATTCGTCGGAATATACCGTCTGTGGACTGCCGACGGGAGAAAGGTCACTGGACGCAAAAGCGGTATGTTCGAGTGAACGGGGTAAGAAGTGCGGAGGAAAGCAGGATTGGCGTTTGCTATTGTTCTCTAGATTGTCAGTATCAGCATCAGCAATACGGCAATCATCGCTATCACAGTTATTAGCACAATCATCACTCCATCTCCCATCCCACCAATATTGCACAACCTTCTTCACTTCCTCCACTTACTTCATCCATCCCACCACCCCTCCCCTCTCCTGAAATTGACAGTGCCGCTGAAGCCGGCGTAAACATCGAAAGTTCCTACCCCAAGTATAGAACTAAAACACACAGGCAGCATCGCATGCATGGAAAGACGAAATTGGATGAGGCATCAGGGAAAAGGAACGAGGCACAGAATGGGAACAGGAAGGAAAGGCCGAGGCGGAGATCAAAAGTCAGATGGGAGTGTAAGTGCTGTGGGAAGAGGAGGCAGAGGAGGCAGAGAAAGAGAAGAGAAAAACTGAATAGCGAGAAGACGAGTCCCGAAATGGATCGAAAGAGCAAGTTAAAAAATTATTCCGAGCATGAAATGGGTGCATGTGCGATGGCAGATGCAGCATATGGTGATGCCAGTGGAGGCTTCCCAGCTCCCGCACAGGCGCCAGGGTTCTATCCCCAAGAAAGAAAACTACCACAACAACTACCTCCCACAGCATAGGCGGTGGGCTACTCTCTCCGGGGTACCGTCCGCTCATAATATCCACTTCGATTAATACCTCTTTAGCCTCTTTGCCTACCCCTCTCCACCGGCTGTTCAATCCCGCCTTTGCAGCATCCTGTCTTTCGCCCTTCCCTACCTCCTCTGGCCCTTTTCTGCTTAGCAGCATCCCTTCCAACGTTACTGTCCCCAGATTTAGTAACGATTGACAGTCATACACCACGAGTCCGAGTGCCTTGTTGACCACAATAGTAAATCTGAAAATCTGCCGCATCCCCTGCTGACTGCCGCGTCTAGAACCATTATAACTAGCATCAGTACGGCGCGTCCAGCAGCTCCTGGGACTTGATGTTTCTGAGGTGGCAGACGATAATAAGGGATTGTATCAGAGTCTAGAAGACTTATGCGAAGCATTATGACGGCCATTTTGTGTATGCCTTTGGCAATCGCTGACGGGGAGTAGGGAGAGGTAAAGAATACAGTCGCATCGAGAGTATGGGGGCAGAGCTCCTGGGGAGTGCAAGAAGGCGAGCGGGCTTTGGTTGCGACACGGGAACAGGTAGCTATAGAGATCGAAAGAAGTTTCCTCAGACCACAGGCATGCAACAACGCCAAGGGGGTCAAGAGGCCGTAGGCAGCACCGGGGAGCAATGCCATGAGGTTGAAGGCTGATTCGAGGGCAGGGGCGTATGCATAGTCTTAGACTAGGGTCACGGCGTTTCGGGGGTGCTGGAAACATTCGAGCAATATCATTCAATGTTCCTACAACTAGAATTAGCATGGATGCTTTTGGTGATAAAAGGGATGAGAGGGAGGAAGCAAGATGCGGATTAGATTAAGAAAGGGGACTGTACTGGAAACGGAGAGAAACCGAGAAGAAGCATGACTGAGTCGCTGAGATGTTGGCGGAGAAGGAGGCAGCTGGTTTCGGGGCCACCGGTTCCGGAAGGGGGTAGATGGTCATGAGTGCCGCAGCGATGCGTTGCGCTGCAGCATGGGTCTAGAGCGGATAGTTTGGAGCTGCACGAGCGAGCTAGTATGGATTATGCTTGCTGGGGGCCGAGGAGTTCTGGCTGGCGGCATCTCTGGTTTGCTGTTTGTTGTTTGTTCGGCTGGCGATATGTTGAAGCGGCACAGAGGATAGGGCAATTGCGCAATAGCAAAGGAGAAGGCCGTTCGGCTTAGTTGGCATCGAACGGGGCATTCGAATGCATAGCGGAATCATAAAGGTATCTCGGCAGCAGTGCACTTAAAGACTTGCATCAAGGATCCTTGGAGCTGCTCAAATACCTTTTCCGCTTCTCCGCTGCGGACTTAGCGACGCAGAGGTGCAGATGGGTTTGTATGAAAGGGCATCACGTGCACAAGTCCCTGCAGGGGACAAGTCGGAGAGCTTCCGGAGGCGATTTGGGACATGGACGAGGAGGGAACCTCGCTTAACGCTCAGAGTGTGTCGACATAGGTGCAAGAATCAGAGGTGGGAATTGACGCTTAGTTCACGGCGGATGCGGCCACTTGCGGCTAGCGGCAGGGCGCTTAGGGGGATATCGAAAGCAATCCCGGGGCACAAATGCTCTAGTCGGCATGATGGCGGATCGGTGGCAGCGCAAAATGCACAATGCTACCAAATCTACACTGTCAGCGTCCGTGAAGGGGAATATAAACGGGTATACTTCGCTCCTGGGGACAGAAGTCGGAGGTTGAAGATGACTATTTCCGGTAGGAGGAAGAGAAGGAAATTTATAACCTGCCAGAGACCGAGAGCCCATCTCCAATGCCGAAGGAGCAGGCCGAGTGATGACGGAGACAGGCGCAGGGTGGAACCGCAGGCTGATGACAGAGAGGATGAATCGCGAAAGAGTGGGGATGAGGCCTCGGGCTCCAGGGGCCGCAACTGCGGTTGCGCCTCCACCGGCTCTTTCTCAAGCCCCAAAGGCTCCAAACTGCATAGCAATCACAACAAATCATCGCAAACCCAAACCGATTTGTTTTAGCGGGGTTTGTCTCCCCCGGATGCGCATAACCAAAGCCACCTCCGCAACCGAAATCAGCAGCGCCAAATCCCCGTGTAGAAACAGCTTCCAGATGAGGCGAGGATGAGGAAGGCGGTGACAAAGGAAAGCTGGAGACGATAGTCATTGTATTGAAGGGCGCGTTGAGCTTTCTATGACGTTGCGGACACTAGGAGAGGGGACAGGTTCCGCTGTTATAATTAGCACCATTGGGGCACTTCGGTATGGAGGCAAAATTATGTCGGTGCAGACTCAAGCTCCCCAAGCTTCCCCTGCGGATATTTCGCAAATACCACTAGCAACTAGGACAGATAATTCAAAGGCGATACCTATCCAGTTCCACCCACCTCCGTCCCCTGTTACCGGATTTGGTGCGTGTATCTATTACTCAACCAGAGCAATCTCTCGAGAAATCGGAACAAACAACCCGAAAAACTAAAGGGGTATATGCCGCTGCCGCCATTTTCAGTCCCCGTTTCCCGCACGGTGCCGCAAACAAGTACACAACAACAAAACGCAGCAAGGAAAATGGAAAAGGTGAAAGAATGGTGGCATGACAATGAGGAGGACGGAAAAGGGGTCAAGAATGTGTCTGTAATGCTAATGCACAGCGAAGAGAGAGGGAGAATGGTTCAGTAGGGTTGGAATATGGCGGGTGCAGAAGGATTCTTAATCGCCGTTGACGAGGTTGGGGGAGATCGAAGGAAGTAGTAGGAAGCAATTGTATGAGGTGGACTTAAGCTCTCTTAAGCTTTGTTTGTGGGGACACGAGAGCTTAATACAACGTGGATGCGATGGTTGGGGATCTTGGCGCGGGGTGTCTTAGTCAAGGCTGGTACAAGGGTACTTCCGGCTACCAGTATGATATGTTCATAATCCGGTTTGCAATTCGCCCTTGCAGAAACGTAAAACTCCTCCACCAACTGAACTCCATATTCAATTCAAGATAAGTCTCTTTGTACGTATACAAGATAATGTGATTTCGTTTGTGAATATATATACCCACATATGCAGTTTCTTCGCAGTCGGAATGGAGAGGGAAAAAAAAATAGAAGCGGGCATAGAGCGGCGATTCTGACGCTTGCTTTTGTCCCATGGCCGCTGGTATCTGGAAATCAGAATAGTGGGTTTTATCCCCAGGTTATCATAGAGAAATAACATGAATCTTGGACATCACTACTGGAGGAAATATTATTGTCTATCCGTGATTTTGTGTCTCGTTGCAACTAGCCTCAATGGTTTGAGTTCGAAGCTGACCTCGAAAGCGCAGTGACCCAGAATAAGTTTAGGGGGATGCGTTGCAAACCGTACCGTCCGCTGGGTAATTTTTACTGTCTTCCGCGAAGGAGCGCAGCTAATCATGTTCTTGCAGCCTCTGTGAAAGGTGACGGATGTACCGCAGCTGTACCACCTCTTTCCATCTCGGTCTAGAATCCGCATGAAAAGGTACTTGATCTTGCCTATCCTTTATGTATGCGTAGCATAGGATATAATATATAAAGTACGGAGGTGAAAGAGCATACGAGGCGGTACTATACTTGATGTAGGATGTAATTGAGATGGGGGTCTTGGAGATCCAGAGTTGCGGATTGGGGCGGGAAGGTACAGCATACATTACTTCCAACTACCAGTATGACGCGGGACATCTGTAACCGAAAAAAAAAAAAAAATTAAGAAAAGTGAGAGAGGAGTTATATTTGTTATCGTGTATGTATGGGAAATATCACCAAGGGCAGCTCCTGGCTGGCCACGCAAGCACTAAATTATGCCCTCGGTTAAACGAATGTTACAAGTGGTCCTTTTCCCATTATATACCAATAATACTAGGGGAAAGTCAACGGCGACTTGAAGCGGCATCGTAGAAGTGCTGGAATTCATGGGAACGATAAAGAAGTGATCCCCCCGGTTCCAGCTCCCAATTTTAATGATTCCTTGGTAGAACGGAGGTTCTATTCACAGGTATTTTATCGGGGAACTATCGCTGACTGAGCAGGTACATTGGCTGCCTCTTGACATGCCTCAAGAGAAGCCATATTCAGCATTACCGCAGCAATTTGCATGCTAATGACAATTCTCAATGATGCAAATACAATGACGCTGGCGCAAGATTATTTGCATGTTTTATTACATATGTCGAATGCCAGGTTCCTTCTATGTCACACGATCCAGTGCAAGCAAAGAAACTAGTCTAAACGACAGCTGGGAGAAGTTTTGACTTGGATATTCTATATATTGCCGGCGTGGAGTGTAAGTAGGAGGTTGCTATAGAATCCGAGCAGAACGGCGCAGCGGGGGTACAGGCAGGCGGCAAAGAGGTGTATCAACACAGTCGCGGAGGGAGTAGTACCAAGCCTCCGGTTCAAGTATAAGTATGTCAACACATGGGATGTTTGCAATCGGCTTCCTGCTAGCAAACTACTATGGCTGTACCCGACTGGTGGTGGTATTCCAGACTGGTCGGGAACCATATTTTGTTCGCGAACTGACTGCCGCGAGCAGACTAGAAAACCAGTCTATTCGCAAGGAGAGTGGAACACTACCTCAGCTCAAGTACCACTCGGTACCTCTATGTCGCATGCGCAATAAGCATAGGCGGACCAGGTACCGTCCACTAGCACACACCCCCCTTGTCACTATCATATTACTCCACAAGTTGCTGCTAAAAAACTTATTCCAACTTGCACGTCCGCTACCGTCAGTGCAACAAAATAGAGTCTAAAATCAGCCTGTTTGTTTTTTGCTGCACTTCCATATTTCTATACCGTAAGAACCCAGAATTTACAATCGTACCAATATTTCTATCAGCAAAAAAGCTTTCCAGGGACATTACCGGATATGCTATAGGTATTTATTTGATGAGTTGCATGCCAGAGGTTACACCTTCAACTCGTTGTAAAAAAAAGGCAATTCTGGTAACTGTACTAATCAGGGGGATGAGAGCGATTATCTTGATGAATATAGTGCCATTGGTATCATAAATACTTATAATGCCTTACTAGGACCTTAGGTCATAGGCGAGCATATAGGTACATGTAAGTACATTCATGTTCCTGACTGGACTGGGTGTCCGTAGCTAGACGGTAGTTCGCGAGGAACACCACATATCCCTCAAGAACATAGTATGTTTGCGAGCAGACTAGTCGGCCCGTGCTGTTTCTACCGATTCCCTGCGCAGCCTCCTCCGCCTTCCCAATCTTCGTCAACCAGTCCCCTTGCCTGTCATCGTCATCAAGCAATCAAGTCCCCTCAGACACCTAGAATTGCGACCCCAATTCCTTGAACCTCAACACTCGGTGCCTGCCGCCCTCCACTCCGCCCCTTGCTAAGTAGCTCACCGTTAACCACACCTTTACATGTCCCATCGCCCTAGGAACCAAACTGCACACGGCAGACCAGCACCATTATCAGTGCGTAACCTACTACCCAGCATCACAAAGACCTAGGAAAAGTTCACCATGAATTCAGATAAAGCATTTCAATTTCCAAAACATGCAATACTACCCTAGACTCACTAGCTTGTACAGAATAGATCCTTCACAGTGCATCTCGCCATAGCCCGCAGGGCGGCATACGAGTAATGACATATAAAAATGTAAAGATAAAATAAAATAATAATAATAATAATAATAATAATAAAAAAGATCAACAGTGCATACAACTGAAACCTACAGCAACTATTAAACTGCATTAACAGAACCCGTGCCCATATTCGCGGTGAGTTTAGCTCTTTTTAACGTCTTCAACACTTGTTCCATTTCTTTACGATCTCGCTTAACTGCCCAATCCAGTGGTGAAGGGAGACTCCTATGGAGGACAGGAAATGGATCAGCCCCTCGAGTCAGCAGGATTTTGAATATCTCGTCCTCCCCCTTATATACAGCTGCACACAGGGCAGTTCCATACTTGCCACCCACAAGGTTGGGATCCGCCCCTCGATCCAGCAGCAATGTGACCACTTTCTCCTTGCCCGAATCTACAGCTTGACACAGGGCAGTTCCAAACGTGCCAGCCACAATGTTGGGATCTGCTCCTCGATCTAGCAGAATTGAGACTATTTCCGGCCCCGAATGATGAGCAGCTACACCCAGGGCAGTTCCATACTTGCCACCCACAAGATTGACATCCGCTCCTGCATCGAGCACAAGTGTGAAGATTTCCACGTCACGTCTATACGCAGCTGTCCCCAGGGCAGTTCCAAAGTCACCGCCCACAACATTGACATCTGCTCCTCGATCTAGCAGAAGTTGGACAATTTCCTTCTCACCATCATATACAGCGTCAGCCAAAGCACTTCCATAGCTACAACCGATAACAGTAGCAGCTGCTCCTCGATCTAGCAGAAGTGCGACTATTTCTTTATCACTATTGGATACGGCTGATCTCAGGGGAGTCCTAATGTTGGCATCTGCTCCGCGATCTAGCAGAAGTCTGACAATTGCCCTGTCAAGCTTGGCTACAGCTCTAACCAGGGCAGTTCCATACTTCTCCATATTGACGTTGACATCCACTCCTTGATCAAGTAGAAGTAAGATAATGTCCTTATTTCCTCCGTCTGTAGCTGCAATTAGGGCAGTCCCATACTCGCCACAAACAACGCTGGCATCTGCTCCATGATCTAGCAGAAGTGAGACAATTTCTTTCTCACACTTAGCTGCAGCTACAGCAAGGGCAGTTCCGTACATGCCGCCCACAATATTGGCATCTGCTCCATGGTCTAGCAGAAGTGAGACTATTTCTTTCTCACTTGCATAAGCAGCAGCATAAAGGGCAGTTCCCCACGGACCACACAGAATATTGACATCTGCTCCATGGTCTAGCAGAAGTGAAACTATCTCTTTCTGCCTTCCATATGCCGCGGCATAAAGGGCAGTTCCATACGGTCCGCTCATACCATTGATATACGCTCCTCGATCAAGCAGAAGTGAGACTATTTCTTTGTCACCTCTCAATGCAGCTTTGGCTAGGGCAGTTCCATATTGGTTACTCACAAAGTTGGCATCCGCGCCTTGATCTAGTAGAAGTGAGATAATATCCTTATAGCCCATAGATGCTGCGGCACCTAGGGCAGTTCCAAACTCGCCCCACACGATGTAGGGATCATCTCTCCTGCACAGTGTTTGTTTCACTGTCCATACTTCTCCACTCTTGGCAGCTACATGCAACAAAGATTCACCACAATCGTTCCATAGGCGCATGTCAAGGTTCTCAGGAACCCACAAGTAGCTAGCCAACTGTCCTAAGCCACCGATTGCCACAGCAAAAATGGCTCGTAAGGGGGTTGATGATATTGAACGCCAGATCGTAGATAACCCATATTTCCACTCATTCGCACCTAACCATGTCGACCATTTCACATAAGCCCCACTCGGTTGGTTAAAAGAACCCAAGAAACTGTGAAGCAATATGACTTTTGGTGCATACGGCGAAGGAGTTATAGCCATGTTGGTTAAGGGCATAACTAAGGATTGATAGGACCGACAGTGTTTCAACCAGTACTGACCGGAATAGTTGTACAGAGGGTGATCATCCACACAGTCTTGCACTTGCGACCTACCTGAGTGCAGGTTCTGGAGGGTCCACAAACAAGCCTCAGCAACAAGAAGCTGGGCGTCCAGAATACCCCATTGTGAATTCGTTGTTGTTAGGTATTCTGGTACTGATGAGTGCACAAAGCGGACAACATCCAGAGAATTGTCTAAAATAAGTAATCCCTTGCAAAAATCAAATAAACGGTCAAGTCCAAGCACCTCTGTGGCCTCTGTGTCTTCTTCAGCCTGATAGAGGGGGAGTGTCGAGTCAACCTCTGCAGCTGCACACAACTCACTGGGACTCAATAGTCTGCAGGAAACAAGCATCCACTTGAGGGCACGCTCCGCCAGGACAGGTGCACTTTCAGGCTGCAAGCCTATTGAAGCCATGATATCATCATACACCTCTGTTAAATCTTTGGGTAGCCTTCCAAGCCGTTTATAAACATCCTGCTCAAGATCAAGAGCACAGAGGGCTTGTAGTTGATAGTAAACCCAGAGAAACCTGATGCATTCATTCATAAGTACCTCTGAAAAAGTACAGTGACTGAAATAGTACCTCACTACCAAAGCTTTCCGCCTTGGAGTGAAGAATAACAGATATAGGATAGACAGGTACTTACATTCCATTAGCACCACTCAGAAGCACTTCTTTGATATTTGTTCTAAGGTTTGACGACACCGTTCCTTGGAGCAGCCTCTTGTTCTCAATTCTGGTTTCCAACTCCTTTTCAATGTAGTTTTTGATATCCTCAGCATTATCTCTCGCCTCAATGATTATATGAGAAATGTTCTGCATCCGGCTTTCAATATCCAGACTATGGCAGCTGGTTACCAGCAACTTGACAGAAACTCTCGATTTCTTCATAATGGTGAAGAGCGCATCAAGAATTGAAACTATTGAGTTTTGGGAGCATTCATCGAGAGCATCTAAGATGATGATTGGGTCTCGGTAACAGTCAACCAATTGGATGAGAAGGCTGATAGTTGGATCAAGTTGATCGTACGCGGTAGAAGGGTATTTCTGTTCTCTTTTGTAGACTTCGTGTACAATTGTACATATCCTGTCGGTGTCCGGAAGTGCAAGCTGTTTGATTAGGGAACGTAAAATTTGACGGGCATCACGACGGATATCCTCGTCACGCTTGCAATAGAAGAATGACACTTTGCCCACCATCAGCTGCAAATGATCAATAGTTGCAGAACTATAAAAGATAACCACAGCTTTGTTAGCCTTTTGCTATAGAACCTTCGAAGAGGGGGTCTGATCCTCACACTAGCTTTGTCTTTCCGGTACCAGCTGAGTAAAGGTTAAAAAAAGGAGTTAGCAATTCTCTGAGACAGGTACTAGCAAGGTCAACTCACGAATGCCATGCAGCCATAACATTTGCGGCCGCTTTGATTCCAGCCAGCTTTGAAATTCCTGTCTTCCAAAAAACCATCGCCCAGTACCCTCTATACAGCCCTTTTGTGCAAACTCATGGTGGCTTTGATATGGGACCTCAGAACACCATTTGAGGATATCATCCTTGTCCCTTTCTAAATCCCACAAATTATTATTTCAACTTCATCAAGAGAGTTCCCACGAAATACCTCCAATTTGTTTATATAAGATAGTGACAGCTGCATCCATTTGGGCTATGATAGGCTCAAAGCTTTCGAGAAGTACCTTAAGACAGTTGAAGACTTCTAGAAACGCCAAAGTTAGACCAAATACACCAGGCTTACTGGAGCAAGTTCATACCTTCATTAGAGTGTCTTGACTCCTCTTGATCTGTGTTTGATAATGATTTGAAGTGCTAGATTAGCTGCAAAGTGTTATAAAGTTGTAATTGGAGCAGGCTTACAATTTCTCACTATACCAACTGCGATGTTCACTGCCGACTCTGGCCCATCTAGTATCTTGAGCTCTTCCAAAGCACCTTGACATGCTGCACTGTTCGGAATATCTTTCGCTGATATAAATGTCAGTTTCAAATTAGTCATTGCGCTGCAAACGGTGGAAATGAACCGTGTACCTTCATTACCCATGAAGCGTTCCACGAGAATGCTCATGGCATTCAATATTACCATATATAATTTTACAAGAGTTACGTGCAGGTAGTCCCTTGCTCTCCTCCTCACTCCAATAAGTACTTCCTCAGACGTTAGATACAACTGCTCATATATAGCGCCTTGGCTAATGAGCCTTGTCATGCGTTCAATTCCGATCATTGCTTCTTCCATAGACTCTTGCTCGTCAACAATAATCTAGTAGACCAGACCTTGTTAGTTACTCCATAATAACCTGCTGCAATTAACAATACCGGATAGATAGGTTTCAGACGATCAGAATCCCTTGGAGTGGTTTACTTACTTGCAAGATCAACCTAACACCTACCCAAGGCACAGCAGCATGCATCGGGTCATATTGTAGGACTATATCTCCAATTTCCTTGAACTTATTAATCCAGTGCACCACTGCTTGTGCCTTTTGACCCACGTCTGCTACCGTATCCCCAGACCTGAATCTCCAGCCGTTTGCTTTGGCTTTCTCTTTTGCCTGGTTTGCAACACGCAGAATTTCTTCCAAGAAGCCAGCTGTACTGGGCTGTGTAATTCCGCGCTCTGCTAGGATCTTTTTGGCAGTCCCCGGCAGCTTTTTGTGGGCTTCTACCCACAAGTTTACGGAACTATCATCCTGCTGTTGTTTGGCTGACTCAGTCGGAAGTTTGTGGCAGGGTTCATGGTCGCCGGAATGCTTCTCCTGATCCATATCAGTAGCCGCGTCAGCAGGGCATTGTACCGCATCGGGTGCAAGAGTGCTAGGTCTCTCCTGCTGGCGATCTATTTGGTGTAAGGTTGAAGCTTTAGCATGCTGCTGTTGTAAAGGGGGCTTCTGGGGGTTGCATTGCTGTGCACCCTGCTCTCCTCCACCCGCTTGCCCAACAGGGTTTTGAGACAGTTGTTGCTTGGGCACAGAGGAATTTGGAATTGTGGGGCCAGAGCTTGGAGAGGAGCTTCGGCTATCTCGTTTGAATGGCTGTAACAAGATATCCCGAGTTCTTTGTCCGGGAACAGAGCGTTGTTGGCTACTACCTTTCTTCTTCCGGAACATGGTTATTGATTTCAAGCCGCGATTCGGTGTGCGTGATAAGGAACTCTTATGCGGAATGCCAGTGGTAAAGTCAGCTGTTTGTCGGATTGCAACTTCAAGTTCTTGCGGAGGTGTGTTGGTGATGGTTTCTGCCTCAGCTTCCGCTCTCAGGGAACATCCTGCGCCAAGATGCTTACATGGGTGTTGGGAGGTACTGCAGACACTTCCGTTGCTAATTGAGAACTGCAGCGTTGGTAGGTTTAAAACTCCAGAAAACGGATACAAGGCGCTAACGCTAACCTGTGACTTCTTCGTTTCCATGCGCATGCGAAACTGCGGCGCAAGAAGAACTCGGTGCAACCGGAGTTAATCCGCGTTGTTGAAATGTCGGTCATATCATAAGAAGGCAGCACTCGGTGTTAATTCGAGCTTTCATGATTTCCCCTATATTTTATGAGGCGTACTAGTACATCGAGAGATTACCTACTCGCATGCTTTTGACAACTTGCAACCGGGGTTAGGCGTTCTAAAGCTGTCACAGTGAAGTCTGGGCCAGCCAGTGCAACTGCAACATTCGCCACTCTGCGCAACAACCCCATACTGCTCACTAAAGGTACACTTTACCACCCTGTACCACCCCTCTTCCTGTAAGACAAAAATGTCTACAACCATATTAGCAGTATTCAGATCAGACTGTCTCCATATAAAATGAAATCCGGCAGAACAAACCAGTTTATCCAAGTCTGTACTCTGAGTACCCTCTTGTGAAAATCGGTCAAATCCGAAACCGGTCTTAGGTTCCAAAAATCCACCGGAATTTATGCACACCAAGCCATACTGCATCTGAACCCGCAATATGCACCACATATGCAACACCATGCAAGTTGTCCCAAAAATCCGCCCGGATTTAACCATATTTTATACCTTGTAGAAAAAAAAAACAGATGAAAAATTTTGTATGGAGATGGCCGGATTTTCCGGACTTGATAAAAATTTTGTAATCCGTAAAATCCAGTCAGATTAATTTAACAAAAGAGAGGACGATTTTTGGAGCCTTTCTGCTCAACTTCTAATCTGGATACCGCTATTGGTATATTCTCACTTGCTGTAGTAGCAGCTAATAATTGAACTAATAGTGCAGCCTTTTCCTCTTCGCTGAAGTTTGTTCATGTACGTTGAATGGTGTGACATTTGTTTTTCCCTTTTAGGAAGGAGGGTGGTACAGGTGGTACCAGTAAAGTCTACTTTAGTAAGCAGTATGAGTTGTTGCGCAGTGTGCTGCGTGGCAGCTACTGCAAAGCTTCCAGAATTTTCTTATCTTACGTTGCAATGCAAGAAGTCACCTGTGACCTATCTGAGGCCAACATCTGCGGAAAGGGCGACATATAACAACAATGCACCCACAACCTCCATCCAAACCAGCAAAGCGACTCCCCGCGACAATAAAAACTTGCCACAGACCGGTCGCGCAATTGTGATATATGGAATTGCAACAACTAAAAAGTTAGGGACTGGATGGAGAAAGGCAAATCCGGGGATGAAAAGTACTGTTGCAGACCGATTGTTGGTGAAGAAAGAAAAGAGGGAAGGAAAGAGGACCCGTTAGGTAGTAATATACCTACAAGGGGAGGTATTGAACAGTGTAACACTAGCGGAAGTGAGGTCAAGAAAGTGGCTGCACTCGGAAATGTACGAGTGGAATAGAGTGGGTAGACAAGAAAAAGAAGGAGCAGCAGGACAGGATGGGTGTGGATGAGGTATGGAGGTTAGCTGGGCAGGTCCTGGGGATTGGGGACGAGGAATGCAGGTGGCTTCAGGGCCTGTTCTTTATGATCTTGGACCGCATACATAAAAGTCCCCGTCATTCCGGAGAGGAGGAAATAAATTTGTCATTGTCACCAGCGGACGCTTTGTGTATGTAATTGCATAGGTGCCTGTCTCCGGGCCATAAGGACTCCGGCCCAGGGGGCCTGCCATGGCGAATAGCCGTAAGCGGGGACCATACAGTATATATCAAAGAAAGGAAAATCATATATCCACAGCCCGAGCCCCCCCCCCCCCCATATGCCCGCAAGGTATTTCCTTCTTTTTTAGAGAGGAAACAGCGCCTCTTGCTTCGGAATCTACAGCCCAACTGAGTCAGGCTTTCCTCCACAGACCATATTATAAACCTGGTCCAATTGAAACCCCATTATCTACAACTTTAAGCCCCATGTACCCACCCATTGCTTGTTTTTAGAGAGAAAACAGGACTTCTTGTTTCGTAATTCAGAACCCGACTGAGACGGACTGCCTCCGCCGACCGGATTAGTCTGTCCGAATCCCATTGTACAAAAAGCCCCATGATACTCACGATGAATATGTCATTAGTATAAAGCAAGAACGGGTATAAGGAATTGAAAAACGAATACAGTATTCGACAAAACGAATACAATGGAGAAAAAGAAATAAAATATAGTAAAAGCGAAATCAACCATGCGAGTAGTTGACGTAGTCTGGTGCCCAGCCGCTACTGACTGGAGTCTCGGGATTAAAATTGCTTCGTGACGCGCGGGATCCTACCAAGGAGAAATTTGCGTTGAGGAGGCCGGAGGTAGAAGAGCTGGTACCTTGGTGCGGAGGTGGTATAGGCGGAGGTGACATAGGCGGAGATGGGAGCCTTGTCACTCCCAACGTATACTATTGCTTAAGGCTAATCTTATGTCCATCCTGTTAGTCTAGGAATAAACTAGTATTGTTGCTGTTGTGCAAAGAGTTCTATGATTCTTCTCAGTCTATGAATAGAATATGCTGCCGCAGTCGTGGGAGCCTGTCAATTCTGTTGCTGTCACTGCTGGCATCAGTACTCGTTAGCATCCCTGTTAAAGCAGCCGACTATGTAATTGAGGGGACGTGGGAGAGGCGGAGGTGTAAGAGAAGGCGATGGAAGAGGGGGAGGAACGGTCGGTTGTTGGAGAGGATGCTGTCAAGGAGAAAGGTGTCGGAGAGGAGGAGGTGGGAGATGCAGCAGAGATGGTGCGGGGATTGGCTCTGCAAAAGAGAGGGGTGGATGTGGGGGCTGTGGAAGGGGTGGTTTGGGAAGGGGTGGTTTTGGAAGAGGTGGCGGTGGCGGTGGCTGAAGCGACAGGAGAGTCGGTGCGAGAGACTGGAGAGTGGTCACGAGACTAACCGGAGAGAAGGCGGTGGGAGACAAGCGGTGGGAGGATCGGAAGTCTGGCACAGCTT
The DNA here is from genome assembly GCA_015179045.1 of Kalaharituber pfeilii. Lineage (NCBI taxonomy): Eukaryota > Fungi > Ascomycota > Pezizomycetes > Pezizales > Pezizaceae > Kalaharituber > Kalaharituber pfeilii. The sequence continues at coordinate 139,995 of WHUZ01000068.1, read as the reverse complement.
GAACATGCGGCTCTGTGGGCACGTGGGCCTGCACGGGACAGCACGGCAGCAGAGATGGCTGCATAGATGCTTGCTGCGCACGACCTTGCGCAGCGACAGCTACTGGCACGTGGATCAGAGACCACTGATAAGTGCCTTTTCGGCCCATCACTCGCACACTTCAACCATCCCAGAAACAGGAAGAGGAGCGATAGGCAAAAGTGATTGGGGTTTTGTCTAAATTTAGCTTGGCGAAGTGGTTGGTCTGTTTTCTGCAGTGACGGAGGTTACAACAAGTGGCCATGGAGGGGCATTTTGAATCCGAATTCGAGCCGGGGAGAAGAGTTGTCCAGAAATTTTACAAGATGGACTGTAATGCTCCGGTTCCATATGATTCAATTCTGGTAGAACGGGGGGAAACCTGTTTTTGATTTTTCGCTCTCTATTTTTTAAACGTACGGGTGTTCATAGGAGGGGCGGGAGAGGAGGTATGAGAGACTAGTCTCGCGAACTGTCGCAAGAAGTTCTATGGTGCCGGTCATCAATAAGGGACCTGTTGTAAAATTCGCTGGCTTGCTGACTAATAGGTCCAAATTACTAGACAGAAAAATAAGTATTTGGACAGGGGATAATGCATATTATGCGCTATGCGGTATTTGGCAGAAACTAGCATATTTTCGTATGCTTGGCAGTAAAGAATAGGTGTAAAAGTGCAAATTCATTATGTACTATTGGAGCATTCCCATATGTATTCCGTCTTGTCGATCACATTCAACAACTTATGCTGTACCACATTGGCAACTAATTTAATACTTGTCTCAACAGAAGAGATAGTGATACTGTTGAGTCCATTGAGCGGGAAGCTGCAAGTGAATGCATAGCAGCAACCAATCACTGATACAGGACGTGCGACGTTCCAACATTCATGTGAAGTGCTCGGCTTTAACCGAGCAAAGATCTTTAATATATTGGGTCAATTGAGCATATCGGCATTTCCTAAATCATGTCAGCTGTCCAAATACCTTTGACATAAAAATTGGACTATCATGCTGGTCTCATGGAAATCCTAGGTAACCATACGAAAATATGCTTACTTTTTTCCAGCTAGTATGATAGTTAGAAGTATCCCTTTGGGTGGTCGAGACATGCATGAATTCTGTGCCAGAAACTAACTGTTTTTATCCTTGTCTATGCCGATGAAACCTATCAAGTTGCAACCTCACAGCTCACACAGCCAGTTCAAGTCCACGGTTTAGCAATTACAGATACGTACAGAAGATGAATTACATCAACGTTGTATTTTGATATCGCCCAGGCCCTCCCTTGGCGCTGCGCCCACGCATTTCCGTTATTGCTGATGATGCGTTCCGTATGAACTAAACACCTGGTCCGAGGCTAGGGGCAACACAATATGATTAAGATGAGCAAGTAGATTACTAATATAGGATCCTAACCTTTTTCTTCTGTAAAGTATTGTAATCCCTCAGTTCACTCCAGATGTTGTAGAGTACAGTCCCTAGACGGCCTATGCGATGACAATACAGTGTGGTGACGGCGACGGAATGGGTAAAAGGTAAAGCTTGGCATGGAAGGCACGTGGAGATAAGGGCAGCACGTGAGGCGATATCATACATATAGGCTTCCTGTACTGCAGCACATACAATCAACAGCCTTCTCTTCTCTTCTTTTTCGCTCTCACGCTTTCGCACTTCACATTTAGTCGTACGTTCGTTCCGCCAGTTCTCACCGCTCCGGTCCATCGCAAAGGCAATAGTTGATACTATCTGGTTATCTTACATTTCCGACCCCCCTCCCCATAGAGCGGCCCCATCGCGACCTTAACCTTTCCTTCCTTTCAACCTCAACCAACCACAGCCTCAACCTCAACGAAGGCGAACCACAGCGAGACCTCAGATATCACAGCGAAATAGCAGAAAAAGCGAAAAAGAACAAGCGAAATAGACAAAAACAGCAACAATCAGGAAGAGCAAAAAAAAAGAGCAAAAAGACCTCGTCGCTACCCCGCTCAATGACGTCAAAGTGACCGGATAAGATGACCCTTCCACAATAACTTACGAAAACACAAGAAACTGACAGAAGATTAACAGAAGTGCGAAATGCAAGGAAATGGTCCAAATCCGCTGATTTCAACACCATTTTCCACCCCCCCTTAAAAAAAGCGGACCCCTCGCGACAAGGAAAAGAAGCAGATTATCAATCAAGCAAACGAACAAACGAACTCAAGCGAAACTAAGCGAATGTGCAATGCAAACGAGATCTATACCTACAAACCTGCGTACACCTCAACATCTCAACATCATGACATCTCGACATCTTCAACATCATCACATCATCACGACCCCCCCCCAATGCTGTTCAGTCCCCTCTGCATCCGACGCCTCAGAGTCATCATTTTCGACCTTATCCACCCCCCTGCGCGGAAAGAACTTCTTGATTCGGTCTCCGGAGATCACGAAATCCATGGGCGTGCCATCTAGCTCCTGTGGACCACTGCTTGTCAAGCTGGCTATTGTACACGAGAACCAGGTCCCCGATTTGCAGCTCCTGTGCTCGCTCCCTGCGTTTGGCGTCGAAAAACTGCTTATTGTCCATCCGGCTCTTTCTCAAATTCTCCGCAGCCGTCTTCAAGTCCTCCTCTCGCCTCTCAAGCTGACGTGCTCTCACAGCCAAAAGTTCATCCCTTGTCCTTACTTGCTGCCAGTCAACCATGGCCCATGACGACGCGGTTCCCTCGATTGGTAAAACACAATCCTGGCCGAACACGAGCTTAGAGGGCGGATATCCTGTCGATACGCGAGTGGTGATGCGGCCTGCCCATAGAACTGCAGGTAAGCGGCGTACCCATTTCTTTCCAAGCTTTGCGAGTGCATCCACGATTTGCTGATGTCCGCGTTCGACGAGCCCATTCGATTGCGGGTAGTACGTTGCGATTCTGACGTTCTGGATCTGGTATCTCGTCATCAATTCCTGAGCGAGGGATTGATTCTCTGGTCCATTGTCACACACGATCCTGCCGGGTACCCCAAACCGCGAAATCCATTCATATATGGAGGTTGCAATTGCCCTAGAGTTCGCTTTCCGCAGCGAGGGTAAGCTGTTCCGCCGCTCGCGTGTTAATATGCCGCCGAAACGGGTCGTTTGGGTCGAAACGGAGAAGCTTGAAATCATCCGAATGACCGGAATTGCTTGTTACTCATCTCAGGAGGCCTTTCCATAGTGATTAGGCAGCGTGCGATTTTTTTGAGCTCGTCAGGCATACTGTCGTCGTCGTTTTCCACATTTAAGCCCCATGCAAGTGCTGACAGGTCTGCATCCATGACATCCTCTAGGTCTTCCGGATCACTTTCCGAATCTGAATCGACCCCCCTCCATCGTCTTGACAACGCGAAGAGAAGAGTCAACGGATAAGACGATCTGCCCAGCGCTGTCATAGTCAATAGGCTTTAAGGCAGGTGCAGAAGTGAGCGCTTTCTTTAACGTATCCATGGCCCCTGTTGCTCATCCCCCAGTTGAAGCCTGAATGCGGGTTCTTTCTGAATGTGCGGAATATCGGTTCGGCTATAGCAGCGAAATCCTTGACCCAAATTCGATAATACACGCATAATCCGATGAACGCCTTTGCTTCCGTAACGTTCTGGCATGCTGGCCAGTTTAAGATTTTCCTCACCTTTGTTTCCTCAGAGGTCCGCCCATGCGCGCCTGTCATATACGCGACCAGCTTAACACTTGATTGCAGAAACTTGCTCTTTTCGCCCGAAATCGTTTTTTCTGCGAGTATTTTCTTTCCAGTCCTCATCACCCCTCGGTTTCAACCCATTATTGTGTGGCTTATTGACTGGGCGAACCTTATCCTTTTTCCTCTTATACAATGTCATCACCCCTCCTGTTTCATGCATCGCTTCCCCACTACCCTCTACTACCTTGACTTCTCCGTCTTCTTCGATAACCAACCTATAAACATCTCCCCAGTCATCTTTATGCCTCTCCACATTACCCAGTACCATCTTCAAGTCAGCCATACCTGGGCTTACTGCTGACTTGACTCGTTTCCCTGCATGGGTCGCCTTGCCCTGCTGCGGTGACGTTCATGCATCGCAGGTACCGAACAAAATGTCGCGGAATTCCCTTCCTTATCGAAGATAGTGGTGTAGCAGCTTCCATCGTCTCGGTTGTCATGCTTCGCGCGAACGAGCCTTTCCCATGGTCTCCCAAGAATAACATCCTGTGATAACCTCTCTACAACAAAGAACTGGCAGTTGGATGTGATACCTCCTACTGTTACTGGCATATCATGACAGATGCCATGCACCTTTGACTTTCCCGAATTCGCCGATCCAACCATCCATTCCACATCTAGATCAATTGGGAGCTCAAGTTCATCGAATACCTCTTTTGATAACAAGCAAAGCTCTGCACCCAAATCTATCAGCATTTCGTACGTTTGGCCTTCTATCTTTCCCTTGCATTTTGGCGAAGCAACGGCATAAAGCTTTCTGAAAGCTTCTCTCTGGATGCTATTGATTTCTGCTTCAATTTCCTTTCCCTTGTTAAGTGGCGGTATGCGCTTGATTCCAAACCATTGCTGAATTAACTCTGGCGATATTGATAATACTTCTCTCACAGTCATCCCAGGAATCGGCGAGTCCAGAATTTTATTACTTAGCTCAGTAAGGTTTGCTGACTTACGGAGAGTTTCTCTTGCTTTGGCCGCTTTACTATCTCCTTGTTCGGTCTGGCATCTTGCATTTCTGTATCCTTTTCGCTGACTTTGGCACCGGGTGGGCGTTGTAGGACCCTGATCGTCGCACCGCTTCTCTGTCACTTTCTGGCCCTACCGGCATCGTCATCTAATCGCCGGCCTCTCTATTCCTCAACATTTGCTTCCTCCGTTGCAACGTAAACAACTGGCTCTCCATTGATCATCTCAACTACTTCCACAGAGTCATCTTCCTCAATTGTAACACAGCTGGCCTCCCTGACCATTTCGGATTCTCCGATGAACATCCCCTTGCACTAGAGCCTTCTTCAACTCTTCACAAGAATCTCTCCCATGCATGCCCCCATCCTAATAGGACCCTCAGATATTACCTCTATTTGCGGTGGGCGGATAATCGCGATTGCCATATTGTGTGGGCGAATAATACGACTTAGCAGTGGGCTTTTTTTTTTTTTTTTTAATATTTCACGTGACCCCGCGTGCGGCTGTTCACCATGGCAGGGCCCCTGGGTCTACACCCTCCAAGCCCGGAGGCAGGCTTATCTATCTACCTCCTCCGCCGCCACCTCTACAAACGAAATTCTCAACCCCTCCCCGCCCCACCTCCACTGGGCAATAAAAATTTGCTACATCCTACTTCCGCCGCCACCTTCAAACAAACGAAAAATTACCCCCTCCCCTCTTACACCTTTAAGGACCCGAAAAACTCTCCCAACCCATCCACCACTTCCCCATTCTCTTGCTTCTCAACCCATTTCTTCTCATCCACGTCCTCCCACCTTTCCCACCCTTCCGGGTAATCCACCTCTTCACACCTGAATGCCAGATGGTCCGCCGTCTGTCTCTGCCCGCATTTGCACCTCTCTCCTTTTTCCGTCTTCCCTATTTTGATATCCCACTCCTTTCCCATCCCCTTCCCCGTCCTCAGCCTGGTGAAAGCAGTGGCTGCCCCTCTGCCCCACCTCATCACCGAGCCCCCTCCATACCCCGCCTCCCTTCTCTCCGCTGCACGCAGTTTTTTTCCACTTCTGGTGCAACCCTCCTTCTGTCACCACTGATCTCCCTATCCTGTCTGCCGCCTTTTTTGCTTCTGCGTCCGCCGCCTCGTTTCCGGCGATGCCAATGTGTGCTTTCACCCACATCAGCTGGACGTCCCCCCCCTTCCTTTTCCTCTCCAATCATCTCCATCACTCTCTTCAGGTCTTCAGTCCGCGCCTTACCTGTTCTTCCCGCCTTCCCCACCGCCGCGATTGCTGCCTGTGAGTCAGTTAGGATGACCAGGTTTGCCGGTGCCGGTACCGCTTTCTCTATCCCCTTTCTCATCCCCTTCACTTCCCTTAGCAGTGGGCTGTAGGGCCTTTATTTGTGCGATTTGCTCTTCGATTTGCTGCTGCGCTTCCGCTTGATAGAGCTTAAGCTCCTTCATCATCCTCTATATCAATTTCACACTTACATAACTTATCACCTAGCTTATCGAGGAGGAAAGGTAATGGAGTGGAGTAGGGTGGCGACATCAAACTTCACTGCATTGCGACTGGAGCGAGGAAGGTGTGCTAGGTGGTTGAAGAAGATAGGGGTGGCGGAATCGGATAGGTGCAGGTGTGGGGAGGTGCAAACGGGGGAGCATCTCGCTTTCCGATGCAGAAGTCAGGAGAACCGCCCAGAAGGTTTCGAGAGGTGGAGCGACATGGGAAAGGAGTGGAAAAGAAAGGCGGAGAATGGGGAGGAGTATGACGTTTTAGAGAATTTCTTCGCTGGGGTCAAGTTCTAGAAGGTAGGAGAGCGCGGGGTCAAGTTCTAGAAGCTAGGAGAGCGGAGGCGACGGCGCGTGGGGGCCATGTATGTAGAGAGTTAGTTTAGCCTGTCTCCGGGCTATGAGGGCTTGCCCAGGGACCCTGCCATGGCCACGTGCTACAAGCGGGGTTATGTGTTTTTTTTTTTAAAAAAAAAAAAAAAAAAAAAAGAGTGGTGCGATATCATATATATAGACTTCCTGTACTGTAACATAAACAATCAACAACCTTTTCTTCTCTTCTATTTCGCTCTCACGCTTCCGCACTCGCACTACGCATTTAGTCGTACGTTCGTTCCGCCAGTCCTCACCACTTCGTTTATCTATCCAAGCACTTGAGAAGGCAATAGCAACCATGGCTGAGAGTGCTTCCGTTCCGCAAGGGTCAGTTCAGACAGCTCAACCACTGTTACTCATGCACCTGCAACCTATTTCTTCCCGCTTCCACACCAGCCTGGTGCCCCACGCTTCGATGGCAACAACGCAACGGACTTTCTAACGACCTGGGAGGATCTGACTGTTGATTGGACTGACGAATACCGCATAAAGAAGCTCCCGCTATACTGCGACAAGATTGTTAGCAAGTATATCAAAACTATGGTTCACTTCAAGCAGATTACCAGCTGGAACGAGTTCAAGAATGAGTTCCTTGAGGAATTTAAGGACGACGATACAGAGCAGCGCAAGTATACTGAAGCGTACCTTCAATTAATCGCTCGCACAATGCGTGACACCTTGGACTCAACGCCTTCGCAATTCCGAGCATTTATCTTCGATTTCACAGAGAGGGCAGATCAGCTGGTTGCGAAAGGAATTATTAATGAGCATACCCGAGTCTTTCTCTTTTTTGCAGGCATTTTCCGATAAGCTAGGTTTTTTTTTTTTTTTTTTTTTTTTTTTTTAAAATCACATAACCCCGCTTGTAGCACGTGGCCATGGCAGGGTCCCTGGGCAAGCCCTCATAGCCCGGAGACAGGCTAAACCAAATTTCTGCGTACATGGCCCCATCGCGCCGTCGCCCCAGCTCTCCTAACTGTCGGAATATTACATCCGTTGCCACCTGTTGCTATTATTATTGTTCTCTGTTATTGTGTCGTTCCACTCATGCATTTAACCTCGCTATTGAATTATGTATGAATACGCCACAACGCCACGGCGTTCTCTTTGCAAGCCAATCCCGTGCTTTTCTCACCTTTCCTGATATGATAATTTCCTATTCAGTCATGGTTCACAAGTCACGTTATGCTATGCTTTCTCATGTATATAAACGTGCTGTTCTTGCGACTCTACGTTCAATAGACTTAACGGTATCTCTATACTTCTATAGCCCTCACCGTGACAAAGCAGCCCTCGCAGACCCTCCCGCTCGTATACTAATTTCTAGAACTTGACCCCGGCGAAGAAATTCTCTAAAATGTCATATTCCTCCCCATTCTCCGCCCTTCTTTTCCAATTCTTTCCCATGTCCCTCCATCTCTCAAAACCTTCTGGACGGTTCTCCTGGCTTCTGCATCGGAAAGCGAGATGCTCCCCCGTTTGCACCTCCCCACACCTGCACCTATCCGATTCCGCCACCCCCAGCTTCTTCAACCATATAGCACACCTTCCTCGCTCCAGTCGCAATGCAGTGAAGTTTGATGTCGCCACCCTACCTAGTCATAATCCTACTGGCCTTCGGCAAATCACGCGTTGCATGTACACCACTAGACGTACAGGCGCCGAATCCTTTGTGTTCGCAGTACATACTTGGCACAAGGCAACCTACAATATTCGATAGGGTGTTCTTGGCCACTCATATGCATGCTCTGGCCCCTGCACTGCACTTTTCGGATTGAGATCTTACAGGTGACACCCGCTCTGGCGGTCGTGCTGCCGGTTCTCGAAATGTTTCGACGTCTCTGGTACGTCTAATAAACTTCCCAGCGCTCCATACCGCAGAAGTAAACTGGAACCAGGAGGAAGAATAACAATTGAAGCAAATAGTCTAAACAGAGGCCAAAGCAACAGAAACAATCACTGACTGGTTCAACTTACAGGGAGCAGTATAGAATATAAAAAGTGCAACAGAGAGTATAATAAAACAGAAAAAAAAAAAAAAAGGAAAGAGGAAAAGAAATGGGCGGATCAATACGAGACATTCCGATACAACGTGAAAAAGCATGCTACCAGATAAGCATGAGGCGCTGAATGTCAGTACTTCCATCATGGGCTAAGCAGCCAATGCGGTCTCTGTCCCGCATAATGTCATCAATATATTCTGCCATCCCGCTTATATGTAGGATTTCCGCGACTGCGGCATGGGCCTCGAGCAGAAAGCGGCTTGGTAGGGGAATGGAGGGATCATTGGCAGTAAATGTGACAACCCTATTTTCAGGAAGTAGTCGGATCCAAAGGGAAGGAAATTGTCGATAGGTCTTGATCCTATAGACGTTATCGTCGTCCTAGCAACGTTAGCAGCTTAGACTTGGCAAATACAGTTGGGATCTATTCATACAGTTGGGCAGAGGGCAAGTTTAAACGAGCCAAAGCACGCATGCAAAATAGCACACATTGTGATGGCGTTATATGGTTCGTTCAATTTTGCGGTGGAGAAGTTCAACCGCTGCCTGAGGCTAGGAAAACATCGATAGATTGCATCCCAAATTGTAGCGGCAATATGGGTCTATAAAACAATCAGTAATAACACTAGGTTTATGGAACTAATGGCTATGCAGGATGGCAAGCATGAGGATAGCAATTGTAGTTTCTACCGAAAGATGACGGCAGTACTCGGGTAATCGACGAGTAATGAACGGGTAATGAGCAAATCAACAAGCAGTAACTTTAGTTGACGATTAACGTCAAGATAGAAACCCACCTGTTTTTCAGGAAAGCTTCCGAGAGCAAACGGAATAATGTGTGCTACTTCCGTAATTTCAGTTATTCTCTCTTCGTGCCTACCATCTCCGGAATTGAAACTTTGCATGACGTCGTAGTAGCCAGTGATGGCACATTTGTCCCCATCCCTACGCAAGCAGGCAGCCTTAAGCCAGGCTTGGTCGTTTCGTGTTACAGATTCTATCTCTGATGAGATTTCTTCTACATCTTCCTCGGCCCCCCATCGTGGTGACGGTGTTGGAATAGGTGTTTTTGCATGCGCTTTCACTGTATTATTTGATAAAAGGATTGTCACTTCACTGCGAAAACAAATCATCACCTCATGGTATTCACAAGAACGAAAAGCAGGGCTTACTTGGGCATAGCAGTGAGGTGAGCAAATGCTGGGCAAGTTGGTGAATTTCCAGATTATCGGAGCATCCGATAATGTCATTGGCAATATTTACCCTACCGCTGCTAGGAAGGCATTTTATGAAGGACCTCAGAATAATGATGGTTTGGTCATTGGTTTGACCGGGCTGGTACTTAGCAAGGCGAGCTTCGGCTTGGCTGAGCAAGTCCACGTAATCCGTGACATTCGAGGGAGCTGAGGATAGAGGTGATTCCATAGTATTCAGTCGGTGTTGAGCTTGGAGTATCTTTCAAAGACAAGGTGGAGGAGATTAAGTCGGTTGAACAAATCTTTAAGCTTGTGACGAGGACCAGGATTGTAAGCAGGATGCCCAATTCTTTCAGATCACGTAAGCCTATCCATGGTTGCTACTGAAGCGTCTTGGCATATGTGTTATGTAATCAATCTTTGGTTTTGGTGTCTTAATTTAGGGATTTTGCCTGGGCAACGATCAGGGGGCAGACTAGCAACGATCATACCTTGTCAACAACACCATCAACACAAACATAAATAATTATGCTTTATATATTCTTTTTTGGAAAAAAAGCTTAGATATCTCAATTCTTAGTATATCTAACTTTGACTTTTATAATTTATTTCATGTGTGCGAATATAAAATAGTCAGTGAATAAGAGCTGAGCAGGTTGACTAGGAGGAAGTGAATACGAAAGCTCATAGAAGTATTCTGGAATGAAATTTCATCACGTCAGCTGTCCAAATACTTTCTTACATAATGAAGTTGGACACCCTATCACAAAATTTGGACTGTCTTATGGCTATCACCAGACGAAAATATGCTAGTTTCTGCCGAATACTGCATGGCGCATAAATATGCATTTATCCCCTGTCCAAATACTTATTTTTCTGTCTAGTACCTCTGCCCCGGGTTGACCCGCCACGAACAATCAATCTGTGCTGATTCCGCACCGCAATAATACGACGACGAAACAGCTTTTGACATCAGAAAACTTGAGTGAATTTCCTATGAGTGAGTATATTCTGCTTCATCACTTTTTGCAACCGGAAAAAATAACTGACAACACAGCAATAGTTCTTTAGAGACAGCTGATACCGGTTGTACATCTATGGCTCGCCCCAGCAAGAAAAGAAGAGCTTGTTTGCTTACTGCTGCTATGAGGCAGAAGAAGAGAGCGGTCATAGTGGAAGTGGATACCTCTATTGCAGCAGATACCTCCATTGTGGAGGTGGATACCCCTGTTGTATATAGTGAAAGTGAAGAGTATGGAGGCCTATCGAGAGGGTTATACATATGGTACAAAAGAGTTTACTGAACGTGTACATAAAAGTCATCGAAAAATTAGATAGATTATTGCTGTATATAGTAATATTTTCTTTTACACTAGTACTAATTCTATAGTCTTGGCTCTCTTGGCATGTAAAATTTGGGAGGCTCCTCATACACAATTCAAACTTTTCAATCTAAAATTTCTCTACACTCTCTGAATATTTTTTAATTTAGACATCGAAGGATTGTAGAGCAGACAAAATAGTACATAATTACGATGTTTAATTTCTAATCAGATGTGGTTGGGTAGTGAAATTATACTTCAAGTTCAAGTCCGTAATTTTGGTTGTCAGGGGCCCCTTATTGATGACCGGTACCATAAGCAGGTACAAAGTATGGAAATAGCCAGACCTTTGGTTCAATCATAAGCACTGCTATCAATAGCGGTATTTAGATTAGACTATCTCCATACAAAATGAGATCCATCAGACAGGCCAGTTTATCTGGCTTGAGATTTGAGTACCGGTACCCTCTCGTTGAAAATCGAACCGGCTAAAATGGAAATAGATTTTGACTCTGAAAGATTCACACAGATTTATGCGTGCCGAGTCCTGAATACTGGTGCATCGGGGCCTGCAATACGCATCATATATACAACGCAGTATGCAGTCATCCCAAAAATCCGACCGCGGAATGATTTCACCAAAAAAATGCGAAAATAATCAGGTTTAACCGGTTTGCAACATGAAAAAAAAAAAAAAAAAAAAAAAAAAAAAACAGGTAAAAATGTTGTATGCAGATGGCAGGATTTTTCGGAACTTGATAAAATTTCGAGATCCGGAAATCCGGCCGGGTTTTTCCAATCTGAATATCGCTAATACATAAAGGCAGTTTAATGCAAGCATCTCGATATATATATATCTAAAGTACAGCATATCCCTGCTATGGGCTCAACATCGGTCGACTCAGTGTCCGATTTGCACATGGATAGGGGCATCATGATTTCATTACCGTAGAGATTGGTTCAAAAGGGTCCTCCTTGAGGTACGCAGGGGGTGGTCGTCCATCGCGCGAGGTCCCTTGTAAGAAAAGCTCCCGAAATCTTTTTTTCTCATTTTCTTATAGATATATATGTATAGTACTAGGTATTTAGGTCCCTTTCCAGTAGCTTCGATGCAATACCTTGCTGCCAGCCTATGGATGTTTGCTCCATCGAGTTGCATGCTATGTGGTCATCCGTATCAATTTTTGACGATTTCGACGAAGTTTAAATAGATACGTCAATTTATTGGAAAAGCGTTATTCGCAGTGTTTGGGAAACGAGAACCGTTCTAATTGCCATGTGCAGTATTGCTGCCCTATCACAGATGATGCAGCTGATCCAAGCTCCTGGTTCCAATTGGAGTACGCGAAGATGGAATGTAATCTTCAATCTGAGTACTACAGCGAATCAATAACAATTACATTTTACAAAGTTGGTTAGCCTTCCTGTATCATATCAATCCGGCGATTAGGCTTTCTGAGAACGGCGTCTTCTGGGATAATGTAGTAGTGCTTCTCTTTCAACAGGATTAGAATCTTTGAGGTATCAGGTGGACTAAGAATCGTTTCTCGCAAGGATTGATTGAATAGGCAATGGTTGATGATGAGGAGAGATTACTGAAGCTCCCTTATTTGTGGGTTTAAGGAAACAGAACTTCCTGGGACTTCTATACATACTAGCTGAGGTATATTAGGCTTGGCGATTCATCTAATGTGTCAAAAATGATTATGTATGCGTTTAGGCCGGTGATTGGTTGTTCTACAACACTGCAAGTGAACGCTTTACAACCTTCATATGCAGAAGCGGCCGCCTGACCCTCCGCACCTCCCCTGACGAAGAGAGACCCACCTGCCTGTCCCAAACGAATGATCACCGCCTCCAGGGCCACTTCTACTGCAAAGAGCAAGCCTCTTTTACCAAAAAAGCTAGAAATATTACCTGAGACGTCAGCAATAATGTTCATAGGATAGCAGTAACCAAGTGACTGGGGAAAGGTTGGAAGTGGTTGAAGGTGGATAATGAACTGGACACAAAGATCGCGGGGCTCGATTGCTGTTAAAGCAAGAGAGGAGGAGGGAAAGGCGACTAGTTCAATTGTTTATGTGGAGGGGACAGGTATGACCAGTCAAATAGCGGAGATCCTACGTGTCCGAGGTAAGAAGTACAGATGGATGCATACGAGTGAGACAGAGGAAGGAAAGTCAAAGGAAAGCAGATGGATACGGCTGGGGAGGATGTAGTGGAGACTGATTAGGAACCCGTTGTGTCTAAGCATAGATGGTCCATTGTCTGCATTTTGTTTACCTGCAGCCACGGTGAAGTCATATAGATAGTTAAGTAGCATGGGAGATCAGGCCACAGTTCGGTGCCAGAGTCCTGCCTCCGGGTAACAAAGGGGTCATGCCATGGGCTGAGAGCATGTATGCGGGGTTACGTGACCAAAAAAAAAAGGAAAGTGAATGCTTCTCTTCACATTCTGACGTGTTGAAGCGAACTCGATGGGACCGATATGCGGCATAGATCGAGCAGGAATTCGAAGCACTTCACTGTTGAAGCTCAACATGTAAGATATGGTAATGCTCTGGTGATGCACGCAACTCATGTTTTCCCGTGTAAGCTCTATCAATCGCCCAGTAGTTAGTTCTAAGCCACGTACTCTTCTTCCTCACCGCTCATCTTTATTACCCTCATAATTCCTCTGCTTTTTGTCTCTCTCTTTCTCGTGCGTAACACTTTTCTCTCCTTCTTCTGCCTCCCTCACATTTCATATCTACCGGGTCTTTAGTTGTTATCGCTTCAACTTCAACCGCCCGGCTTCTGGCTTCACCTTTGCTTCCTCTATGTCTTCCTTTCTCTCTGTTCCTTAAGTCGTCTCCTCCTTGCTTCTGCTGATTTTTGATCCGCCTTCCACTTTTTCGCGTCCTTTTCCTGTTTTGTTTTTGCCTTTCTAATTCTCTCTTCGTGGCTTTCTCTTTTCTCTTCCTATTTGCATTTTCCGCTTATAGGAGGCGGCAGTCAGTGTGCCGGCCTCAGGATTGGCAGAAATCAAAGAGGGTAAGTCTCGCTATAGCCCATAGGGCGGCATGCGAGCAATGACATTAAAAAAAAAAAAAAAGGGGGCAAGTGAAGGAAGAGCCATCAAGTCCAGCTGTATTGCAACAGCGGCATGCATGGATGACCATCCTGCCATAGACTGAGAGCCTGTATGCGCGGTTACGTGATCAAAAAACTTTTTTTAAAAAAAAAAAAAAAAAAAAAAAAAATGCATAGATGGCCCCTCCATGTGTGGGGGCACGGCACTGCTTCAAAATTTTTGTGGCCAGCAGGTTTTTGGCGCCGCTGGAGGGCTTTTTTAGTGAAGCCTGTGTGCTTAACCTCGGCCTTTCTTCGCCAAGTCAATCTCAAGTAAAATACGGATCGCAGGCCTCTGCTGTTTCTTCTATGTTTGTGTGTCAGTCTAGTTGCGGCTGTTCTGCTTTTACCTGTTTTAGATACAACTCCTGATATGTACACACTCCATCCACCAACTATCACCGGTTCTTCTAATGAACCTCCTTCATTGGCCAAGTCAGTGATAGCATTGTTGCGCTCTACCTCAGCTCACCCCCCTAGCTCCTTAACCATTGACAGGCTAAAAAGGATGTTTATCGCAAAACTCCATCTTTATCATCCCTGCATGTGGTTGTGCAAAAGCTTGGTGATGCAGGTGTCGAGATTTGAATAATTATAAATCATAATCATTATACATCAGTATGTACTCGAACTCCATCTCTAAGGAGTCGGGGAGAGGGAAGTGGAAGTGGAAGGAGCACGGGTCATGGTGGTGGTGGGCGACGAGGTCATGGAGGTGGGCAGGCAGCGCAGATGGTAGGATGGTGGTGAGTGGGATGTTGCGTGGCATGTACCTTTAAGCTTTACGGGTTTGGCTGTCTGGATTGAGTAATGATCGCTGTGCTTGTGGAGGATGATGAGATCCTTTGGCATGACGACACCTGTGCCATTACACAGATCCCGTCCTCGGATGCACAAGGCCGTCTTCTTCCAAATGCGCGTCCGGCTTTGCCAGCAGGGCGTAGTCACAGAGGACCACGTTTTCGCCGGCGTTGACGCGGAGAAGGTCGATGAGGACTGTGGTGTAGCGACCAAGGAATGGGGTGCGAGGAATGGAGGAGAAGGCGGTTGTGGGCGCAGACATTGGGGGGGTTGTGGGGGGGTTGTGGGGTGGTGTAGTTGCGAATTTCATTTGCAGAGTTCAGGCAGTGGTGGCCGCGGAGGAGGAGGGCGGGTGTCAGACATTGTGGTATGTGACGGATAGATAGAGGGTCGGGGTGGAGTATAAGACATTAGTGGTCAGTGTCTGCTTACGAGACTGAGACATTAGCTCCACGCACCAGAATAGAGGGCTAGCACAAAAAAGGAGAGTTTGAGATAGCCCGGGATTGGAACTTTGGAGTTGCCAGATTGGGAGGATCCAGGATCCCCCTCATGTCAGAAAAATCAGGATTTGAGTGGACGAAAAATGTATAAAACAACTCAGCGAGCTACCAACCTTTGTAGACAGATCTCTAGACTCCCAATTAGACAACCGAGCAAGCCCAATAGAACATGTCTCTTTTCTCTATAGATTTTCATGAAGCAGTGGTGAGGGCACTCTGAGGCGGAATTGCGACTGAGGGAATCTCGAGGTCGTTCGTGCGGGGGCGCGGAGGCATTCGCACCCAGACATGATGGGGGGACGTTGCGTTGGCGGAGAACAAGTTTGGGGCCGAAGGTAGTGGCTTGGCGGCCGCGCACGTGCAGTAGCATCGCATTATAAGGAACACATGCACTGTTGCATACGCAACATACGCAATGGCACAAGAATATGGAACCACCTAGTTTGCTATCACATCAATATCTAAAGCATCCAACTTCCTCTCCTCTCCCATTCGAGCTTGAAGACTCTCTGAATACACAAAGTGATATGCACCGGCTTTAGGTAGACTCGATGCAAGCATGTCACCAGACCGTTGACCAGGGACCTGTACTGTTATTTTCAATATATTCCTATTATACGGAGGGGTCGAGAACAGAATTGTAAAAGGTAAGATGCTACACGCATCTGGGATGAGAAGGGCCAAAATTGACTGCAATTTCCCGAGCCCTGCAATCGGCAATGCTTTTGTCTGCCCTCAATTTCCGCTTCTTTCGATAAAAGGCGATGTATGATATGTTACCTTTGATATGGGTACTCCAGCTTGTAAGCAGCCTCGCTACGGTGGCGCAATTGTGTCCACATCGGCTGGCACCTGCTTGATATAAGAAGTGATCATGATTATTTAAGCCCACTAAATTAAGAACTTGCCTATATACAATTTATTCTTAATTTGTACGAAGGCGATCTGGGTCGTAGCCTTATATCAGAATGAGTCTTATATCGGACATGCTTGCATCGAGATCCTACCCTATATATATCCATCAACATATGCTGTTGGCATGTACACTTTCATGTAAACAATATCTTGATGGCAATTTCTGAAGGAAGAGTTTATATAAACTCACGTTAACAGTATATTAGATAGTTTCAATTGACTTGAGACATCAGATTCGGTCCGAGATTAATCCTTCTCTGTACTATCACCGGCTGAGGTCCCGATAGCTGTATAGGGTCTCTTAGTCTAGACGTTCCCATGTCAGCAATAACATTGAAGTGGGTACCATGTTAGCGCACTGAGGTAGCTTACTTTGTTCACTCTCACCTTTTCATGAAGATTTCCTTTTGAGAAAATACCAGGGGCCCTTGCCATCAAATCCTGGCTCAGTCTGCAAGGGGCCAATTTCCTCCGGCATGACAAGGGTTGACTTCACAAAGGCAGTAAAAAGCTTTAAATGTAACCAAGTACCTGGTTCCTGGGGCGGGAAAATAACTACAGTAAGCACGGCAACCAGGCTAGAACAAGGTCATCCCTGGCGTAAACATTCCAGATGAAATAAACACTTTACTGCTTGCAGTACGTTCTGCATTAGCACCGCCCGCACCCCGGCCATTGAATATGAAACAAAAGAGTGCAGCTGACATTTCGGTACCCCCCTGAATTATGACTCCTGGCAAATATCTTCAAAGTTGATAGGTAAAAACGTCATCTGTAAAAACTTGCGTAACAATTCAAGGGTGTCCAAGTAGCTTGGGTTGAGACAAGATAAACCCCGAGAAGAAGAAAAACAGAAAACACTTACATTGGGAATTTATGGCAACATGTTTGCCGAGCAAGCCCCAACTGTTGCCATCACATCAAATGAACCAGTACTAATATTCATCGGAAGTATATTTATAATACCTATATGTGGAGTTAAAACTTTGGTATGGATCGATGCATTTGGGCATATATTCGTCATGGGTTCCCCCCACATTTCAGAAACATTATTGTGGCTGGTCAATACTGTAATTGACTGATATCCCAGTACTATGCAATTTGGTCACCGGACCTCTAGCTGAGCACGAATCATTCAACCATAACACTTTATCTGGTCATGTATACTTGCGCAGCCTGACGGTCGTGACGTAGGCGATGTGTACCTTGAATTCAGCTTCTGCCCGCATGCACAAGCAAAGACCTCGTGGTATTTCCTGCTAAGTCACTGCCTCTTTAGAACCACCACGTAGAGATATACTTCTTCCACCTCCATAGTTTCTTTATGTCACAAAAAAAAGAAATTTGCTTTCTTGAGGGTTTCGCAACGGTTTTCTCTAGCTTTCATAGTTTTCCTTCCAATTTTTTTTTCTTTTTTGAAGTGTCGATAGGTATACTGGCCCTCGAATAGGGGGAATGTCTTCTCATGAGCGTCAAATGAAGTGAAGCTTGCAATACTGGAGGGTCATGCTCTTAGTACACGCATCAAATAATGAATTAATTGCAAAGTTGCCATACCTCATCTGGCAGTGTTGCCCTGCCATGGCGAATAGCTGCAAGCGGGGTTACATGAAATAAAAAAAAAAAAAAAAAAAAAAAAAAAAAAAAAAAAAAAAAAAAAAAAAAAAAAAACCCGACGGGGCGCTGGCTGGTAGCAGCGTATAGGTGTCTACATGCTATGTCCAGTCACGAAATACTGTAGTTACCGACAGATCCTCACCAATCAGCTATTTCGTCAATGATTGGAGCACTTCAAGTAGTACTGGCGTGGTACAGCGATGCACTATCGTCGCCCCACGAATACTTAGTGTCATTAGTTCGTGGAACGAGTATGGAGACTCCATGCGAGGCTTATCCGGCCCGAAGTAGGGTGAGATCACCCATTCAGGACCCCTCCAGCTGTAGTGCAAAATTGAGCTTCTTGCTGAGACATACTTCATTACTTTTTATCGATTAACACTTTAGCTCAACCAGGAGCACTGGGCTTCATGCTTTGCATGGCAGCCAGGGTGAACCTTGCTTGCGGCCGGACTCAACTCCATCTGGGCATGAGGGGACAAGCAATTTCAACGGTCCTAAAAATGGGGAGTTTTGCGCCTAGCAGGGCGTCAGGGAGTCAAGCTGGTTAAATGTAATACAGTCCTGGACACCTTTTGAATGATCAATACAGTCCGGTGGCGGAGATCCTTATATTTGAGTGGATTAAAGAGGAAAACCCAAGTGGCTGGGGAGGAAGCAATCTGAGAGTTCAACGGAAGAAATCGAAGAATTTATCTCGCCAGAGTGTGAGAAGAGGTTTATGGCCATACATACCACATACCGTCCTGTGCGAGGGCTGGTGGCATGCAGAGATGTAGAGTTTAAGCTAGCTCAATATTCAGCATATTGACTATATCCGGACTCTTATGTGCGTCGTAAAATGGTAACTTTGGTGCCAGTGGAAAAACACAAGCCAAATTCCGAATCGTGTGGAAATACTACCAGATTTTGGTTCAGCCACAATGAAGATCCGCACAGATACATCGCTACTGAAGGTTCATTTAGGCCCGCTGAAGCTCTGCTTGGCCAATCGTTAAGTTGTGCTCGGTTCAATCAGTACTTGACGGAGTTTCCCACTGTACCGTGTATAAGATCATAAAAAGAATCTTGTGGTAGAAATGCTATTGGGCCGCTCAACAAGGAGAGGTTTTCCACATGAGAGAGCCTCCAGTGGTAGGGGCTAACCTAGCGTCATTATAGCTACTGCTCCAAACCGACTAGTGCCCAGAGATGAGCCATGATAGTGTTCTCAATTTCAATTTCAAAAATTACTCCCAATCCATAGTCACTTCATCTAAACCTGCTTTTCAACTGCCCCGTCTCCCTACCTTTGAGGTAGTAACCTTTTTTTTCTGAAGGGGAAAAAAAACCCACGGATACAACATTCACTATTACGAGAGGCTGCCATCACGATGAGGCTATCCGTGCCACAATTCAAGTTGAAGGTCAACCTTGCATGGAGGTCACCCGCAATCACCTTCGCATCAGCTGAAGCGGTAAATGCGCTTAGAATGGCTGATCAACGGTATGACAAGAATGCCATGGCAGGGCTCAGATGAGTCCCGAAAGCTGATGGGTGTGCGCAGTGCATACAGGAGCGGGATCTGTGCACGCGGGGGTTTTGTGGGTGCGGTTCATTATACTCTCAGTGCTGTCTCCATCTCAAGAGGGGATTGACTCTCTCACAGAATTGCGGGACTGTGTGAATGGAATTCGAACTCTCCAGAGGCACATTTTGCTAGATCTTCGACTGGCAGAAGACACGGTACAGGAGGCTCGAGCGTCTTGACCAGCGGAATGTTGATGGATATAAGATATGACAACGCTCCAGGTGCAGTTAAATGCTCATCCTGTTGTGTGCAAGCAGGGCAGTCAATCGGAAGTAGCAAATAAACTTACTTTCTTCTTTATAAGCTATACCCATTGACGACAATTTACCTCGTTGCACTAAAAACAAGAGATACGATTACAGGAGACCCATAAGACCCAGAACTACTTTTCCGCTGCCTGTGTATAGGCGCTCCTGTCACCAGCAGCAACCCGTTCACCAGCTTTGGTTGTACAGTAAAACGACTGACATCTCATTCAATTGGAGAAATAATGCCTCCAACCACAGGTATGTATTCAAGCAATCTGCCAACATCTAGTTATGGGATGACCCCGTAACAGAGACTATGTAGTTATGATATCTACATAAAATTCAGGACTGCATGAAAGCTAAATAAGAATCCAAACTAGGCCACTCGCGATCCCAGCCGCTTCCTCCACCACCACAAGCACTTATTCGGCGGCGGTCCAATGTGCATGTCAACTCCTATCATCAAGAAATGTATAGATATGTACACAGAATGAGAAGGGTATGTAGTTAAGCATAAATGTCCCAGGGCACCAAAAAAGTCTATATAGCGTTTTTTTCTGTTGTGTCATGGAAACTTGTTGATCAGGCTTGCGGCACTCCCTGCCAAAGGCATGTTGCTTGTATGCGGGGTTATGTGAACCAAAAAAAAAAAAAAAAAAAAAAAAAAAAAGATTGCGGCAACTGTTGGATATGACCGGAATCTTGCACGCCCTATAAATCAGAGAACTTTTATCAAAAAGTAAATTGCTAACGTTATGAGATGAGCTTGTGTGAAGGAACAATTAACGCTCTGTCGAGCAGCCATGAGACGCTACCTCAGCGAGAGGGCCGACGACGCACCATGGTCACCATTAAGGCTGTCGAGTACCCGTCCTGTGCAGTCATTTACTCATGATCATATGTCCTCATGTGCGATAGTACCCCAAATAGTCGACTCTGCAGCTGTGGATATGTCGCAAGAGGCAACCTCAATGTCCATAATGGTGACCCGACTGAGTAACCTAGCTCTGGGTGTAATTGACGCCGGTGCTGGGGGTAATACAAGTCATAGGTTCGTTGATTGTGAGCTCGAGCACGATGGGGAGCGTTGGCGCGGAGTTGAGTTTTGGGAACCGTTCGCCATGGGTCAATGTCCGTCAATCATAGGTCCATCGGTTGATGCGATGTCAGAGCCCTCCTGTGACTGCCCCATTTCTGTGGTCAAAGTTTAATGTTAATTAGAGATTTTATGAGAAAACGGAGGATGGTTTCCAAATGAAAATATTGGCATTGGCAATCAGGGTTGGTATATGGTTAGTCTCGTTTCTCTTCTGCCAATTGTTTGCATCTTCAATTTCGTCGTCCCGGATACTATGCCACTGGAAGAGCTCTCCATCGACCCGTTAATAATTGCTGGCTTCTTAAGAAAGTGAGGGTCTTGGGGGGGGGGGGGGGTGTTAGGGTTGGAGGGGGAGGGGGAGCAATACCTCACATCAACACCGAGTTTCCTGCTGCGTTCGTCCAGAACGCTGTCGGTTCCTATTCTCCGGCTCTGAATATACGGTCCTATTTTTCGTTATTTCCTTTGGAATCTGTATCATCTTCAGCTGTCAGAATTCATGGTTAACGTAGGAAAGATAGAGAGAAGATAGTTGAAACAGAGAGTGTACCCAACTGTTCATGGTTAGATGAGGCTATTCTGGAGGACAAGTGGAAGAGTGGGAGGATCCTTGCTGCGGTTGTCTCTTCATAAATATCACTTCTGAGTTGGAATACTGTATATAATGTTGTGAAGAATGCTCGAGAGTCTTGCGCTTATTTGAGGGAGGGTGGTATGAGTAGGTAGCCTCAGAACGGAAGCTTGGGAGAGGTCTTTGTAACACCGGGAACCTGTATCTATTGAAAGAGTATGAGAGATGACGAGCTTGCTACGTTCACTATAATAGGACAAGAACTCTGGAAAGTGAAATGGCCCCTATTTTGCATACCAGACCCACACGTACCCTGTACGCTGGTAACCAATAACAAATTCCAAGGAATAAATCCTACTAATGTTGCATGCTTGCTTGCCTGTGCATATTATTCGTGCTGACGCAGGCTTTTATTAATGCCCAATAATTGCCTTATTCATTTACACGTTCGCGACGCCAACACGTCCACCCTTGGGAGAAACACGTACGCGCTCAGGTTATTGATCAGGTTTTCGCTGACTGCACCATCCTTTCTGTGTACTTGTCCTGATTGGTTATTATCTTGAACAATATACTGTCCAGGACAGGGTACTGGTCTGTACCCCCTGACGAGAATTCCGGGAAAATTTCAACTTCTTCCTCTTCAATGAAGTGTGGTTACGCAATGAGCTTAATAGCCAATTTTCTGTACTATGTGACTCAACGTTCTAGGATCCTTTGAGAATCGAGAGAGGAAAAGAGGAGGATGATTCGTGCACATGCTGTGTCGTTCGCACTTTGTCATCCGATCATCCCGGCACTAAGCAAGGGTATGCAGAGCTAATCAAATTTAGGAAGTACTTGGAACTCACCACCATTTCTGATGTTCTCCAGTTATACGATATTGGTTGCAACCTAGCTTTATTAGCGACTGCCTGTTAGGAGCCCGCACCGTAAGCGAGACTAATTACAAGTTAGGAATTTGATCTACTCTTGCATTGATCGGTTTTGTCGCATTCATGCGTTCAAAAGGAGAACAGAGTGACAGAAAATGTTCATCATCACTATTATTATTATTGTAGGGTTCTGTCACATTTGCCTCTAGGAGCGCTACCTCTACAAATCCTTTGCTGAAGAGCACTGTCAGCAGTTTGTAGCATGTATACTTTTATAAACTACTTCAATATTATAGTTAGATTTATACGAAGTCGGAGCTCCCCGTACCCTGGCCCTTTGCCTTAACAATCTACAATAAGAAAACGCCTTGCATACCGGTAATAAGCTACAGCTCGCCGAAACAGGAAAGAGTGACTAGAAAACAACAGGATTGCCGGTATCACAAGCCGGACGGTGAAGTCGTTGGCTACTCAAATCGCTTGATCGTCTGCGTTTACCTGGGCAATGATCCTGGCAATTTTTTTTTTTTTTTTTTTTTTTTTTTTATTTCATTACTCGCGTGCCGCCTGACAGGCTATGGCGAGGAATGATCCTGGCAAGTTATGCTTGTTTAATTGATGATGTGGCCAACACAGGGCTAGAGTAGCCCTCCATTTGATTTGAGTATTTTTTGATACGATGCTGCCCGTACTTTGCGTACTTTAAACCAAGGCCAGCCCCGATTGCTCCTCCCAGAACAAGGTGGACTGGACTGGCTGCGAAGGCCGTAAAATAATTGAATATGTTTTAAGAATGGATCTACTCGGCTAGAGATGGAGGTTGTGGGAAAATTTCAATCGCATGTGCTGCGGGACAATTACAAGACTACAACAATACAACAATATGTGTTGCGACAAGGTTTCAATCACGACTAAGTGCTGCTGGATCCGCACGATGCATGTGTATATACCTAGAGAGCGCCTGGGGAAGGAGGTAGGGAATGAACATGTGTGGACTGCAGGGAAATGAATATCCCTGCTTGCGTTTGTTCATGTGTGGAGGTGGTAGCAAGTTGACTTTGATACAAACAGTGATACTAAGTGGGCAAAAAATCTAGAGGTCATTAACAGGAATGCTGTCTGTAGGGAGAGGGGTGCGATTCCCTTGAGGTCATTAATTTAGAGGCGACAGGCCATTTTGGGAGTTACGGTAGTCTCATGAGACTAGAGTTACGGTAAGCTCGAAATACCGTCTGAATGAGCCTTTCCCTGCGAACCGTTTATTTTTTTTTTTTTTTCAAATTGCCGTTCGAGCACCTCTCATCTATCAACTCTGATCCATTTCAACCCACCTTGAGGTTTGTTCTTCTCAACAACTCGTAACAATCGAAAGCACATACGTTACAGCAAAATGACCACTTCATCTTGTCTTCGCTCTCGCACAAGGGGGATCTCCAAACAGAAACAGAATGCCACTGCTAACCATCCCGCTACGCGAACCCATCTCTCAAGTTTCGAAAAGTGCAGTTGTTCTTGGCTGTGGTTTTCACCTCGAGGAAAGCAGAACTTTACTCAGTACCAATACACCACCTACATTCCGTTCCGCTCTACACTCACATTGATCGTCTACTTCTCCTATCATCTCCATGCACACCTTTCGCCCTTCCTGCTCATCATCCGAGCTCGGCTTCAAACTTGATTTCGCAAATCCGGTTTCGAAAGTGCCAGCCCAAGCTCGAAGCCATTCTTATGTCTTCCGGTGTACACGCACATGGTGTACTTGAACATAGTGTTCTCCCGTCCTGCGTTCCATCCAACCAGGTCACTATTACCACGTCTACACCATGCTAAGCATTCGTTGCTTTTGGCTTCCCGCTCCCAATCACGCAATGGATGCGAGCATGGACTGCATTCATGCAGACACACTTTCACCAACAGACTTTCAGCAACACGCTTCCACCTTATCCACCTATTTTGTCCCGGTGGGTCCGAGCATTTTCAGATTGGCTTGAGTTTGGGCTTAGAACCAAGTTTCCATCGAATGACCTAGTAGGGCCATACCTTTCTGATTGTTGCCTTGGTGTATCAAGTACATGGCACCTCAGTACGTCAGTACTCCTCTCGCACAGCTGTGATCCCTGTCTCGTCCAACAAACTGCTCGCCGGTTGAAAACTGTGAGGTTAGGTCCATGTACTCCCGGTTAGATTAAACCTAACGCTGGCACGAATGCGGGTTGGGTTACGCAAACTAATCTTGAATTCCTCTGCGTCCACGAAGCCACAATTAATTCTATTTCCCATAATACTGATAAGGGTTCAAGCGAAGTGGTCTCGTTATCAGGTCCATTGTAAAAGTCTTCTTGCGTGGAATAGTGCTTTCGTACAATATTTTACGACGCGTGCGTTCTTGTGATTATGAGCCGGAATTTACATTCAGTCTACAGCTGACCATTAGTTCTTTGTGACTCAAATATGTCCTTTCCCGCTCTTAGTATTGTGGGTGCACGATCGGGGCTGGAACAGCCAGTTGGAACAGCCAGGCTCAACCCCGGCCTGATTCTCAAATTACTATGTGCTTCACAGTCTCATTTTCTGTCACTGGTCATATGGAGTAGCTTTATTACAGTGATTGTCTTGAGGTTCTATTTGTGTACTCTAATTTATACATTCCAGATGCGAGAGATGAAATGCAGCGTCCATCTAGCAGATTCAGGACGCATGCAGTGAACTTTGTTGTTCCTTTAGAGGGTTTTCTTTTTCTTCTTTTGCACAATGAGAACGAAAAGGATCTAATGGCAGAGTGTTGCCCTACTGTCCACAAACTTGATCTGAGTAGAGGCAGGGCAGGGGCCTATCCTATTGCAGTTGTGTTTCTCTTTCTTGTGTTTCCATGTGATTTGTTTATTGGTCTGGTTTTGGTTTATCAAGGCTGACGTGCAGGGGGGAATCCGGTGACATGTTTGCATGGAGGAAGTTGCTTATTGGGTGATTGGAGGTGCTGTGAGTGGAGTCTTTGTGTATAACTGGGGAAGTTCCCTTACGCTCGTTGCTTGTCATTTTGTTCGCAGAGGCTTTGTGAAAACCCTGAGACTGTGGCTTACACTGGCGGACGAAATTGGAAAACTCTTCCCGGATGAAGAGGTATAGTGAGTATTGCAATTCGATGCACCATTGTAACTGACTAGTTGTCTATGTTAGTCGGAAATTTACAGCGTATAGTGATATCGGACAGCAACAATTTTCCATCCAGGAGGCTCAGCTAGTTAACAGCATCGAGACCAATACTTTTTTTTTTTTTTCTTTTTTTTTTTCCTATTTCACGTAACCACGCTTGCAGCTTTTCGCCATGGCAGGGCCCAATACTTTGTCAAAAGGAGGGAAAAAAGGGTCATGGGCTCCGGTGCTCAGCAAGGGGCATTGCGTGTCTAAAGGCTAACGGGAATTTCCCCACGTGATATTTGAATTCGCTGGGCTGCATTGAAAGGCACCAGTGCCTCTCCTCCGAGGACACATCAGGGATGGCCGTACGCCATCTCCCCTGGCGTTTACAGGCTACATTTGCGGCATATAAACAACCTACCTACGTGTATCGCAACAAGATGAACGTGTTGTGACCAGCCATAGGGAAGAGTCACTATAAACACTCCGTTTTACAGTTTTTGGCGTGCAGGCAGCCGAGGTTGAGGGCGCACCTGAGCCCAGGAGTATTGCTTACCCCCTCCCCCCCTCACTATGCAAGTGCCAAAATCTGCATCGTTTGGGTTCCCTGGCCTTGGAAAGGATGAAGTACTTTTTTTTGCCTTCCCTAAAATTTTTCAACAAAGGTAAGCCCTCTCCAAGGAAAATATATCTTTCCCGTGTTGGAAAAAAGGGAGCTTGAGGTGTGTGTATGCTATGGAAAAAGGTAGTGCTGACAGAAAAAGCACGACGATCGGAGTCCACGAGAGAGCCGCCTAACGAAACGGGAGACCTCCATGTGCACTCCTACGATCGAGGAAAGGCAGAGGAATGGTCAGGATGACCCAACGATACCGCACCGGACACTGTAGCGTTGTCACTAGAGGATTAGTAATGACCTTCTGTGGAAAACACGATTACAATTTATGCGTCGGGAGAGCTTGTCCGAGGCTGACATTCACCATACCATGAGGCGAGACCCTAATACAATGGGGAAGGATGCTGGAAGGCTACCGCAGACAGAACGCGCGCGAGTCTGTCGGTAAGAGACTAGCTATGGGTAAGTGGTTATAATTCCGGGGTTGGGCATAGGTGCAGGAACTAACAATGTAGTGATAACCGAAATGAGCGAACGACCGTCACAGGACGATTCACCCATTCAAGGTTCCATTTGCTCAGATTCCTATTCATCCTCTTCATTCTCGCCACAGCCCACAGGGCGGCACGCGAGAGATGATATTAAAAAAAAAAAAAAACCTCTTCATTTCGTTTTTCACTCGATACCATGCCGATACATTTCAAAACAATCCCCCACAATCCCAGCAGCGAAGCGTCTCAGAAAAGCACGAAATAGAGTACAGAGCAGCAGGGTATTTTGACCTCTTATGACATGGCGACCACCGATAGGACAACGACCTTTCATGGAGTCAACAAATGCGATGATGACAGTCGACCAAAAGCGGAAGAACAGCACTCGAGGAGCAAAAAAAAATCTTTGTGAAGCCGGGATGAATGCAGTGCCATTTCCACGAATTGAAGGATTCAATGACTCCAAAGTGTTGATAACCAGGACTACAAACCGTTTATATTCCGGACCTCCCAGGATGCTGATGTAATTTCTCGCTGCACGAAGATATCAGCTTCCCTACCGAAGGGCAACCAAAGCAGACGAGCTAAGGAGAGCAGATATTTAACGAGTCGAAAAGAGAACTTCATTAACTATGCGGCTGTTTATGTATTATGTGAGAATATGGAACGTTACTGAATAATCGCCGTTGGCTTTGGGGTGTCAACAGGAGAAGAGGGGAGGTTGAGGAAGTAAGCTCGTGAACGCAGCGGACTGGTATGTACCGACATTGATAATCTTGGAAATCATTGGCATTCGTTAAAAATGCGTGACAGGATTATGGCTGATGCGATACTGCCCCCATTTGCAGGTATTGACAAAATCGATTATAAAATACAACGACGGGTCCAGAAACTAAAGCATCATGCCCGAATGAGGTGTACCAACAGAATCACTAACCCGAAATATTGGGCAGGTACGAGAGGGATAAATTGTCCTTGGGCCACCTAAAAAGATGGAGTATGGCAATTCAAACATTCGTGCGTTCACTTCAGTGCTGCTAACTGGTATGTATAGTGCGTAACCGTCTTCCAACATGGCTAACTCAGAACACCAGGGAGTCGAGGATTCAACTGAGAGATCCGGAAAAACCAAGAGGACATATTGCAGGAAGGAATTGTGCTGCCCAAAAAATAGGACTCGGTGTCTCTGGTATTTTTTTAGCGAACTTGGGGTTGCATATTTTAGGTTGAAAAAAACATAAATATCAAATGTTGGTTTCGAGGGGACGCTAGGTATGTGCATCGGGATAAAGCTGCAAAAAAATTGCATCTCCTGTCTGCCTGCGTGTTATGGAGGTAATTGCTGCCGTTTGTCCGTCAAGATGCACTAATTAAAATGCTTTCGAATTTGATAGCACCGAACACTGGATAGCATGACGAAATGATCCAAGAGGCTCGCGTGAACTTCTTGCACCAGCCTTACCACAGATCTGCAGACCAGCAAGGCCTAGGTTGTTGAATTGGAAAGAACACAATCCAGCGATTTTGACACGCACCACACTGGATAGAGGAGGTACTGGCACACTACATGAAAGCTTTGCACTGGGAGCTAATATGACGCGGCGAAGCCCGTATGCAGGGGTGAAATAGAGAACGAAACAGGAACTGAGTGAGAGTGCATCATCTATGGAGCAATTAAAGCCGGAAGCATTCCAGCGATTTCCAGCGCATGCAGAGAATTGCGAAAGCAATCGCAGAAGGAGATGGGAAGCACAAAGCACACTATTGCCACCGCCAGTCTCCAAATTTCAATCTTCATCGGAGATTTCCGTGTTTGGGGAATGCAAGAATGGAAATGGACACCCTTGTAGGAAAATTCTGGAGGTGAATCTAACATTCAAGATAACGAGGCTCAGCAAAATTCATGGGGAAATCTCTCGAAAATTAATTTTATCCTTACCAAAGTTCATAAATGCTAAATTATAGGTTCCATTGGCACGTCCATGTGACGGGAAGCTATGAGGTTCATCTTCAATTTTGCCACGGGGGTGTCGAAGTCCGACGTCCTGAATGCATAAATGATGGCGCGTACACGCAGAAACCGTTTTCGCTCACCGTGAGGATGGATACAGGCGAAGAGGCACGAGGGGTGCTGTGTAAGCATCACGCAGGATGCTTTGCGCCCAGAGCCAGCTAGGCCAACACCGCCATGCGGCTGGTGGGCTCCATGTGGAACGCGCACCAGGTGGTTTGCATCCAGCCCCTGGACAGATTGTCGCGGACTACGGGCATCCTCCGCCTACTCCTGCGAACAACTCACTGTTCCAGTGAGCTTCTTGCAACTCGCAATTTCAGCAAGTGTTATTGGTGCGTCCGGGAGTTTGAAAAGCTTCGCATAGTGAGTTTTTGACTCTTCTTAGCCGGTATCTGCTTAGAAAATTTCTGCATATTGTTAGCAATTAAATAGTTAAACTAACTTCAATCCCAGGGATTAGTTTGCTATGAATTTTTGATTGTATCCAGTTATCAGTGTTACCACTGTGACCTCGAAAATCCACCCTAGGGGTTAGGCACAGCCAGCAATCACTAATGTGGAGATAACAGCGTATGTGATTGTCTCGACATCGATTGCACATTCTTACGTACCTATATTGGGAAGAAAGGCGGGGAAGGTGTTGCGACGACTCAAGACCTACATTCCAGTGCTATGTGCCCACTAATACACCTCAACTTTCCTGCCATAGGCTGACAGCCTGTGTGCGGGGTTGCGTTACCAAAAAAAATAATACGTCCTCAACTACAACTCTCAGCATCAACAAGGGAGGACCTACCTGTGGCACCTACCTTCTGAAGTCTCCTGATCGATGGATCGGACCTAGTTTACATGAACAAACCTACCTTGGGATCATTCGGATACACTGAAGGTAGATACATGTCTGGTATGTGGGCTTAGTTTTTTCGGAAGGATCCACATCATGCCAAGGGATATTTGTTCTAGGGTTAGCGATTTTTCCGATGCCATCAGCAGCAACTGTTGTGCATCAGATGCCAGGATGTTAAAGCAACAACTGGTCGGCAACCAGAATGTGGGTGAATGACGCGCGCATTCGGTCCTGGGTAATCCTGTTCCCAAAAATGCGACCGGCGAACGAAAACGGACGGGAAAGCTCTGCAAAGTGTAGCAGCCTTGCGAAATATCCTCCTGGCTAGTATTATGATGCACCAATCTCGGATTTATTTCGAAATAGGCGTTGAATCGGTGACTAGTGTATTATTTTTTGGGTCCGGGGTGGTTAATAAGGGGAAAACTTATTGGGCGTGTTATCTTTCGCTATTGACCGTTCACCTTTGTTTCCAGAAATTAGCTAGCATGTCTATCTGATAGACCTTTCGACCTTTTTGGTACCATTCATGTATCTTCATCCTCTCCTTTCCCTCTTTTCCCTCTTTTCCCTCCTTTCCCTCCTTTCCCTCTCCCACCTCCCCCCTCTGACCACTCCTGATTACGGGAACTTATTAAAAATATCATCATCCCGTTGCCTAGCATTCCTCCGTGGCCAATGCTTCGCACCGTTCATGGCTTCTGTTCTTCGATATCTCATGGTTGGGAATGGGGGAGGGAGGTTTGGGAGCGTTCGTTTGTTCGTTATGGTAATGAAGAGCTGCCAAGTGTCGCGATACTAGCGCGCTGAGGACATCTCACCCGCCGACTCGATGAACAGTTCTGGAAGGTTGCCAAAGTAACAAGTTGGAGGCATCGAGATGGGCACGGTCACTGGATAAAATAAAGGGAGGAAAGGCGCGTGGAAGTGGTTATGGAGGGGGTAGCTGGTTGGTATAGAGTTTAAGTCGGTTGGGGTGGATATATCATCACACTACGCGGTTTGCATTCTCCGCAATCTAGTTTTTAACTTTCTTTGGAACTAACCATTGCATTGAACACTGTTGCATGCCAGTGAAGCGGCACGAGTCGCGGCACGGCTACAAGGAAAGTGGGCACCTGCTTCTGAACTCACCAACATCCAACGTTCCGTGCGCATTCTTGAAGAATACATTGACCCATCAGGCCTATACATAGGAAATTCCTGCCTTACGAAGTGCCGAGCATATATCTGGAGAGCAAAATGGATGAGTCTCATAAGAGCGGATGAATAGGAAAAGGGGGGCAGAAGAATCTGGAAAAGCGGGGACAGACGCGTTTTCTTAGTACGTTTAATGACGTCGATAGGGTCAAACCTTGGTTCTACGGTAGAAGACTGGGAATATAACGTCGCTGACCTCCATGTATTACTTTGATAGAATGATTTTTATAGGCTGGAGGAAGGCCAGTGGACGGTTTGGAAGACTTCTCAGCACAAACTGTGGAACAGTCCTGCATTACCAATTGCAAAATACGCGAAATTTTCTTGCATTCCGTTATACCCTTTAAATTTGTTATGTTATTTTATGGTTTGTTTGGCAATGCTGGCTCAAAGGAGGAAAACTACTAGTGAGATAAGAATTATAAGAGGTGGCGCTACCCCTCTCATTATAGTTTTCCGGGGGTTGTTGTGATTAGAAGCAGACCCCCACTGCTAGCGCAAATTTTCAGACTATTGTGTTTGAGGGGGTTGCCAAGACCCTCACAGAATGAAAATTAACCAAACGGCGTGACATTGTGAACCGCACTACATTTTTGATAAATGGCTCTGGGGAAAGGGATGAATTCGGAAGCTCAACGAAGAAATGCGCATTCGCATGGCAGGGAGATTGCCTCTTTATATTTTCGGTAGTGAAAATGTTAACTCCCAGGATGTTAGCTGCCAGCGAAGTGGTCAATTATTATTGTTGGTTACCCTGACAATACTCAATGACACCCCAAAATGCCTTGGTAATCAACAGCATGCGCGAAGATAATGCCATTAGCTTACCATCGAGATTAGGAAATAATTTGCGGAAGTCCTCTAAAGTCATTTCTCCTGCGCGGTGCTGCACTTGCTCCTGTGCTGACATATCTTCCATTCCTCTACTAGCTAGTAAAAGATGTATTCGGACGTAGCGCATAATGTGCATTAGTACCCCTGTCCGAATACATATTTTATGGTGGAGTGCATCTATAAGGGACCAGTTGTAACATTTGCTGACTTGCTGACTAATACACCAAAATTTGCTGCTGGTCGCATTGATTCACCTCCTTATATCACTTGCTCAGCTTCGAACTTGATTCTTTGGGCCACTCGTACCTGATTGTTGCACTGCTCAATATCTGACTTTTGCACGACTCGCTAGACTGTGAGCCTGACTATTATTCTATACATTGAAACAGCTTTTCAGCTTCAGATAGCTCGATCAAGTTAAGTTCTGGACAGTGACTATACAACTTCTTTCAACTGCGATTATTCTCACAAGCTCTAGATTCTCTTTCTGATATAGCTACTCATTTTTTATAAATGTTTACGGACTATGGAGGAACATAGAGATGGTTGTGTACTGGTTTTACGAGACTAGCTTTTGTATATAGTAGAGTACAACAGAGTTTAGGTACTAGTGCTGGATGCGTATGTCTATAAAACTTATCTGAGTTAGTAGTCTGGTTGCACTACCTCTCGTACAGAGTAGATCATTTCTGTATATAGTAATTCCTCTCACTACACTAATATTGATTAAGCAAAATTAGCAATGTTGGCGTGTAACAATTCAAGAGCCTCCATACAGAGTATAAAATCTTCAATTTCAAATTTGAAAGCGAAGGATTGTAGAGCAGACGAAATAGTACATATTTTCGTTCTTTAAATTTTAATCAGATGTTGTTGGGTGATGAAATTGAATTTCAAGTTTGAGTCCTTAATTTTGGCTGCAGGGGGTCCCTTATAGATGCACTCCACCATAATTGAACAAATAGCAACCGACCACTAACTGCAATTAGCAAATGAGGACACCGACCCCCCGAGCATATAAAACTCAGATCGATCGCAGACTAGCCAGCCTTAATACATCTCATGGTCAAGATAATGCAGATAACAATAAACTGTAAAATGCACAAAAGTCTACATGGTATAGAAGATAACATTGGGATCAGATACAAGATGCTGATCAAGATCTACTATACACCTGTAATTACTAGAGCGCTGTGCTAGCGGGAGCCGGAAAAATGTACAATTTTCTTACGCCAGACTGGATAGCATTTGCAAGTCAAGCAAAGGTTGAGTGGAAATGCGGTTAAGGTTCGGAAGACAACAGGTGGACTGCCAACGTGACGGATATATACTTAGATGTATAAGTTGTTTGTTTTATGCGCATCATCATCTTTCTACTTATCATTTTATCAGTTTTACATCTTTGTATCCATCTCAACCTGTCAACGTCATCTGTCAATACGAACCAAATAGATACTATGATCCTACTCTCTTGCCCTCCTCATTCAATATTCCCTCGAGATCTCCCAGTACTGGGCCGCACGGCATGAACAGGCAACCACCCCATTCAAAAGTACCATCCCAGTTACACAGTTAGCCAGAGCTATACATGTGTCATCGCCCAGGAACCAACTGTATACTAGAATCCTGAGCTTCACTCCATAGGCAGGTAGCCCGTATGCGGGTTATGTGACTAACACATACACATATACACACGCAGAAAAAAAAAGAAAAAAGAAAAAGGAATAGCTAGACTCTTGTAGTACCATCACCAGCGCTGAACTTCAGCAATATATCACAGAGAAGGGCCACGATGGATTTAGAAAAGAATATCAATTTCAAAAACGCATTGCTGGCTAAGCTTGTCAAGAACGAATTCTTCACAGAGAATATAATTGAAACCTGCACAACTTATTCCAACGTATCAATGGAACCAGTGCCCGCATTGTGGCAGAATTGACTCTCTTTGACTCCAAAAGTTGCATGATATCTTCATGACATTGGTATCTGCTCCTCGATCTAGTAGAAGTGAGACAACTTTTTTCCTATTCTTATATGCAGCTGCACCCAGGGCAGTTCCATACTTGCCGCCCACAACATTGATATCCGCTCCGCGATCTAGCAGAAGTGAGACTATTTCTTCGCTTCTCCAATGTGCAGCTGCACCCAGTGCAGTTTCATACTTGCCGCCCACAACATTGATATCCGCTCCGCGATCTAGCAGAAGTGAGACTATTTCTTCGCTTCTCCAATGTGCAGCTGCACCCAGTGCAGTTCCATACTTGCCGCCCACAACATTGATATCCGCTCCTCGATCCAGCAGAAGTGAGACTATTTCTTTCCACCCAAATATGCAGCTGCACCCAGTGCAGTTCCATACTTGCCACCCACAACGTCGGCATCTGCTCCTCGATCTAGCAGAAGTGAGCTATTCTTTCCTTCCCGAATACGCAGCTGCGCCCAGGGAAGTGGCATACTCGCCACCCACAACATTGGCATCTGCTCCTCGATCCAGCAGATGTGAGACTATTTGTTTCTCACCCATCCATGCAGTTGCAACCAGAGCAGTTCCATACTTGCCACCCACAACGTCGGCATCTGCTCCTCGATCTAGCAGAAGTGAGCTATTCTTTCCTTCCCGAATACGCAGCTGCGCCCAGGGAAGTGGCATACTCGCCACCCACAACATTGGCATCTGCTCCTCGATCCAGCAGATGTGAGACTATTTGTTTCTCACCCATCCATGCAGTTGCAACCAGAGCAGTTCCATAGTGGCCACCCACAACATTGGCATCTGCTTCTCGATCTACCAGAAGTGAGACTATTTCACTGTGGGGATCCGAGATTGGGTGGAGGGGACAGAAGCAGTGGAGAGAGGAGTTCGAGAGGCTTCAGTATCATGCCCTTCGCAAGTGCATAGGGCGGTTCAAGGAGCGGCGAGAGGGAAGGTGGAGGCAATTGCAGGCGTTGAGAGTGTGAGTACGCTCGTGGCAGAAAGGCGGCGGTATTTGAGGGATCCGGAGCTGTGAGGCTTGCGTGGGTTAAGGCCCATGTGGGGATAGAGGTCAATGAGATGGCAGATGAGAGGGCTAAGGGGCCAGATGCATGAGGTATGATGAGCAGGCCACTGAGGGCGGA
This sequence comes from Kalaharituber pfeilii, assembly GCA_015179045.1. Taxonomy (NCBI): domain Eukaryota; kingdom Fungi; phylum Ascomycota; class Pezizomycetes; order Pezizales; family Pezizaceae; genus Kalaharituber; species Kalaharituber pfeilii. The sequence continues at coordinate 105,340 of WHUZ01000068.1, read as the reverse complement.
CTGCGCCAGGAGTTAGTTCGAAAGAGAAAGGAGGAATGGGAGCGAGCTGGGTTCGGGAAGGGCAAGTTTGTGAAGTGGTGCAGGAGGGCCCGCACCAACTACACCTGGCCGTGGACTGGGAAAGGTGGAGCTATGTGGAGGAGGAAAATCAGTGGTGAGGAGGCGCGGTGCTCTTGTGGGGCAGCCTGGAGTGCCGAACATGTGGTGGCGAGCTGGAGCGGCCCAAGAGAAAGAAGGAGAGTGGTGAGATGGTCACCTGGCAGTGCTGGGAGGGCTTAGAGGAGAAAGGGTAGAAGCAGGAGGGGGTAGAGGGCAACCCAGTCGAGGTATGGTTCGCCAGCCTCGATCTGGGCTAGTTGAAGGGCCGGAGGGTACATTGTGTACCAAGCGTGTATGTAGTGTAGATAGGTAGCTGCTTTAACCTGACCCGGGTATATGGGTCCCTGCCATAGGCTGGTAGCCTGTATGCAGGGTTACGTGAATAAAAAAAAAAAAAAAAAAAAAAATAGCCGCCACCCACAATGTTAGTGTCTGCTCCGTGATCTAGCAGAAGTGAGACTATTTCTTTGTTCCTGCGTAATGCAGCTGCACCCAGGGCAGTTCCACAGTTGCCCACAGTGTTGATATCTGCTGCGTGATCTAGCAGAAGTGAGACTATTTCTTTGTTCCCGTAAAATGCAGCTACACCTAGGGCAGTTCCATAGCTGCCACACACAATGTTGGTGTCTGCTCCGTGATCTAGCAGAAGTGAGACTATTTCTTTGTTCCTGTTAAATGCAGCTGCACCCAGGGCAGTTCCGTAGTCGTCGCCTACAATATTGGTGTCTGCTCGGTGATCTAGCAGAAGTGAGACTATTTCTTTGTTCCCGTAAAATGCAGCTACACCCAGGGCAGTTCCATAGCTACCACACACAATTTTGGCATCTGCTCCGTGATCTAGCAGAAGTGAGACTATTGTTATCGGGACCCCCTACCCCTGGCCGTCCTACCAACCCTCACAGCAGACGCCGAGAAGGAGGAATGGCTACGATTAATCGAAGAAGAGGAGGACGAGGGCTAGATAGGAGCAAAGGCGGGGGCGGGCATGAAATCACAAACCGACAAGACAGCAATGTACCTGGGAACCAAAGCCACAGTCAACGACGCGGAGCTGCTGGTGATCGCCGAGGCTCTTAAGTCGGTCGAGTCGGAGGTCATGATAGTAACGGACTCCAAGGTAGCCATACAGAAAATGCAGAAGATAGCTCAGGGCCTTCTGACCCACGACGGCGCAACAAACGCACTCAGACAAGCATGGGAAGAGAGACTTTCGCGAGGGGACAAGGACGTAGCTGTCTTATGGGTGAAGGGACACAGAGGGATACCCGGCAATGTCGAAGCGGACAAACTGGCCAAGATTGGCACTCAACTGCAATACCAGGACGAATTTGTTACGGAGGCTGGACTACGACAGGCGGCAAAGATCACCAGGGCGGAGGAAAGCAACCGATTACATCTGAGCTACAGGCCATTGGAGAGGCTGGGCCATCACGTGAAGACAAAGTATGAAAATCGCCAGACCTTTGGTTCAAGCATAAGCACTGCTATCAATAGCGGTATTCAGATTAGACTATCTCCATACAAAATGAGATCCAGTGGACAAACCAGTTTATCTGGGCTCTGATCTGAGTACCCTCTTGAATACCCTCTCGTGAAAATCGAAATGGATTCTGAAATGGACACTGATTTTTTTTTTTTTTTTTTTTTTTTTTTTTTTTTTTTTTTTTTTTTTTCATTAATCGCATGCCGCCCAATGGGCTACGGCGATATGGAAACTGATTGTGGCTCTGAAAGATCCACACAGATTTATGCGTGCTGAGTCCTGAATACTGCTGTATCGGGGCCTGCAATCACATCATATATACAATGCAGCATGCAAAATATCCGACTGGGGATTTATCTCATGAAAAAAAAAAAAAAGATACAATTTTGTATGGACTTGGCTGGATTCCCCGGACTTATCAAAATTTCGAGATCTGGAAAGTCCGGCCGGGTTTTTCTAATGTGACTACCGCTAATACGTAAAGGCAGTTTAATGCCAGCATCTCGAGAGATATATATCTAAAGGCTTTATAATTGAACAAATAATAGCTGACCACTAACTGCAGTTAGCAAATGAGGACACCCCCGAGCATAGAAAACTCAGATCGATTGCAGACTAGCCAGCTTTATACATCTCATGGTCAAGGTCACATAGAAACATAAACCGTAATTTTTTTTTTTTTTTTTTTTTTTTTATATATCATTAATCGCATGCCGCCCTATGGGCTATGGCGATGTTTAAATACATGAAAGGAGGTGTTTACACTAAAAAATAAGTAAGAATAAGAAAGGAAAGATAAATGTCCCATTCAAGTCAAGGAAAGATGGATGTCCCCTCATTGCCCCGCCCATTCAAGTAACCTTAAACCGTAAGAACAAACCAGATGCACAAAGTCTACATGGTATAGAAGACGACACGCGATCAGACACTAGACTGCTGTCTTAGCGGGAGCCGGAAAAATGTGCAATGATCTTAGGCCAGACCGGATAGCGTCGTCGGTCAAGCAAGGTTAGTAGAAATGAGGGTAAGGCTCGGAAGACTGCCGACGTGGCGGATATATACGTAGATGTATGACTTGTTGATTTTATGCGCATCATCATCTTTTCTACATACCATTTCATCAGTTTTACATACATCTTTGTATCCATCTCAACCTGTCAACGTACGATCCTACTCTCTTGCCCTCCTCATTCAATATTTCCTCGAGACCTCCCAGTACAGAACCCTACGGCATGAAAACAGGCAACCACCCCGTTCAAAAGTACCGCCTCAGATTACATAGTTAGCCAGAGCTATACATGTGACATAGCCCAGGAACGAAGTGTATACTAGAAGCTTCACTACCGTAGGCAGGTAGCCTGTATGCGGGGTCATGTGACCAACACATACACATACACACACTCGCCCCAAAAAAAAAAAAAGAAGAAAGAAAGAATAGCTAGACTCTTGTATTGCCATCATCGGTGCCGACCTTCGGCAATATATCAAAGAGAAGGGCCACGATGGATTTAGAAAAGCATATCAATTTCAAAAGCGCATTACTACCTAAACTTGTCAAGAACGAATCCTTCACAGGGCTTTTTTTTTTTTTTTTTTATATATATCAATACTCGTATGCCGCCCTTCGGGCTATGACGAGGTTTAGTTACATGGTAAGGAAAAGAAAAATAGAACCAGGTAAAATTAAAGGTAAAGAAAACTATCCAATTGAAAGTTCCATTGTCCTTATTTAATCAAAGGCCCTTATTCCTCGATCCAATCAAGCAACTGCAGTAGGATGTCCTTGTCCTTGTCCTTCGGTGGCCTTAATTAAGTCTGCCATTCCCCCGGGCCACTTCCGCTTCCATGACCTGCATCTGGAGAGCACATGTCTGGTGGTTTCCTCCTCTTCCCCACACCACCGGCACTCAGGGCTGTCTGATTTACCGATTCACAAGGCATATCATTGAAACCTGCGCAACTTATCCCAACGTATTAATGGAACCAGTGCCCACATTTGTGGCAAAATTGACTCTCTTTGACTGCAAAAGTTGCACGATATCTTCGTATCCTCGCTGGGTTGCCAAATCTAGGGGCGATTAGTGGCCGTCAGGGAGGGGAGGAAATGCATTGGCCCCTCGATCCAGCAGGAGTAACACTATATTCTTTAGACCAAAATATACCGCCGCACCTAGGACAGTTCTATATTTGCCGCCCACAACGCCCACAACGTTGACATCAGCTCCTCGATCTAGCAGAAGTGCGACTATTTCTTGTCTATCCATGTTGGTAGCCCATACTCTTCGGTCACTCCCATACACAGCTGGATCAAGGGCAGTTCCATACTCGCCACCGACAACATTGGCATCTGCTCCTCGATCTAGCAGAAGTGAGACTATTTCCTTCTCACCTCCATACGCAGCTGCACCAAGGGCAGTGCCATACTCGCCACCCACGACATTGGCATCTGCTCCTCGATCTAGTAGAAGTGAGACAACTTTTTTCCTATTCTTATATGCAGCTGCACTCAGGGCAGTTCCATACTTGCCGCCGACAACATTGACATCCGCTCCGCGATCTAGCAGAAGTGAGACTATTTCTTTGTTCCCATTAAATGCAGCTGCACCCAGGGCGGTTCCATACTCGCCACCCACAACATTAGCATCCGCTCCTCGATCTAGCAGAAGTGCGACTATTTCTGTTGAATCCCTGATTACATGGCGTACACTTAACAGAAATGGGAATTTTCTTTGTTGATGCCCATTTGCAGCTGCACCCAGGGCAGTTCCATAGCAGCCACCCACAACATTGGCATCTGCTCCTCGATCTAGCAGAAGTGAGACTATTTCTTTCCTTCCCGAATACGCAGCTGCACCTAGGGCAGTTCCATACTTGCAACCTACAACATTGGCATCTGCTCCTCGGTCTAGCAGAAGTGAGACTATTTCTTTCCTTCCCGAGTGCACGGCTGCACCCAGGGCAGTTCCATAGTCGCCACCCAGAACATTGGCATCTGCTCCTCGATCTAGCAGAAGTGAGACTATTTCTTTCCTTCCCGAGTACACAGCTGCACCCAGGGCAGTTCCATACTCGCCACCCACAATATTGGCATCTGCTCCTCGATCTAGCAGAAGTGCGACTATTTCTTTTCGTAGTGTGTTGGGAACCCATTCTCCGAATATTCTTTGCTTATACCCATATGCAGCTGCACCCAGGGCAGTTCCATACTTGCCACCCACAATGTTTACATCTGCTCCTCGATCTAGCAGAAGTGAGATTATTTCTTTCCTCCCCCAATATGCAGCTACACCCAGGGCAGTTCCATACCTGCAACCCACAACATTGGCATCTGCTCCTCGATCTAGAAGAAGTGAGACTATTTCTTTCCTCCTCCAATATGCAGCTGCACCCAGGGCAGTTCCATACTCGCTACCCACAGCATAGGCATCTGCTCCATAATCTAGCAGAAGTGAGACTATTTGTCGATATCCCTCATATACAGCTACACCCAGGGCAGTTCGATGCTCACCCCCCACAACGTTGACATCAGCTCCCCTGCACAGCATTTGTTTCACTGTCCATAGACCACCACTCTTAGCAGCTACATACGACAAAGATTCACCAGACTTGTTCCATAGGTGCATGTCGCCTTCCTCAGCGGCCCACAGATAGCTAGCCAAATGACCTAATCCACCTATTGCTACGGCAAAAATAGGTCGTAAGGGGGTTGATTGTATTGAATCCTTGATTTTCATCAACTCAGAATTCAAATCCAACCAATTATGCTTATGTAGCCATGTCGACCACTTCACATAAGCATTACTCGGGTAGTTAAACGAACCCAAGAAATTCTCCAGCAATGCGAGTTTTGGTTGGTACATTGAGGTGGTGGCAGTGTTGCTGGGTAATGATGTAACTAAGGATTGATAGGATTGGCAGTGTTTCAACCAGTACTGGCAAGAGTAGTAATATAGAGGGTGCCTATCTGAGTGCAGGTTCTGAAGCGTCCACAAACAAGCCTCAGCAACAAGAAGCTGTGCATCTAGAATACCCCATCCTGAATTCCTGGTTTCTAGATATTCTTGCACTGACACGTGTGCAAAACGAACAACATTCAGAGAATTATCTAAAATAAGTAATCCCCTACAAAAGCCAAGTAAATGGTCAAGATTAAGTACTTCTGTGGCCTCCGTGTCATCTTCAGAGTCAACCTCTGCAGCTGCACATAGTTCGCTGGGACTCAATGGTGTGCAAGAAACAAGCATCCACTTCAGAGCTCGCTCTGCAAGGATAGGTTCACTTTCATGTTGGAGTCCTATTGAAGTCATGATTTCGTTATACACCTCCGTCAAATTTTTGGGCAGCTTTCCCAGACGTTTATGAACATCCCGCTCAAGATTTAGGGCACAGAGCTCCCGTAGTTGATAATCAACCCAGAGAAACCTAAGATATTCGTAAGTACCTCTGATTAATATTACCAGTAAATAGATCCTCACTCTCAAAGCTGAAAACCTTGGATAAAGAATATTAAATGTAGGATAGATAGGTACTTACATTACATTAGCGCCACTCAGAAGCACTTCCTTAATTTTTGCTCTAAGGTTTGACGATACCCTTCCCCGCAGCAGCCTCTTGTCCTCAATTCTGGCCTTCAACTCATTTTCAACATAATTTTTAATATCTTCAGCATTATCTCTTGCCTCAATAGTTACATGAGGAACATTCTGCAGACGGGTTTGAATATCCAGACTATGGCGGCTGGATACCAGCACCTTGACGGAAACTGTGGATTTCTTCATGATGGTGAAGAATGCGTTAAGAATCGAAACTATGGAGTCTTTGGGACATTCATCGAGAGCATCCAAGACAATGACTGGGTCTTGGTAACAGTCAACCAATTGGATAAATAGGCTGATGGTTGCATCAAGTGGCAGATGCTTCCTAGCGGCAGGGTCTTTCTGTTCTTTGTTGTAGGCTTCCAGTGCAATTGCACATATCTTCTCGGTGTCTGGACATGCAAGCTGTTTGACCAGGGAAAGTAAAATTTGATGGGTATCACGACGAATATCTTCATCACGCTTGCAATAGAAGAATGATACTTTGTCCACCATCAGGTGCAAATAGTCAATAGTCGCGGAGCTGTAAGGGATACCCAAAGCTTTATTAGCCATTTGCCATTAGGAGCTTCAAAGAGGGGTTTTGATCCTTACACTAGCTTTGTCTTTCCAGCACCAGCTGAGTAAGGTAGAAAGTTAGTACCTTTCTATGGTGTGGATGGTAGCAGAATTAACTCACGAATCCCATGCAGCCATAACATTTGTGACTGCTTTGATTCCAGCCAGCTTTGAAATTCTTGCCTTCCAAAAAACCATTGTCCAGTACCCTCTACTCGGCCCTCTTGTGCCAGGTCATGGTGACTTCGATATGGGACCTCAGAAAACCATTTGAGGATTGTGATCTTCCTAGTTTCTAAGGCCCATGAATAATTAATTTGACTTATCAAGAGAGTTCCCATTGGGCCTGTAAAATACCTTCAATTTGTTTATATATGTACATCACAGCTGTATTCATTTGGGCTATCATAGGCTCAAAGCTTTGGAGAAGCATCTTGAGGCCGTTGAACACTTCTAGATAAAGCTAAGTTAGAGTTACTATGCTAGACTTACTGAAGCAAGTTCATACCTTTGGTAGAGTGTCTTGACTCCTTTTGATCTGTGTTTCATAGTGTTAATTAGCTGCAAACTGCTTAAGGGTGTCACTGAGGCAAGCTTACAGCAATTTTCCACTACACTAGCTGCTATGTTCGCTGCACACTCTGGTCCATCTAGTTTGTTGAGCTCTTCCAGAATAGCACCTGGGCGTACTACACTGTTCAGAATATGTTTTGCTGATGCACATAGTAGTTCATTAAAATTAGCAATCACAATACAAACTGAGGAAAGCGTGACCACATACCCGTATTACTTGTGAAGAGTTCTATAAGAACACCCAATAGGCTCAGTATTGTTGCATATAATTTTACGAGAGCTTCGCGAAGGCCGTCCGTTGCTCTCCTCAATTCCATAGGTACCTCCTCAGATTTTAGATACAAGTACTGCTCATATATGGTACCTCGGCTTATGAGTATAGTAATGCGTTCCATTCCGAGCACTGCTGCTTCCATGGACTCTTGCTTATCAACAATAATCTGGTGGACCAAAAGGTGTTAGTTAATCATGCAATGGCCTGCCGGAAAAAGCAATACGTAATAGATGGTGTTCACCCCAATGAAAATCACCGGGAGGCAAGGAGGGGGTGTCTGGACGTTTACTTACTTGCAAGATAAATCTAACCCCTGCCCAAGGCACTTTGAAGGCAGAGCTGCATGCACCGGGTCATATTGTACAACTATATCCCCAATACTCTTGAACTTATTAATCCAGTGGACCATTGCTTGTGCCTTTTGTCCCACATCGATTTGCATATCCCCAAACTTGATTTTCCGATCTTTTGCTTCCACTTTCTCTTTTGCCTGGTTTGCAAAACTCAGAATTTCATCCAAGAATCCAGCTTGACTGGATTCTGCACTGATGATTATTCCACAATCTGCCAAGGTCTTTTTGGATTTTTCCGGAAGCCTTTCATGTGCTTCCACCCACAATTTAATTTTATCGTGCTGGGCTTTGGCTGACTCAGGTTCATCATGGATAGAATGATTCTCCCCATCATCAGGCACAAGAGAGCTAGGTTTTTCCCGCTGGCGATCTATTTGAGGTAAGATTGAAGTCTCGGCATGCTGCTGTTGTGAAGGGGGGTTGCAATGCTGTGTGCCTTGTTCCTCTTCACCTGCTTTCCTATGGAGGCTATGGGATGGCTGCGGATCATTGGCGGGGGATCCTGGGGTCCCAGGACTGCGGCTTTGGGAGCGGCTTCGGCTATCTCGCTTGAATGGCCTTAGGAGCCTATCCAAGGTTCTCGATTGTTTGGTGATGGATGGCTGTCCAATACTTTCTTTCTTCTTCCGGAACATGGCTATTGACTGCGATGTTGTGGTATGGTGTACTTTATATGGGATCTTTCTGCAGAATGTCCGGTGTAAGATTAGTTGTCTGTCGGATCGCGACCAATATGCGGAGGTGATTATGGCTCAGCCTCAGAATTGCCGCCAAGTCTGGCGATATGCAGGCCAGGTGCTCCCGTACACACATGCACATGCGCACCGTAGGTACTTACAGTATTGTAATCTAGTACTTCGGTTCAAAGTTGCTATGGAAATGAGCAGCTTTTATAGGTTTAAGACCACCGGTAAGCTACCGGTAATGGAATATCCCTTAGAGCTACAGTACCACGAATTCGAGTTTAACGGGATGTGAGATGCAATGAATGTACTTCGTAGGGGTGACCGTTGGTGCACATCCGGTCTTACCCGAAGGAGCTGAGATTCGGGAGAGAAGAACCACGTGCACTGGCTTTATACAACGTCCATGCTCCATCTATTCAGCACTATTCATCTCGTTTTAAGAACGGTTTGGTAAACGAGATTAAGTTGCATACCAACACACATACGTTGAACCTGAAATTTATATTTCATTCATTTATTGATTACAGTACCCTATTTCGGTTGACGTAATGAAGGATCTGACGTAAAAACCCAGTCTCGAACCAGACTACCGCTTAGTAAAAACCTCCTTCTCTTATCTTCTCCCTTGAGCCGTCCATCACGGGCATAAACACCACACACGTAAGTAACCCATAGCTCAACATCAAAACAATGATGATGGCGCAAGTTGAAAACGTTGACAAAGGAAAAAGAAAAAGAGAAAAACAAGTATATAGCATGAGTAGAAGCTCACCTTTCGCACCGAACCCCGTGAACCCGCGACCCCCGTGTACCCAGAAGATGCTTGTTCTTAAGAGGGACAGCACCTGTGGCTTCGGAATTCACAACTCATCTGAGTCAGGCTTTCCTCCGCGAGGCTATGCTATAGACCTAGTCCGTCTAGGAACCACCGTGTACTGACAACCCCTGCAATCAGATGTTTGTCACTTGCTTTCTAAGAAGAGCAGTACCTCGTGCTTCGAAATCCACAGCCCAACTCAGCCAGATTCCCTCCGCCGACCAAGAGCAGGTCCGTCTGCACTCTCATTCTCATAAGTTGCTTGTTTTCTAGGAGGTGCACCCCCTCTCGCTTTGGAATTAACAGACAAACTCAGCTACTCCTACCTCCGCCAACAATATCATAGACCTGGTCTGCCTGGATACCCCATGGACCCAAATAGCCCATGATACTTAAAGTGAAGATGCCAATACAGGCACAAGGAAGCGCAAAACAATGAGGTATCAAGAAGAAAAAAGAAAAATAGAGCAGTCAATTTACCAGGGAGTGATTTGCGTTATTTAGAGAAAGGTAGCTATGTAAAAGGCGGAGGTATGAGCCTTGTCACAGTCCGTTATATGCTGATAATCACGATGGTCCTATCATTCCTGTCAGTGCAGTGCGACAGTGAGAGGGTGAGAGAGGGGGGCAGGAGAGGTGGAGGGGCAGTCGTAGGGGTGAAGGGAGAGGCAGATGTGGGAGAAGCGGAGGCAGAAGCGGAGCGGAGGGGCTGTCGGAGGTTGGTATATATAAAAGGTTGAGGACCCGAGAGTTAAAGAAAAATAATATAGAACAAAAGTGCATGGAAATAGTCGACCTACCAAGGAGAAATTTGTGTTATCCGAGAGGCTGTTAAAGGGGCCACCAGAATGGCTGCTGAAAGGGTGGTGCGGATGGAGTGGTTGGACCAGGGGAGGACTATGTTGCTGGCAGAACCTTCGAAGTCGCTGCTGGAGCATCTGCTGAAGGCGCTACTCGAGCGGCTGCTCAAGCGGCTGCTGCGGCGGGAGGCGCAGTTGAGAGGCGGCGGGACACGGGGATGTAAGTGCGGTTCAACGTGGTGGCTGAATGTGCGGCTGAAGGGGTGGTGCGAGAGGGTAGTGCGAAATGCTGAAATGCTGTTGCGGCTGCTGGAGGGGCTGCTAAAGGGGGACGTAGCACGCCGGAGGGGTTGTCGGGGGCGGGCGGTGGGGTAGTGGGGTGGTGTGGCGGTGCGAACTCACGGTGCGATGCGGCGGCTGGAGTGGGCGATAACAGGGTTATATCTTTCTTTTTTTTCAGCCGTTTCGAACTGACCTGCGCCTTGGTCGAAGTGGAATGCTGTTGTCTCCAGCGATGGAGGTAACAACAAGCGCCATGGAGAGGTGTAGAATTGAGGGCCCCGGTTCGCTTCTTGAGTCGAGCTGGGGAAGAGGGTTGTCCGGCATCTCATCTATGAGATGGACTGTAATGCTCCGGTTCCAACAATGATCTCTTGAGAGTTAGAATTCTAGAATTATAGCGATGATCAACAGGGAGTTGGAACCGGGGTAACTCGTTTTTAACCTTTTGCTGTCTATTTTATTTTTACTGGCGGAGGGGTGATGGGTACTCATTGGCAAGAGCTGAGTGTTCTCGCGCATTCCATCAGATTGTTGGCAGTTTATTGTTTCTGTTCATTCTGTGATAATTAGCCAGTCGATTCAGTATTCAATCACACCCCTGTATCGCGCGATAATGCAGTTGGGAAAGGTTCAAGCAGATCACATTGCTGCATCGTTCAAACGATCTATAACTACCAACGCATTAGTGGATATGTTGAACGATCCATCAACATTGGGTAGATAGGTCGACCCATCGCCCAATTGCGTCCACTGGTGCATCGGTCAAAACAGTCTTTCAAAAGAAGGAGCGAGAGAAATTGGCACCCGTCCCCGCGCCCCGCCTCCCGCAGCATCACTAGCAGTACCCCCTGCAGAACCCAGCCCTCCTCCACCTCCAAAAAACTTCATTGCATGTCACGCATCCACCACCACCCATTATTGCCCGCCATGACCCTTCTACCATGAGCATTCTTTCGTCCTACCACCAGGCCCCAAGATACGCGGTATCCCCACCTCCATCGCCACACATCACGTACACAAGTGGCACCGTATCCGGATGTGTATGCAGCAGCAGGAATGGAGACGGGGGATGCAGGTTTTCGTCTGGTCAGGACTCAGATTCGAGAGCTAGCAGATGGAATTTGCATATGACGTCGTTGTTTTACTCTGAACGGACCCTTCGTCCGCCTGGAAACTCGAGTGCGTAAAGGTCATGGCTGCGTAGCAGCGATGTGCGTCCTGGGATTTGAGAACCTGAAGAGAGATGATGGCAGTAGGGTGGAGGTCATAAGGGGGGGAAGGGCTCCAGTTGAGTTCTGTTGGAGTCCCTTGCTTCGTATCCTGTTAGCGATTATATTTAATTTCTCGGTTTGACTGGCATAGCATACTATCAGTGTCTCTTTTCGACTTTTGTTCCCTTTGCAAAGGATGAGAGACGCGATATCACCAGCCCCCCTTTGTGATGTGTCGGCTATCGTGTAACGGTTGGTAGCGAGTAGTCATGACGATGATCTTTGAAGCTCAATTGCTAACATACCCCACCCCCCCTTCTTCCCCGCTCGCAGTGGTCGAAGTACTAGATAGAGATAGCACCAACAAGAACACGGCCACCTCCAAAAAGCACCACCACAAATACCAGAAGCGGAATCCCCAGTGCACTTCTCACCAGATCCTTCATCTCCATCACCTCCACTGACATCACCCTCCCCATCCCTAGTATCAACACAATGACAAAATTCAAAATCCCAGAATTGCACCACAGAACGTATTGGGATTAGTGGAAGTCGTTGAACATAATGACAAGCTTCCAATAAAGGCAGACTTTAGGAAAGCGGTATAGTTTTTCATCGATTCACAGCCCAAGCGCAAATGCTTCTGCTCGGATAGGGGAGCCATCGGAATCGGAATGGGAGTTGACATCGGACGAGAGTTAGGTTGAAATGTTGGGACAATGGCTTCCGGGGTTCTTTCATAATGTTATCTTCTTCATCATCTTCGTCCTCTTCACCCTCAATTCTCAACCTCATCCTCACTCTCACCATCATCAAAAGGTTCAAACCGAAGTCAAGTTCAACAAGTTCATCGTCAGGCTCCAGTTCAGATTCAGATTTCTGACATAAACTCGCACTTGAGACACTCCTCCGACCAATAAACTCGGGTGTAGATGTTTGGCGCCCTGTGAAAGGGAAGGTGGGCAAGAAAATGGGTATATTTGAGAAACTTCGCGAGACAAAGGTCACATTCACGGAAGTTGCGAAGGAGGTGAAAGAGGTGGTACAGGAGGAAATTGAGGAGATATAGCTGAGGCAAAAACAAGCGGTTACAGGCGATGCGGGGTAAATTGACTTGCGGGCATTAGTCTCCACCGGTAGTTCTCACGTCGCATGTTAGAGGGGAGAGTCAGGAGGAAAAGAACAAGCGGAGAGAAGCTTATTAACACAGTTTAGATTCCAATGAATGAAAGAACCGGAGGACCCAGGCAACGTCGTTGGCGGAACAAGGTACAAATTGAGATTGGAGAGGCAGCAGCGTCGAAAAAGGTTCATCGTCATCCGTGGATCTGCAATAAGTCTCTAAAGTGGAAGCCGCGGTTGAACTCCTCTCCCCAGCACCAAGCTCCCGACAGAATAGGTGACTCTTCCGCAATATAGATAATCTACCCTCTGATACATAGAATCAGGGAGTATATATCGTCCAGCATATCGTCCACCACTCCATGTCTATCAATATCCCAACTGCAGAGTTTGGCCTAATATTCAGCTCTTCACTTTCAAGTCGGGAATGTCAAGTTTGACTATTCGTCAATGTATATTGCATGTGGGATGCCGACTGGAGAAATGTCGCTGGACAAAGAAACGGTTTGTTCGAGTGTACGGTATGTCGAGTGCAGAGAAAGCAGGATTTGCGTTCCATACTATTCTCGGCGTTGTCTGTGTCAGCACCAGCGTGATGGCAATTGTCGCAATTATAATCATCATCACAATCATCACTCCATCTGCCATCCTATCCATATCCACTTTCTCCACCGCTTTCCGTCCCCATGAACCCTACCACCTCCTTCCTGTTCAAAGATCGACAGTGGTGCAAAACCCGACATAGATGTCGATAGTTCCTGCAGTAAACATAGAACGAATACACACAGGCAGCATCATAATCAGGGAAAGAGAAACAGGATGAGAAAGAAGTGTTGACATCCTTCCTCCTTGAAACACAGCAGGAGGAGCAGCAGCGGATGAGGAAGGACGAAAGGGGAAGAGGATGGAAAAGCTGAAGCGGAAATCAAAACCAAAAGCCAGATGTGCATGTAAGGGCAAGGGAAGAGGAAGACTAGGAAGAAGAGAAAAGCAAGATATTGAGAAGAGGCCACAAAACGGATCGAAAGTGCAAGCTAGAGTATTCTGAACCCGAAATAGATGTATGTGCCACCGCAATTATTGCATATGGATATAGCAGTGGAAGCGTCCCAGTCCCCACACAGGAACCGAGTTCCTCCATGATCAGAAAGTAGAGAAAACTACCACCACAGCTACCACCACACCTGACGCAGGAGGCTTCATAACATTGCACTCAGCGGGTGCACAGGTGGTCTTCGAGCACTAGTCGGCATGATGGTGAATCGGCGGCAACGCAAAACGCCCAATACTACCAAATCTACATCGTCAGTGCCGAGATAGGGCATATGAATGGGTACACTTCGTTCCTGGGGGACCGTGGAGAAGTTGGAGGTTCAAGATGATCTTCTGGTTAGGAAGGGAAGAGAATGTGCAACCCATTAGAGATACCGAAAACGCCGCCTCCGATGCCAAAGACTGCGATGGTGGAAGCAGTGGGAGTAAGGATGGATAAAGGGCCAGGGATGGCAAAAATGGTAGGCAAGGAGTGGAGTGGGGTGTATTTTGGTGCTGAGGCAACGGTGGAACCGCAGGCTGATGACAGAGGGTATGAATTGGGGAAAGAGGAAGAAAGAGTAAATGATACCGTACAAAATCGCGCAAACAAGATGGATGCAAGAAAGAGTGAGTGAGGATTCTGGGGTACGCCCGCAATGGTTCCGCTTCCACGACCTCCACCAGCTCATTCTGAAATCCCCAAAGCCCCAACTACCCCACCATCACAACCAATTTATCGCGAACCCGAATTTCTGCTTTTGGGAGGGCTTGTCCACCCCCGCTGCACATACCAAAGGCATCCTCGCAACCGAAACACCAAAATCCTCGTGTACGAACAGACTCCCGACGAGGTGTGGATGAAAGTGGAGGAAAGCGGTAACAAGGAAAGAAGGAGGCGATTGTCCCTGTCATGACGGGCGCATTGAGTCCCGAAAATGCTGGCGGCACTAGGGTAAGGACAAGGAGGGAGGCGTCAGGTTCCGCTGCTCCCGTTACCGACTTAGGCGCTTCCATTTACTCAAACGCACATCCAAAGCACTGCCTCACGAAAACCCAGGACGAACGTCCCGAAAATCAAAGGAATATGTTCCGCTGCAGCCATTTTCAATCCTCCGTTTCCCCACATTGCCGCGAGCAAGACAGCAATGGGACGCAGGCGGAGAAAATGGAGAGGGCATAGCAATGACGAGGACGGAGATCAGGCTAAAATGCATAATGCTAGTGCAAAAAGGGAAGAGAAGAATCTTCAGGTAGAATTGGAGTACGGCAGATTAAAAAAGAGATGAGGGAGATTTGGCGACCGTTGAGGAGGTTGGGGTGATTGATGTAGATGGGAGTGTTGTATGAAGTGGACTTCAGCTTAAACGTGGACGCGATCGGCTGGGGATCTTGGCATTGCGGGGTATGATATCTTAGTTATCTGAGTTTCGGGGGCGGGAAGGTACAGGGATATCATAGGCACTGTCGCAAACCTGGGGAGGACCTTGGCATTTCACGTGCCCTGGTAAAGGAAGGCCAGAGGAGAGGGTACTAGAAGGTTCGGCGGGTTGACGAACTGGGAAACTACCAAAAGGGGAAGGGGGTACTTGAGAATTACGGGTATATCAAGAGGGAGGAGGAGGCCTTCTCTGTAGCAGCACACAATACAATACAATACAATCATCGTTATAAGGTTGAAGAAAGTCAGATCCATAGACCTCGTTCAATTCCAGTGATTTACTCCTTCTTCCCTCTAGTCCACTTCCCTCCTCTACAGCACTAAGTACAGTAGTGCGCATACTGTACCTACATTGGTTAGACAACTCGATGCATGTGCTTGCCCGCTTAGGTTGATTGTGTCTATACTCTACAGAACAGCGCAGGTCATAGGCGGAGGAGCTGGGCTATGTAAGGTGATACGTAAAAATGACTGGTACATTTAGTAAAATGTTTCTTGCTCCGTCTATTTTACTTAGCACGTTCTTTCTATTTCCCCTCGTGCATGTTGCCAGAGCGATTCGGTAAATGAGGTACCATTACACGTGCGCCGACGTATTTTCTTGACCTCGTTTTTCAATTTATTATGCATAGGAGCATTTAAAGTTACTTCTAACCCTTGAATATTCAATCCGCGGGGTTCAACGGTCGAAGCGGTCAAATATTTTGATTCCCTATGCCCAGGAGCGAACTCAGCTTGCTGATGCTGAGGAGTGTATGTGTATGGGTTGGTTACAAGCTGCCCAGTGTTTTTCGTCCCAATTTGGTCATCTTGCCAAGAAATTTGATAAAAATGCCAAGACCTGACGTCGGCTCAGACCTGCCGTCGGCTCAGACCTGCCGTCGGCTCAGACCTACTGTCGGCTATTATAGTACTATAGTTACAGGAATCACGGCCACTCGTCGTAAGTACTGCTGGTTACGCCTCGCGCCGGATTGAACCTAGTCGCATTTGACATAGCTTGCGCCTAAGCTAAAGGGCTGAAGTGCCAAGTAGTCCAGCAACCTGAGCTCAACTTAACAATTATGACAGGTCTCTCTCGCCAGCATTGAATTTGATACTGTGGTTCACCACTTTCCCGGACACCCCACTTTCCCGGACACATTTACCACCAAAATTGCGCAAGTTCCGCACTCAATATCTCAACAACCACAACAGCATTTGTGAATGCACTTTGTGTAGCTATTAGACAAAGTGTAATTCTTGCTATCTAGCACTTTTTCTTCGTCAAAATTTGTGGGTGCAAAGGGATTATGGCTTGTCGCATTTACGTTGGAAGGCTTGGCATTTATTTGTATGGGATCCCCATACAAATGTCACCACCCCCGAATTCTGCATGCTACGCCTGCAATCAATTCATAAAAAAAACTCAGACACTCACATTCAATAGCATCACTCAGTCAGAAACTATGAACAATGTAGTTAGGTAATACCTGTAATGGTTGTGAAATTATTCACAATATTCATATTTCCCATAGAAACCATTTGTATGAGAACAACGCCGAAAAGTAGATAGTTGTACACCAACTCTACAATTCAACAAATGAAAGTAAACTAAATGCAGCACCTTACTATACCTCTTCAGGTGATTCTTGACATATACTATCATAGCTAATGTAATTAGCGTTGAAGAGTAGAACTACATTCGAGTCTGATAAACATTTTGTATGGAGATCCCATACAAATAAATGCCAAGCCTTCCAACGTAAATGCGACAAGCCATAATCCCTTTGCACCCACAAATTTTGACGAAGAAAAAGTGCTAGATAGCAAGAATTACACTTTGTCTAATAGCTACACAAAGTGCATTCACAAATGCTGTTGTGGTTGTTGAGATATTGAGTGCGAAACTTGCGCAATTTGGTGGTAAATGTGTCCGGGAAAGTGGTGTGTCCGGGAAAGTGGTGAACCACAGTAGACTGTAATAATCCAACCTGGACTCGCCCAAGACCCCCCAGCCCCGGTCCTATACTGGCAATCAATATACTACATGCCAGTACTCGTACACGTGCAGCTGACCCTGACCCCCTCGCAACTCGTCATACTCCTTCTAGCACTCCGGTATATATACCTGCACCTGTAAGCTCGCTTAAGCAACATGGCCGCCAGCATCCCGGTCATCGCTTAACAACCCGAACCCGAGAACCTACCAGAATCTGCTAGAAGAACCCGGATCCCCAGAACCTGCCGGAAAGCCGTAGAACCTGCCGGAAAGCCCTAGAACCTGCTGGAATACTCCGGAATCCACCAGCGACAGGTATCGCTGAGCTCATTCCCGGATATTCCTGACGCTTCTACCTGCTTCCAGTCATTTCCTTGGCCTTCCATGTACTTCTAGTCGTTTCCTTGGTTTTCCATGTACTTCCAGTCGTTTCCTCGGTTTTCCATGTACTTCGTTTGTTTGTTTGCTCGTTTGCTTGTTTGCTTGGATTTGCCACCGAGGGCTTTCTATAAAGAGGCCCTCCCCCCTCCTCTCTCTTGCCTCTCCACGCAACAACTTGTATTCTACCCAAGTTGTGTATTTAGCTTTCAAATACATCTACCTCTCGGTATCACATAGCTCCGACCGCCTCTGCCTCTGCCTCTGCCTCTGCCTCTGCTGTGAAATCGCCCCGGCGCCTGCCGCCCGCCCTGTACCTGGATCCTGTACCCTGACCTGACCCAGACCGATTTATTACATAGATATGACAGGTCCGGCCTGATAGCATGAGATGTGGCAGAATGAGTTGAATTTAAGAGATATGGTAGGTCCGGCCCCACGGCCTCAGGTGAAGAAGAATGAACTCAATTTTACAGGTATAGCAGGCCCCACCTACCGCCATGAGATGAGGTAGAGTGAGCTGAATTTGACAGGCATAGAAGGCCCAACCTAACAACGGCGTGAGAAAGTTGACAGGTATGGCCGGCCCACGAGGTGAGGCAGAATAAGCTAAATTTGGCACGTATAGCCGGCCTGACATAACAGCGCGAGATCAGGCACCATGAGCTGAATTTGACAGGTATGGCTTGCCTAACCTGCCGGCACGAGATGCTGCAGAATGAGCTAAACTCGACACAGGTTTGGCAGGCCCTATTCGACGACGTGAGATGAGTCAGAATGAGCTGAATTTCACACGAATTGCAGGTCCTATTCAACGGCGTGAGGTGAGCCAGAACGAGCTGAATTTTACACGAATTGCAGGCCCGGGCTGTCGGCACGAGATAATGCAGAATGAGCTGAATTTGACACATATAGCTGGCCCGACATGACGGTGCAAGATGTGGTAGAATGAGCTGAATTTGACAGGTATGGCCGGCCCGAGCCTACAATGCAAATGAGATAAGTTTGAGACGTATGGCATGCCCAAGGTACGAGATGGGATGAGGTAGAGTGAGCTGAATTTCAGATGTATGGTATGCCTGAACCGAGACACGAGAAGATACGGAATGAGCTGAATTTGATAGATGTGGCAGAACGAGCTGAGCTAGAATCAGCTGAATTTGACAGGTATGATAGGGCCCACTCGATGCAGTGTTCCCAACCGGCCAGGCTGCCAAAACGGCTGCCAACACGGCTACCGAAAGGGCTACTGAAAAGGCTGCTGAAATGGGTACTAAAATAGATCATGAAATGGCTACCGAAATGGCAGCCGAAATGGCAGCCGGAATGGCAGCCTGAATGGCCGCTGAAATGGCTCCTGAAACGGCTACCGAAATGGGTGATGAAATGGCACCTGAAATGGCCGCTGAAACGGCTACTGAAATGGCTACTGAAATGGCTGCTGAAACTGCTGCTGAAATGGCTGCTAAAATGGCTATCGAAATGGCTACTGAAATGGCTAGGGCCGGACATGCCTGTCAAATTCAGCTCATTCCATCTCATCTTGCACCATCGTGTCGGGCCAGCTATACATGTCAAATTCAGCTCAGGCCGTCAAGTCGTGCATGCAATTCGTGTAAAATTGAGCTCATTCTACCTCACCTCACGCCGTCGGCTCGGATCTGCCATACCTGTCAAATTGAACTCATTTTACCTCATCTCACGCTGTCCGGCCGCACCTGCTATACCTGTCAAATTCAGTTCATTCTACGCCATCACGTTGGGCGTGCAATCAATGAATCCAACAGGCCGTGATCTGCATGGGACTGAAACCGCCTGGACCGGCCTGATTGGCCTGGAACAGCCTGAATGGTCTGGACCGGCCTGAATGGTCTGGCCTGAACAATCAGGCCAAGCCAGGCCCAGAATTTCACGGTCCAGGCCAGGCCCAGGATTTCACGGTCCAGGCCGGTCCAGGCCTCTGGTTGGCCTGGCCTGGCCTGCCCTGTTGAATTCATTGCCTGCAATACCTGTCAAATAGGGCGGCATGCGAGTAATGATATTAAAAAAAAAAAAAAAAAAAAAAAAAATACCTGTCAAATTCAGCTTATTCTTCCTCATCTCACGCCATCGAGTGGGCCCTACCATATCTGTCAAATTCAGCTGATTCTACCTCAGCTCGTTCTGCCACATCTATCAAATTCAGCTCATTCTACCTCATCCCATGTCGTCAGGCCGGGGCTGCCATACGTCTCATACTCATCTCATATTTGCACTGTAGGCTTGGGCCGGCCATACCTGTCAAATTCAACTCATTCTACCGCATCTTGCACCGTTGGGACGGGCCGGATATGTGTGTCAAATTCAGCTCATTCTGCATTATCTCGTGCCGACAGCCCGGGCCTGCAATTCGTGTAAAATTCAGCTCGTTCTGGCTCACCTCACGCCGTTGAATAGGGCCTGCAATTCGTGTGAAATTCAGCTCATTCTGGCTCATCTCACGCCGTCGAATAGGGCCTGCCAAACCTGTTAAGTTCAGCTCATTCTGACTCATGTCACGTCGCCGAATAGGGCCGGCCAAACCTGTCAAGTTCAGCTCATTCTGCCGCATCTCATGCCGGCAGGTTGGGCCCGCCATACCTGTCAAATTCAGCTCATTGTGCCTGATCTCGCACTGTCAGGTCAGGCCGGCTATACGTGCCAAATTCAGCTTATTCTGTCTCATCTCGTGGGCCGGCCATACCTGTCAACTTCCTCACGCCGTCGGGTTGGGCCTTCCATGCCTGTCAAATTCAGCTCACTCTACCTCATCTCATGGCGGTAGGTGGGGCCTGCTATACCTGTAAAATTGAGCTCATTCTTCCTCACCTGAGCCCGTGGGGCCGGACCTGCCATATCTATGAAATTCAACTCATTCTGCTACATCTCATGCCGTCGGGCTGGACCTGTCATATCTATCAAATTCAATGCTGGCGAGAGAGACCTGTTATACTTCTTAACTTAAGCTCAGGTTGCAGGACTACTTGGCACTTCAGCCCTTTAGCTTAGGTGCAAGTCATGTCAAATGCGACTGGGTTCAATCCGGCGCGAGGTGTAACCAGCAGTACTTACGACGAGTGGCCGCGATTCCTGTTTGATATTTCTACCTTAGTTCATATCAGGTTGTGGTTGCTGATAGGTTTTGCGTTGTGTTGGTTGTGTCGCAAATTTCATGTTGATTATTAACTTCCGGCACCATACTGCAAAGCTTCCAGAATTTACTTATCTTACGTTGCAATGCAAGAAATCACCTGTGACAACACAAAACCCCTATCCGAGGCCAACATCTGCGGAAAGGGCGACAAATAACAACAATGCACCCACAACCTCCATCCAAACTAGCAAAGCGACTCCCCGCTACAATTAAAACTTGCCACAGACCGGTCGCGCAATTTGCTATATGGAATTGCAACAACTAAAAAGGCTGGGAAGGTTGGTGACTGGATAGAGAAAGGCAAATTCGGGGATGGAAAGTACTGTTGCAGACCGATTGTTGGTGAAGAAAGAAAAGAGGGAAGGAAAGAGGACCCGTTAGGTAGTATTATACCTACAAGGGGAGGTAGAATTGAATGGCGAAGCACCAGCGAAAGTGAGGTTTTCAAGGTGGCTCCACTCGCAAATGTACGAGTGGAATACAGTGGGTAGACAAGAAAAAGAAGGAGCAGCAGTACAGGATGAGTGTGGATGAGGCTTCAGGGCCTGTTCTCTATGATCTTGTGCCGCATAATTAAAAATACCCGTCATTCCGGAGAGGAGGAAATAAATTTGTCATTGTCACCAGCGGACGCTTTGTGTATGTAATTGCATAGGTGCCTATCTCCGGGCCATAAGGACTCCGGTCCAGGGAGCCTGCCATGGCGAATAGCCGTAAGCGGGGACCATACGGTATATATAAAAGAAAGGAAAATCATATATCCACAGTCCGAGCCCCCTCCTTTTGCCCGCAAGGTATTTGCTTCTTTTTAGAGAGGAAACAGCGCCTCTTGCTTCGGAATCCACAGCCCAACTGAGTCAGGCTTTCCTCCACAGACCATATTATAAACCTGGTCCAACTGAAACCCCAATATCTACAACTTTAAGCCCCATGTACCCACCCATTGCTTGTTTTTAGAGAAGACAGGACTTCTTGTTTCGTAATTCAGAACCCGACTGAGTCGGACTGCCTCCGCCGACCGGATTAGTCTGTCCGAATCCCATTGTACAAAAAGCCCCATGATACTCATGATGAATATGCCATTAGTATAAAACAAGAACGGGTATAAGGAAATGAAAAAAGAATACAGTATTCGACAAATCGAATACAATAGAGAAAAAGAAATAAAATATAGTAAAAGCGAAATAAACCATGGGAGTAGTTGACGTAGTCTGGTGCCCAGCCACTACTGACTGGAGTCTCGGGATTGAAATTGCTTCGTGACGCGTGGGATCCTACCAAGGAGAAATTTGCGTTGAGGAGGCCGGAGGTAGAAGAGCTGGTACCTCGGTGCGGAGGTGGTATAGGCGGAGGTGACATAGGCGGAGATGGGAGCCTTGTCACTCCCAACATATACTATTGCTTAAGGCTAATCTTATGTCCATCCTGTTAGTCTAGGAATAAACTAGTATTGTTGCTGTTGTGCAAAGAGTTCTATGATTCTTCTCAGTCTATGAATAGAATATGCTGCCGCAGTCGTGGGAGCCTGTCAATTCTGTTGCTGTCACTGCTGGCATCAGTACTCGTTAGCATCCCTGTTAAAGCGGCCGGCTATGTAATTGAGGGGACGTGGGAGAGGCGGAGGTGTAAGAGGAGGCGATGGAAGACAGGCGGGAGGAACGGTCGGTTGTTGGAGAGGATGATGTCAAGGAGAAAGGTGTCGGAGAGGAGAAGGTGGGAGATGCAGCAGAGATGGTGCAGGGGTTGGCTCTGCGAAAGAGAGGGGTGGATGTGGGGGCTGTGGAAGGGGTGGTTTTGGAAGAGGTGGCGGTGGCTGAAGCGACAGGAGAGTCGGTGCGAGAGACTGGAGAGTGGTCACGAGACTAACCGGAGAGAGGCGGGGATCGGAAGTCTGGCACAGCTTGAACATGCGGCTCTGTGGGCACGTGGGCCTGCACGGGACAGCTTGCTTGCTGCGCACGACCTTGCGCAGCGACAGCTACTGGCACGTGGATCAGAGACCACTGATAAGTGCCTTTTCAGCCCATCACTCGCACACTTCAACCATCCCAGAAACAGGAAGAGCGAGCGATAGGCAAAAGTGATTGGGGTTTTGTCTAAATTTAGCTTGGCGAAGTGGTTGGTCTGTTTTCTGCAGTGACGGAGGTTACAACAAGTGGCCATGGAGGGGCATTTTGAATCCGAATTCGCGCTGGGGAGAAGAGTTGTCAGAAACTCTCCAGGACGGACTGTAATGCTCCGGTTCCATATGATTCAATTCTGGTGGAACGGGAGACAATCTGTTTTTGATTTTTCGCTTTCTATTTTTTTAACGTACGGGTGTTCATAGGAGGGGCGGGAGAGGAGGCATGAGAGACTAGTCTCACAAACTGTCGCAAGAAATTCTAAGCAGGTACAAAGTATGGAAATAGCCAGACCTTTGGTTCAAGCATTTGCACTGCTACCAATAGCGGTATTCAGATTAGACTATCTCCATACAAAATGAGATCCATCAGACAAGCCAGTTTATCTGGCCTGAGATCTGAGTACCGGTATCCTCTCGTTGAAAATCGAACCGGCTAAAATGGAAATAGATTTTGACTCTGAGAGATCCACACAGATTTATGCGTGCCGAGTCCTGAATACTGCTGCATCGGGGCCTGCAATAGGCAATCATATATACAACGCAGTATGCAGTCATCCCAAAAATCCAACCACGGATTTATTTCACGAAAATAATCAGGTTTAACCAGTTTGCAACATGAAAAAAAAAAAAAAGAACAGATAAAATTTTGTATGCAGATGGCAGGATTTCCCGGGAATACTGTAGGTAAAATTTCGAGATCCGGAAAATCTGGCCGTGTTTTTTAAATCTGAATACCGCTAATACATAAAGGCAGTTTAATGCAAGCATCTCGAGAGATATATATCTATGGTACAGTACATCAAATCCTTTTACAGTTGAAGAATTAATAACGGGATCATTAACTGCAATTAGCGAATGAGGACACCGACCCCCCGAGCATATAAAACTCAGATCGATTGCAGACTAGCCAGCCTTATACATCTCATGGTCAAGATAATGCAGATAACAATAAACTGTAAGAACAAACCAAATGCACAAAAGTCTACATGGTATACAAGATAACATTGGGATCAGATACAAGATGCTGATCAAGATCTACTATACACCTGTAATTACTAGAGCGCTGTGCTAGCGGGAGCCGGAACAATGTACAATGTTCTTACGCCAGACTGGATAGCATTTGCAGGTCAAGCAAAGGTTGAGTGGAAATGCGGTTAAGGTTCGGAAGACAACAGGTGGACTACCAACGTGATGGATATATACTTAGATGTATAAGTTGTTTGTTTTATGCGCATCATCATCTTTCTACTTATCATTTTATCAGTTTTACATCTTTGTATCCATCTCAACCTGTCAACATCATCTGTCAATACGAACTAAATAGATACTATGTTCCTACTCTCTTGCCCTCCTCATTCAATATTCCCTCGAGATCTCCCAGTGCTGGACCGCACAGCATGAACAGGCAACCACCCCATTCAAAAGTACCATCCCAGTTACACAGTTAGCCAGAGCTATACATGTGTCATCGCCCAGGAACAAACTGTATACTAGAATCCTGAGCTTCACTCCATAGGCAGGTAGCCCGTATGCGGGTTATGTGACTAACACATACACATATACACACGCAGAAAAAAAAAAGAAAAAAGAAAAAGGAATAGCTAGACTCTTGTAGTACCATCATCAGCGCTGAACTTCAGCAATATATCACAGAGAAGGGCCACGATGGATTTAGAAAAGCATATCAATTTCAAAAACGCATTATAACTAGCTAAGCATGTCAAGAACGAATCCTTCACAGGGCATATAGTTGAAACCTACGCAACTTATTCCAACGTATTAATGGAACCAGTGCCCACATTTGTGGCAAAATTGACTCTCTTTGACTCCAAAAGTTGCACGATATCTTCGCGTCCTCTCTGGGCTGCCAAATCTAGGGGCGAGGGGTGGCCGTCAGGGAGGGTAGGAAATGGATCAGCCCCTCGATCCAGCAGGAGTGAGACTATATCCTTCTGACCAACATATGCAGCTGCACCTAGGGCAGTTCCATACTTGCCGCCCACAACGTTGACATCCGCTCCTCGATCTAGCAGAAGAGCGACTATTTCTTGTGGATTCATTTTCATAATCCATATTCTTCGCAAACTCCCATATACAGCTGCACCCAGGGCAGTTCCATACTCGCCACCCACAATGTTGATGTCTGCTCTGTGATCTAGCAGAAGTGAGACTATTTCTTTGCTCCCCAGATATGCAGCTGCACCCAGGGCAGTTCCATACTTGCCACCCACAACATTGGCATCCGCTCCTCGATCTAGCAGAAGTGAGACTATTTCTTTCCTCCACCAATATGCAGCTACACCCAGAGCAGTTCCATACTTACCACCCACAACATTGGCATCTGCTCCTCGATCTAGCAGAAGTGAGACTATTTCTTTCTGTCTCGAATATGCAGCTGTACCCAGGGCAGTTCCGTACTCGCCACCCACAACATTGGCATCTGCTCCTCGATCTAGCAGAAGTGAGACTATTTCTTTCTGTCTCGAATATGCAGCTGCACCCAGGGAAGTTCCATACTCGCCACCCACAACATTGGCATCTGCTCCTCGATCTAGCAGAAGTGAGACTATTTCTTTCTGTCTCGAATATGCAGCTGCACCCAGGGCAGTTCCATACTCGCCACCCACAACATTGGCATCTGCTCCTCGATCTAGCAGAAGTGAGACTATTTCTTTCTGTCTCGAATATGCAGCTGCACCCAGGGCAGTTCCATACTCGCCACCCACAACATTGGCATCTGCTCCTCGATCTAGCAGAAGTGAGACTATTTCTTTCTGTCTCGAATATCCAGCTGCACCCAGGGCAGTTCCATACTCGCCACCCACAACATTGGCATCTGCTTCTCGATCTAGCAGAAGTGAGACTATTTCTTTGTTCCCTTTTAATACAGCTGTATTCAGGCAGTTCCATAGCTGCCACTCACAACATTGGTATCTGCTCCTCGATCTAGCAGAAGTGAGACTATTTTTTTGTTCTCGTTGAATGTAGCCACACCCAGGGCAGTCCCATACTTGCTAACCACAATATTGCTATCGGCTCCGTGATCTAACAGAAGTGAGACTATTTGGTGATATCCCTCAGATGCAGCTACACCCAGAGCAGTTCGATGCTCACCCCCCACAACGTTGACATCAGCTCCCCTGCACAGCATTTGTTTCACTGTACATAGATCACCACTCTTCGCAGCTACATACGACAAAGATTCACCAGACTTGTTCCATAAGCGCATGTCGCCTTCCTCAGCGGCCCACAGATAGCTAGCCAAATGACCTAATCCACCTATTGCTACGGCAAAAATAGGTCGTAACGGGGTTGATTGTATTGAATCCTTGATTTCCCACAACTCAGAATTCAAATCCCACCTACTATACTCTAGCCATGTCGACCACTTCACATAAGCATTACTCGGATGGTTAAAAGAACCCAAGAAACTCTCCAGCAATGCAAGTTTTGGTTGGTACAGGGAGGTGGTTGCGGCGTTGCTGGTTAATGATGTAATCAAGGATTGATAGGATTGGCAGTGTTTCAACCAGTACCGGCGAGAGTAATCATATAGAGGGTGCCTATCTGAGTGTAGGTTTTGAAGCGTCCACAGACAGGCCTCAGCAACAAGAAGCTGCGCATCCAGAATACCCCAACCTGAATTCTTGGTTTCTAGATATTCTCGCACTGACAAGTGTGCAAAACGCACAACATTCAGAGAATTGTCTAAAATAAGTAATCCTTTACAAAACCCAAGTAAATAGTCAAGTTCAACTTCTGTGGCCTCCGTGTCGTCCTCAGACTGATTTAGGGGAAGAGTTGAGTCAACCTCTGCAGCTGCACATAGTTCGCTGGGGTCCAATGGTCTGCAGGAAACAAGCATCCACTTGAGGGCTCGCTCTGCAAGGATAGGTTCACTTTCATGTTGGAGTCTTATTGAAGTCATGATTTCGTCATACACCTGTGTTAAATCTTTGGGTAGCTTTCCCAGACGTTTATCAACATCCCGCTCAAGATTTAGGGCACAGAGCTCTCGTAGTTGATAATCAACCCAGAGAAACCTAAAATATTCGTAAGTACCTCTGATTAATATTACCAGTAAATAGGTCCTCACTCTCAAAGCTGAAGACCTTCGATAAAGAATATTGAATGTAGGATAGATAGGTACTTACATTCCATTAGCGCCACTGAGAAGCACTTCCTTAATTTTTGCTCTAAGGTTTGACGATACCCTTCCCCGCAGCAGCCTCTTGTCCTCAATTCTAGCCTCCAACTCTTTTTCAACATAATTTTTAATATCTTCAGCATTATCTCTTGCCTCAATAGTTACATGAGGAACATTCTGCATACGGGTTTCAATATCCAGACTATGGCGGCTGGATACCAGCACCTTCACGGAAACTGTGGATTTCTTCATGATGGTGAAGAATGCGTTAAGAATCGAAACTATGGAGTCTTTGGGACATTCAT
This sequence comes from Kalaharituber pfeilii, assembly GCA_015179045.1. Taxonomy (NCBI): domain Eukaryota; kingdom Fungi; phylum Ascomycota; class Pezizomycetes; order Pezizales; family Pezizaceae; genus Kalaharituber; species Kalaharituber pfeilii. The sequence goes on along the minus strand of WHUZ01000068.1, from coordinate 77,906 downwards.
CGAGAGCATCTAAGACAATGACTGGGTCTTGGTAACAGTCAACCAATTGGATAAATAGGCTGATGGTTGCATCAAGTGGCAGATGCTTCCTAGCGGCAGGGTCTTTCTGTGATTTGTTGTAGGCTTCCTGTGCAATTGGACATATTTTCTCGGTGTCTGAACATGCAAGCTGTTTGACCAGGGAAAGTAAAATTTGATGGGTATCACGACGAATATCTTCATCACGCTTGCAATAGAAGAATGAGACTTTGTCTACCATTGGCTGCAAATAATCAATAGTTGCGGAGCTGTGAGGAACAACCAAAGCTTTGTTAGCTATTTGATACAGGAAGCTTCGACGGGGTTTTGATCCTTACACTAGCTTTGTCTTTCCGGCACCAGCTGAGTAAGGAAGAAAGTTAGTACCTTTCTATGATGTGGATGATAGCCGAATCAACTCACGAATCCCATGTAGCCATAACATTTGTGACTGCTTTGATTCCAGCCAGCTTCGAAATTCTTGCCTTCCAAAAAACCATTGTCCAGTACCCTCTACTCGGCCCTCTTGTGCCAGGTCATGGTGACTTCGATATGAGACCTCAGAAAACCATTTGAGGATTGTGATCTTCTTAGTTTCTAAGGCCCATGAATGATTAATTTGACCTATCAAGAGAGTTCCCATTGGGCCTGTAAAATACCTTCAATTTGTTCATATATGTACGTAACAGCTGTATTCATTTGGGCTATCATAGGCTCAAAGTTTTGGAGAATCATCTTGAGGCCGTTGAACACTTCTAGATAAAGCTAACGTTAGTGTTACTATACCAGACTTACTGGAGCAAGTTCATACCTTTAGTAGAGTGTCTTGACTCCTTTTGATCTGTGTTTCACGGTGTTTTGAAGTGTTAATTAGCTGCAAACTGTTTCAAGGGTGTCACTGAGGCAAGCTTACAGCAATTTTCCACTACACTAGCTGCTATGTTCGCTGCACACTCTGGTCCATCTAGTTTGTTGAGCTCTTCCAGAATAGCACCTGGGCGTACTACACTGTTCAGAATATGTTTTGCTGATGCGCATAGTAGTTCATTAAAATTAGCAATCACAATACAAACTGAGGAAAGCGTGACCACATACCCGTATTACTTGTGAAGAGTTCTATAAGAACACCCAATAGGTTCAGAATTATTGCATATAATTTTACGAGAGCTTCTCGAAGGTCGTCCGTAGCTCTCCTCAATTCCATAGGTACCTCCTCAGATTTTAGATACAAGTACTGCTCATATATGGTACCTCGGCTAATGAGTATAGTAATGCGTTCCATTCCGAGCACTGCTGCTTCCATAGACTCTTGCTTATCAACAATAATCTGGTGGACCAAAAGGTGTTAGTTAATCATGCAATGGCCTGCCGGAAAAAGCAATACGTAATAGATGGTGTTCACCCCAATGAAAATCACCGGGAGGCAGGGAGGGGGTGTCTGAACGTTTACTTACTTGCAAGATAAATCTAACCCCTGCCCAAGGCAGAGCTGCATGCACCGGGTCATATTGTACAACTATATCCCCAATACTCTTGAACTTATTAATCCAGTGGACCATTGCTTGTGCCTTTTGTCCCACATCGATTTGCATATCCCCAAACTTGATTTTCCGATCTTTTGCCTCCACCTTCTCTTTTGCCTGGTTTGCAAAACTCAGAATTTCATCCAAGAATCCAGCTTGACTGGATTCTGCACTGATGATTATTCCACAATCTGCCAAGGTCTTTTTGGATTTCTCCGGAAGCCTTTCATGTGCTTCCATCCACAAGTTAATTTTATCGTGCTGGGCTTTGGCTGACTCAGGTTCATCATGGATAGAATGAGTCTTCCCATCCGCATCAGGTACAAGAGAGCTAGGTTTTTCCTGCTGGCGATCTATTTGAGGTAAGGTTAAAGTTTCGGCATGCTGCTGTTGCGAAGTGGGGTTGCAATGCTGTGTGCCTTGTTCCTCTTTACCTGCTTCCTTATGGATGCTCTGAAATGGCTGCGGATCATGGGCGGGGGAACCTGGGGTCCCAGGACTGCGGCTCGGGGAGCGGCTTCGGCTATCTCGCTTGAATGGCCTTAGGAACCTATCCCAGGTTCTCGATTGTTCGGGGATGGATGATGGCCGTCCACTACTTTCTTTCTTCTTCCGGAACATGGCTTTTGACTGCGATGTTGTGGTATGGTGTACTTTATATGGGATCTTTCTGCGGAATGTCAGGTGTAAAGCTAGTTGTCTGTCGGATCGCGACCTATGCGGAGGTGATCATGAGTTGGTGATGGCTCAGCCTCAGAAATGCCGCCAAGTCTGGCGATATGCAGGCAACCGTACTCCCGTACTCACATGCACATGCGCACCGTAGGTACAGTACTTACAGTATTGTACTCTAGCACTTCTGTTCAAAGTTGCTATGGAAATGAGCCTTTTATAGGTTCAAGACTACCGGTACCGGTAACGGATCAGTAGACCTGAAGTTGAGCGCGGGTGAGTTGCAACAGACAATAAACTATATACAACGGAGAGAGTAACGCCAAGAGATTCATTGCCCCAGGCTTCCTCACATAGCAAAAAAGTCCATTTCCTCCACAATCAAATTCTGTAACTTCCTTTTCAAATCAACCTCGTGGTGTTGAATGAATATCCCCCAAAGTTACCACGAATTCGAGTTTAACGGGATGTGAGCACGGAGATGCAATGAATGTACTTCCTAGGGGCGACCGTTGGTGCACATCCGGTCTTACCCGAAGGAGCTGAGATTCGGGAGAAAAAAACTACGTGCACTGGCTTTATACAATGTCCATGCTCCATCTATTTAGCACTATTCATCTCGTTTTAAGAACGGTTTGGTAAACGAGTTTAGCTTGCACCCCCAACACACATACGTTGAACTTGAGATTTATCTTTCAATTATTCATTTATTTATTACAATACGATTTTTCGGTATGAAGGATCTGACGTAAAAACCCAGTCTCGAACCGGACTACCGCTTAGTAAAGACCTCCTTCTCTTATCTTCTCCCTTGAGCAGTCCATCACGGGCACAAACACCACACACATAAGTAACCCATAGTTCAACATCAAAACAATGATGATGGCGCAAGTTGAGAACGCTGACAAAGGAAAAAGAAAAAGAGAAGAACAAGTATATAAGCCACAAGTGAGGCGGTGCGAGATCTAGGAAAGCGGGAGAGGTGGTGAGAGAGGCGGAGAGGCAGTAGAAGGGGTGGCCGAAGGGGCGGCAGGTACAAGATGAGGAGTGTTTGACTGTCAGAATTGACCTATAGCATGGTGAAGTCGTATATCTTCTTGCAGAGGTTTAGTAGAGAGGTATAGAATTGAACCCTAAGGCCCTGTAGCAGCAAGTCTATGCCTCATGTAACCACCAAGAGATCACATAAAAGATGCCATTGGTATATATAAAAGGTTGAGAACTCCCGAGAATTAAACAAAAATAATATAGAACAAAAGTGCATGGAAATAGTTGACCTACCAAGGAGTAATTTGTGTAATCCGAGAAACTGTTAAAGGGGCCACCGGAATGGCTGCTGAAAGGGTGGTGGGATGGGGTGGTTGGACCAGGGGTGGAGATGTTGCTGGCAGAACCTTCGGAGTCGCTGCTGGAGCAGCTGCTGAGGGCGATACTCGAGCGGCTGCTCAAGCGGCTGTTGCAGCGGGAGGCGCAGTTGAGAGGCGGCGGGACACGGGGATGTAAGCACGTGCTGTTGAAAGTGCGGTTCAACATGGTGGCTGAATGTGCGACTGAAGGGGTGGTGCGAGAGGGTAGTACGAAGTGCTGTTGCGGCTGCTGGAGGGGCTGCTAAAGGGGGACGTAGCACGCCGGAGGGGTTGTAGGGGGAGGGCGGTGGGGTAGTGGGGTGGGGTGGCGGTGCGAACTCACGGTGCGATGCGACGGCTGGAGTGGGCGATAACGGGGTTATGTTTTTCTTTTTTTTGAGCCGTTTCGAACTGACCTGCGCCTTGGTCGAAGTGGAATGCTGTTGTCTCCAGCGATGGAGGTAACAACAAGCGCCATGGAGAGGTGTAGAATTGAGGGCCCCGGTTCGATTCTTGAGCCGAGCTGGGGAAGAGGGTTGTCCGGCATCTCATCTATGAGATGGACTGTAATGCTCCGGTTCCAACAATGATCTCTTGAGAGTTAGAATTCTAGAATTATAGCGATGATCAACAGGGAGTTGGAACCGGGGTAACTCGTTTTTAACTTTTTGCTGTCTATTTTTTCTTTTGGTATTGGTGGGGGGGTGATGGGTACTCATTTAGCTGGCAAGAGCTGAGTGTTCTCGCGCATTCCATCAGATTGTTGGCAGTTGATTGTTTCTGTTCATTCTGTGATAATTAGCCAGTTGATTCAGTATTCCATCACACCACTGTATCGCGCCATAGTGCAGTTGGGAAAGGTTCAAGCAGATCACATTGCTGCATCGTTCAAACTACCAACGCATTAGTGGATATGTTGAACGATCCATCAACATTGGGTAGATAGGTCGACCCATCGCCCAATTGCGTCCACTGGTGCATCGGTCAAAACAGTCTTTCAAAAGAAGGAGCGAGAGAAATTGGCACCCGTCCCCGCCCCGCCTCCCGCAGCATCACCAACAGTACCCCTGCAGAACCCAGCCCTCCTCCACCTCCATAAAACTTCATTGCATGTCACGCATCCACCACCACCCATTATTGCCCGCCAGGACCCTTCTACCATGAGCATCTTTTCGTCCTACTGCCAGGTCCCAGGATACACGGAATCTCCACCTCCATCGCCACACATCACGTACACAAGTGGCACCGTATCCGGATGTGTATGCAGCAGCAGGAATGGAGACGGGGGATGCAGGTTTTCGTCTGGTCAGGACTCAGATTCGAGAGCTAGAAGATGGAATTTGCATATAACGTCGTTGTTTTACTCTGAACGGACCGTTCGTCTGCCAGGAAACTCGAGTGCGTAAAAGGTCATGGCTGCGTAGCAGCGCCCTGGGATTTGAGAACCTGAAGAGAGATGACGGCAGTAGGGTGGAGGTCATAAGGGGGGAAGGGCTCCAGTTGAGTTCTGTTGGAGTCCCTTGCTTCGTATCCTGTTAGCGATTATATTTAATTTCTCGGTTTGACTGGCATAACATACTATCAATGTCTCTTTTCGACTTTTTGTTCCCTTTGCAAAGGATGAGAGACGCGATATCACCAGCCCCCCTTTGTGATGTGTCGGCTATCGTGTAACGGTCGGTAGCGAGTAGTCATGACGATGATCTTTGAAGTTCAATTCAATTGCTAACATAAGTCCCCACTCCCCCTGCCCGTAGCGGTCGAAGTACTAGATAGAGATAGCACCAACAAGAGCACGGCCACCTCCAGAAAGCATCCACACAATGACAAAATCAAAATCCTAGAATTGCATCACAGAACATATTGGGATTAGTGGAAGTCGTTGAACATAATGACAAGGTTCCAATAAAGGCAGACTTTAGGAAAGCGGTAAAGTTTTTCATCGATTCACATCCCAAGCGCAAATGCTTCCGCTCGGATAGGGGAGCCATCGGAATCGGAATGGAAGTTGACATCGGACGAGTTAGGTTGAAATGTTGGGACAATGGCTTCCGGGGTTCTTCCATAATGTTATCTTCTTCATCATCTTCGTCCTCTTCACCATCAATTCTCAACCTCATCCTCACTCTGACCCTCATCAAAAGGTTCAAACCGAAGTCAAGTTCAACAAGTTATCGTCAGACTCCAGTTCAGATTAGGATTTCTGACATAAACTCGCACTTGAGACGCTCCTCCGACCAATAAACTCGGGTGTAGATGTTTGGCGCCCTGTGAAAGGGAAGGTGGGCAAGAAAATGGGTATATTTGAGAAACTTCGCGAGACAAAGGTCACATTCACGGAAGTTGTAAAGGAGGGGAAAGAGATGGTACAGGAGGACATTGAGGAGATATAGCTGAGGCAAAAACAAGCGGTCACAGGCGATGCCGGGTAAATCGACTTGCGGGCATTGTCTCCACCGGTAGTTCTCACGTTTCATGTAAGAGGGGAGAGTCAGGAGGAAAAGAACAAGAGGAGAGAAGCCTATTAACACAGTTTAGATTCCAATGAATGAAAGAACCGGAGGACCCAGGCAACGTCGTTGGCGGAACAAGGTGCAATTGAGGTTGGAGAGAGCAGCAGTGTCGGAAAAGGTTCATCGTCATCCGTGGATCTGCAATCAGCCTTTGAAGCGGAAGCCGCGGTTGAACTCCTCTCCCCAGCACCAAGCTCCGGACAGAATAGGTGACTCTTCCGCAATATAGATAATCTACCCTCTGATACACAGAATCAGGGAGTATATATCGTCCAGCATATCGTCCACCACTCCATGTCTATCAATATCCCAACTGCAGAGTTTGGTCTAATATTCAGCCCGTCACTTTCAAGTCGGAAATGTCAAGTTTGACTATTCGTCAATGTATATTGCGTGTGGGATGCCGACTGGAGAAAGGTCGCTGGACAAAGAAACGGTTTATTCGAGTGTACGGCGTGTTGAGTGCAGAGAAAGCAGGATTTGCGTTCCATACTGTTCTCGGCGTTGTCAGTGTCAGCATCAGCATGAGGCCAATTGTCGCCATCATAACCATCATCACAATCATCACTCCATCTGCCATCCTATCCATATCTACTTTCTCCACCACTTCCCCGTCCCCATGAACTCTACCACCTCCTTCCTGTTCGAAGACCGACAGTGGTGCAAAACCCGACAGAGATGTCCACAGTTCCTGCAGTAAACATAGAACGAATACACATAGGCAGCATCATAATCAGGGAAAGAGAAACAGGATGAGAAAGAAGTGTTGACATCCTTCCTCCCCGAAACACAGCAGGAGGAGTAGCAGCGGGTGAGGAAGGACGAAAGGGGAAGAGGATGGAAAAGCTGAAGCGGAAATCAAAACCAAAAGCCAGATGTGCGTGTAAGGGCAAGGGAAAAGGAAGACTAGGAAGAAGAGAAAAGCAAGATATTGAGAAGAGGCCACAAAACGGATCGAAAGCGCAAGCTAGAGTATTCCGAACCCGAAATAGATGTATGTGCCACCGCAACTATTGCATATGGATATAGCAGTGGAAGCTTCCCAGACCCCACACAGGAACCGAGTTCCTCCATGATCAGAAAGTGGAGAAAACTACCACCACAGCTACCACCACACCTGAGGCAGGAGGCTTCATAACATTGCACTCAGCGGGTGCGCAGGTGGTCTTCGAGCACTAGTCGGCATGATGGTGAATCGGCGGCAACGCAAAACGCTCAATACTACAAAATCTACATCGTCAGTGTCTGAGATGGGGCATATGAATGGGTATACTTCGCTCCTGGGGGACAGTGGAGAAGTTGGAGGCTCAAGATGATCTTACCTCCGGTTAGGAAGGGAAGAGAATGTGCAACCCATTAGAGATACCGAAAACGCCGCCTCCGATGCCAAAGACTGCGATGGTGGAAGCAGTGGGAGTAAGGATGATAAAGGGCCAGGGATGGCAAAAATGGTGCGCAAGGAGTGGAGTTAAGCGTATTTTAGTGCTGAGGCAATGGTAGAACCGCAGACTGATGACAGAGGGTATGAATCGGGAAAGAGGAAGAAAGAGCGAATGACAAAATCGCGCAAACAAGATGAATGCGAGAAAGGGTGAGTGAGGATTCTGGGGTACGCCCGCAATGGTTCCACCAGCTCATTCTGAAATCCCCAAAGCCCCAACTACCCCACCATCACAACCAATTTATCGCGAACCCGAATTTCTGCTTTTGGGAGGGCTTGTCCACCCCCGCTGCACATACCAAAGCCATCTGCGCAACCGAAACGCCAAAATCCTCGTGTACAAACAGACTTCCGACGAGGTGTGGATGGATGTGGAGGAAAGCGGTGACAAGGAAAGAAGGAGGCGATTGTCCCTGTCATGACGGGCGCATTGAGTCCCGAAGATACTGGCGACACTAGGGTACGAACAAGGAGTGAGGCGTCCGGTTCCGCCTCTCCCGTTACCGACGTTAGCTCTTCCATGTACTCAAACGCACATCCAAAGCACTGCCTCACGAAAACCCGGGACAAACGTCCCAGAAATTAAAGGGATATGTTCCGCTGCAGCCATTTTCGATCCTCCGTTTCTCCACATTGCTGCAAGCAAATACAGCAACGCGACGCAGGCGGGGAAGTTGGAGAGGGCATGGCAATGACAAGGACAGAGGTCGGGTTAAAATGCAGAATGCTAGTGCAGGAAGGAAAGAAGAGAATCTTCAGGTACAATTGGAGGAGGGCAGATTAAAAAAGAGATGGGGGAGATTTGGCGACCGTTGAGGAGGTTGGAGTGATTGATGTAGATGGGAGTGTTGTATGAGGTGGACTTAAGCTTAAACGTGGACGCGATCGGCTGGGAATCTTGGCGTTGCGGGGTATCTTAGTTTCGGGGGCGGGAAGGTACAGGGATATCATAAAGGTAGTGGTTAGGCACCTGATGCATGCTTAGGTTGATTTTGTCTATGCTCTACAGAACAGCGCAGGTCATAAGCGGAGGAGCTGGGCTAGGCAAGGTGATACGTAAAAATGACTGGTACATCTAGTAAAATGTTTCTTGCTCCGTCTATTTTACTTAGCACGTTTTTTCTATTGCCCCTCGTGCATGTTGCGAGAGAGGCTCGGTAAATGAGGTACCATTACACGTGCGCCGACGTATTTTCTTGACCTCGTTTTTCAATTTATTAGGAGCATTTAAAGTTACTTCTACCCTTGGGTATTTAATCCGCGGGGTTCAACGGTCGAAGCGGTCAAATACTTTGAATTCCCTATAACTTAGTTGCAACCGTTTAAAAGTGGCCAATTAAGGCACCATCTAAGATTTGTCAAAGTAAGGATTTTAAATAGTTGCTCAGGCATCTGTATGAGGTAACACATCCGAGAAAGTTGCTTACCATGACAAATCTGGCGGAGGATTATAATACCAGGAGATCTCGTTCCGAAACAAGATAAACGTCTCTTCAGTCCGTCCTGGTCACGACTGTAACGGACATTGAAGCTTTCTTTGCTGTTCCTCTCTATAACTCGTGCCACCACTCTGAATCACTTTTGCATGCACCTCTTAATTCAGATCACAGCTGCTCGGTCAGCTTCATATGACACCTCCGGATTATGGCACAATGCAAAGTGTTTAAATACCCCCTGAAGATATGTTGCCTCTGGCTCACAGGAGGCATCTTGCGCATGAAGGATGACTTGCATAGATATGCGGAGTGCAACTAAGCTGGCAAATTTATAAACCCGCTGAAATGGCCATTTAAACACCGATTAAAGGCATTTAAGCATCAATATCCTTCTCTAAATTTCCGACCGATTAAACTATTCAACTTTCCAAGTCGACCGTTGTAAAAGTACTTTGAATACCCCATCACTAATTCTATTTTGATACTAGAAATACTAGCGAAATTCGAGGGCGACTCAAAGAGGCAACGTAGAAGCACTCGAAATTTACATATACGAAAAAATAAACGAGCTACCCGGGTCCCAAGCCCCAATTTAATGAATCTGTTCCGGTCCTGTCGGCTTTCGACTTGTTGTTATGGTGGGTATGGGTATATATGACACTAGTAGATGTAGTCGCCATGGACCTAGATCTTTCGGAACGTGCTCCCCATGAGGGCATTACTAAAGTTTTCTTTTTAATAGGCAAGGACTGAGGCTGAAGAATTTATTTTCCTTTTTTCTGTTTATATCATTATTCATACGCCGAAAACGTGTACAAGGTTGATTGTCAAAGAACGTGGAGCCTGGCATGTATTTAATTCCTGAGCTGTGAAAATGCTGATTCACGAGGGGGCCAACTGAATTCCCGAGTGGCCGGGGCCTCTCAGGAACTACATACAATTCCGGAGTGGGGGAGACTGAATTGCTGAGGGGACCAGAACAAATCCTTGCTAAACCAAAGTTTTACTATACATGGTATCGGGAAACGATAAGATACGACCACCTCTCGGCATGCCTTGCAAGCGAAGCCATACTCCGCAATATCTTCAGCGCTTTGCATGCTAATAATACAGAACAAAATGATAAAGATATAATGACACTGGCACAAGCTTATTTGCATGTTTCATTGTATATATTCAATCACCAGGCTCCTCCTATCTCAAAATATATACCTCCATGGAGACAGTCTTACACATCCACAACACTTAGTAGCACATGATCCAACGCAAGCGCACAGAATACAAACGGCAGCTAGAACATGTTTTGACTTGGATATTCTAGGTATGTAGTCATAACTGCCGTGGAATAAAAGCATACGCGTGTTAGGTCTCAAGTTCAAGATCCTGATTTTCATACCTTCAGCCAAGAACAAGCAGGACAGCACAGCGGTGATACAGGCCGGCGGCAATAGAGGTAAAGGGAGGTATACCGTTGCAGTCACGGAGGTAGTGCCAAACCCTCCGGCTAAGTGTAAGTACTATGGATGGCTTTAATCGGCTGCCTGGTAGCAACCGCATAAGTACTGTGATTGGCAGTGATACTGTAGCTACGCTGCCTATAATATAACTTTGGATGCGGAAGGACCTCTGTCACCGGATATACCGGCTTCACAAACTCCGGATCATTATTCCCACCCGTCTCGCGTTCCTGCGGTAGCCACCTCTTTAGCCCCCCTCCAGTCTTCGAGCGGTCCACCATACCGCAGTGCTTCTGCAGCTACCCAGAGTGCCGCTATTTCTTCCGCCATTCCACACAGCCAGTATCCGTCCTCCTCTGCCTTCGCAATCTTCTTTAACAGCTCCTCCACGGTTTCTTTCCTGTCGGCATGTAAGTCAGTCCCCTCAGTAACCTGCTGCTCAGCCTCTCCGTTGCCTTAAATCTACCACTCGGCGGCTTCTGTCCCTCCTCTCAGTCTTAGCTCGATGTTTGTTTTGTTTCTTTTTATTATCATTACTCGCATGCCGCACCGTGGGCTACGGCGAGGAAATAGGTACATATGAGATAAATGAAATAAATGAAAGGAGATCGATGTTAACCCGAGCTTTAGTGTGTCATGGTCCCAGGCACCAACCAACCGTATACGCCAGACTAGCACCATTATCAGCGCCCTAACCTGTACACGGTTCACAGCGAAAGTCATGGTCAGGCTGAATACAGAAACGCATATCAATTTCAAAACACGAATCACTACCTAGACTCACTAGCTTGTACAGAACGGATCCTTCACAATACATGCAACTGAAACCTGCAGAAATTATTCCAATGTATCAACAAACCCAGTGCCTTCATTTGTGGCAAAATTGACTTTCTTTGACTGCAGCAGGTCCACTATATCTTTGTGCCCTCTCTTGGTTGCCAAATCTAGTGGCGAGGGGTGGCCGTCAGGGAGGGTAGGAAATGCATTGGCTCCTCGATCCAGCAGGAGTAAGACTATATCCTTCCGACCAACATATGCAGCTACACCCAGGGCGGTTCCATACTTGCCGCCCACAACGTTGACATCTGCTCCTCGATCTAGCAGAAGTGCGACTATTTCTTTCGGTGGTGCGTTGGTAGCCCATCCGTTGAATGTATTTTCGCCACACCCATATGGAGCTGCACCAAGGGCAGTTCCATACTCGCCGCCCACGAGGTTGGCATCCGCTCCTCGATCTAGCCGAAGTGAGACTATTTCTTTCCTTCCGGAATACGCAGCTGCACCCAGGGCAGTTCCATACTCGCCACCCACAATGTTGGTGTCTGCTCCTCGATCCAGCAGAAGAGAGACTATTTCTTCGCTCCCCTGATAGGCAGCTGCACCAAGGGCAGTTCCATACTCGCTACCCATGAGGTTGGCATCTGCTCCTCGATCTAGCAGAAGTGCGACTATTTCTTTGCTCTGTGAATATGCAGCTGCCACCAGGGCAGTTCCATACGCGCCACCCACAATGTTCACATCTGCTCCACGATCTAGCAGGAGTGAGACTATTTCTTTCTTACCTCCATATGCAGCTGCACCCAGGGCAGTTCCATACTTGCCACCCACAATGTTGGCGTCTGCTCCGTGATCCAGCAGAAGTGAGACTATGTCTTTCCTCCCCAGATATGCAGCTGCACCCAGGGCAGTTCCATACCCGCCACCCACAACATTGGCATCTGCTCCGTGATCCAGCAGAAGTGAGACTATGTCTTTCCTCCCCAGATATGCAGCTGCACCCAGGGCAGTTCCATACCCGCCACCCACAACATTGGCATCTGCTCCTCGATCTAGCAGTAGTGAGACTATTTCTTTTATCCCCCGATATGCAGCTGCACCCAGGGCAGTTCCATACTTGCCCCCCACAACATTGGCATCTGCTCCTCGATCTAGCAGAAGTGCGACTATTTCTTTCTCACCACCATATGCAGCTGCACCCAGGGCAGTTCCATACTTGCCACCCACAACATTGGCATCTGCTCCTCGATCTAGCAGAAGTGAGACCATTTCTTTGTTCTTGGTAATTGCAGCTGCACTCAAGGCAGTTCCATACGTGCCACCCACAACATTGGCATCTGCTCCTCGATCTAGCAGAAGTGCGACTATTTCTTTCTCACCACCATATGCAGCTGCACGCAGGGCAGTTCCATACTCGCCACCCCTAACATTGGCATCTGCTCCTCGATCTAGCAGAAGTGAGACTATTTCTTTCCTCTTCTAATATGCAGCTGCACACAGGGCAGTTCCATACGTGCCACCCACAATTTTCACATCTGCTCCATGATCTAGCAGAAGTGAGACTATTTCTTTCCTTCCCAAACACGCAGCTGCACCCAGGGCAGTTCCGTACTTGCCATACACAACATTGGCATTTGCTCCGTGATCTAGCAGAAATGAGACTATTTGTTGATATCCCTTCGATGCAGCTGCACCTAGGGCAGTTCCATACTCGCCACCTACAACATTGACATCTGCTCCGTGATCTAGCAGAAATGAGACTATTTGTTCATATCCCTCATATGCAGCTACACCCAGGGCAGTTCGATGCTCACCCCCCACAGCGTTGACATCAGCTCCCCTGCAAAGCATTTGTTTCACTATCCATAGGTCACCACTTTTAGCACCTACATACAACAAAGATTCACCAAAACTGTTCCATAGGCGCATGTCGAATTCCTCAGCACCCCAAAGGTAGCTAGCCAACTGACCTAATCTACCTATTGCAACAGCAAAAATGGGTCGTAAGGGGGTTGAACGTATTGAATTCTTAATTCCCCACAACTCAGAATTCAAGTCCCAACTATTATACTGATATAGCCATGTCAACCACTTCACATACGCATCACTCGGTTGATTAAAAGAACCCAAGAAACTGTCCAGTAATGTGAGTTTCAGTGGGTATAGTGAATTAGTTGCAGCACTGTTGGTTAACGGTATAACTAACGATTGATAAGATCGGCAGTGTTTCAACCAGTATTGGCCAGAGTAGTCGTATAGTGGGTATCTATCTGAGTTCTGAAGCGTCCATAAACAAGCTTCGGCAACAAGAAGCTGTGCATCTAGAATACCCCATCCTGAATAATTTGTTTCTAGATATTCTTGAACTGACAAGTGTGCAAAACGAACAACACACAGAGAGTTGTCTAAAATAAGTAATCCCTTACAAAAGCCAAGTAAATGGTCAATTCCAAGTGCTTGTGTGCTCTCCGAGTCTGTATCCTCTTCGGAATGATTTAGGATGTGCGTTGAGTCAACTTCTACAGCTGCACACAATTCTTGGGGCTTCAATGGTCTGTAGGAAACAAGCATCCACTTGAGAGCACGCTCTACCAGGATAGGTGCACTTTCGCGTTGGCACCCTATGGAAGCCATGATTTCATCATATGCCTCCATCAAATCTTTGGGCAGCTTTCCCAGCCGGTTATGTATATCCCGCTCAAGATCGAGAGCACAGAGCTCCTGCAGTTGATAGTCAACCCAGAGAAACCTAATATATTCATTCATAAGTATCTCTGAAAAAGTATAACTACTAAAGTAGTACCGCACTCTCGAATATAGAATACCGTATTAACTCACATAAGAGCAAGAAAACAAACGCGCGCTAGTTCGGTCTTGGCAAAATTCTCAGCGCCAGTGCGCGTGTATCACGCACTGGCACGTAATGATCCCCGAATTACCGCGATGCTAACCTCAACACCACGGAGATTCGTAGAGAAGCTGGAGATTAGCCGTGCTTAGTAATGCCAAGACTGCACGAACAGCGCGCTAGCGTGATTAATGGCGCCTGAGTCCTGCCAAGACCGAATTAGCGCGCGTTTGTTTTCTTGCTCTTATGTGAGTTAATATGGTAGTGTTCTTACATTCCATTAGCACCACCGAGAAGCACTTTTTTGATTTTAACTCTAAGATTCGATGACACCCTTCCCTGAAGAAGTCTCTTATCCTCAATTCGAGTCTCCAACTCTTCTTCCACGTAATTTTTGATATCTTCAGCATTGTCTCTTGCCTCAATAGTTACATGAGGAACATTCTGCATGCGGGTTTCAATATCCAGACTATGGCGGCTGGATACTAGCACTTTGACAAAACTCTTGATTTCTTCATGATGGTGAAGAATGCATTGAGAATCGAAACTATTGAGTTTTTGGGGCATTCATCGAGAGCATCCAAGACAATAATTGGGCCTTCATAACAGTCAACCAATTGGATGAGAAGGCTGATGGTAGCATCCACTGGCAGATGCTTCCTAGCGGCAGGGTCTTTCTGCTCTTTGTTGTAAGCTTCCTGTGCAATTGCACATATCTTCTCGGTGTCTGGACATGCAAGCTGTTTGGCCAGGGAAAGTAAAATTTGATGAGGATCGCGACGAATATCCTCATCACGCTTGCAATAGAAGAATGAGACTTTGTCTACCATTGGCTGCAAATAATCAATCGTAGCAGAGCTATAAGGACAAGCAAAAAAGATTTGTTAGCTGCTTGCCTCACACATATTAAAAGATGAGATTTCGAATCGCTACTCACACTAGCTTTGTCTTTCCAGCACCAGCTAAGTAACGTAGGAAGTCAGTACCCCTCTATGATGTGGATTGTAGCAGTATCAACTCACGAATCCCATGCAACCATAACATTTGTGACTGCTTTGATCCCAGCCAACTATGAAATTCCTGTCTTCCAAAAAACCATTGCCCAGTACCCTTTACACGGCCTTCTTGTGCGAGATCATGGTGGCTTCGATATGGGACCTCAGAAAACCATTTGAGGATCGTGATTCTTTCCTTTTCTAAGACCGCACCAGGAATGATTATTTTGTGCTTCACGAAGAGGGTTTCCATTAGAGGCACAAAATACCTTCAATTTGTTTATATATGTACGTAACAGCTGCATCCATTCGGGCTATCATAGGCTCAAAGCTTTGCAGAAGCATTTTGAGACTATGGAACGCTTCTAGAAATGCCAAAGTTTCAAAATGAGTAAGTATACTAGGTTTATTGAAGCAAGTTTATACCTTTATTGAAGTGTCTTGACTCCTCTTGATCTGTGTTTCATAGTGTTTCGAAGTACTTAATTAGCTGTCAAGTGTTACAAAGGTGTAGTTGGAGCAAACTTACAGTATTTTTCCACTATACCAGCTGCAACATTCACAGCAGACTCCGGTCCGTCCAGTGTCTTGAATTCCTCTATAATAGCGCCTGGACTCGGACGTATTACACTGTCCACAATATGTGTCGCTAATATCAATGGCAGTTTTATGACAATTAGCAATTGCACAAGTCGAAGGAGATATAGCACATACCTGTATTACTTGTAAAGAGTTCCATGAGAACGCTCAAAAGGTTCAGAATAGTCGTATATAATTTTACAAGAGCTTCGCGAAGGTCATCCGTTGCTGTCGTTGCTCCAATAGGAACCTCCTCAGTTAGATACAACTGCTCATATATAGTACCTCGGCTAACAAGAATTGTGATGCGTTCCATTCCGATAACTGCTGCTTCCATAGACTCTTGCTTGTCAACAATCATCTGATGGACCGAACCTGTTAGTTACTCATGAAGAAGGTTGCTGCAAACCAACTATAGATAGGCTTCACACCAACAAAACTCTCTTGAAGGTGGAAAGGGGGAATGTAGGACTTTACTGACTTGCAAGATGAATCTAACTCCTGCCCAAGGTAGAGCAGCATGAACTGGGTCATATTGTATGGCTATATCTCCAATGTCCTTGAACTTATTAATCCAGTAGACCATTGCTTTTGCCTTTTGACCCATGTCTATTTCCACATCCCCGAACTTGAACTTCCATCTTTTTGCTTCCGCTTTGGCTTGTGCCTGGTTTGCGACAGTCAGGATATCATCTAGGAATCCGGCATGACTGGATTGTGCAATGACATCAATGCCGCACTTCACCAGGATCTCTTTGGGTTTCTCCAGAAGCCTTTTGTGTGCCTCCACCCACAGGTTAACAGAAATTTTATTCTGCTGTTGTTCAGCTAATTCAGTCGGAAGGTTGTGACGAGGTTCATGGTGGGCAGTATGATTCTCCTTATCTGCATGGGGTACAAGGGAGTTAAGATGTTCCTGCCGGTGATCGGAATGTAAGGTTGAAGTTTCGGCATGCTGCTGTTGTGAAGGGGGGGTGCGGGGTTTGCATTGCTGTGTGCCCTGCTCTCCTTCACCCGCTTCCCCATGGGGACTCTGAGATACTTGTTGCTCTGGGGCGGGGGAACCTGGAATTCTGGGACTATGGCTTGGAGAGCGGCTTCGGCTATCTCGTCTGAATGGCCGTAAGAACATATCCCGTTTTCGTCCAGGAACAGAGGGTTGTTGGCTACTTTCTTTCTTCTTCCGGAACATGGCTATTGATTTCAGAGGCGGTGTACTGTATATGGGACCTTTCTGTGGAATGTCAGTTGTAAAGGCAGTTGTTTGTCAAAATCGCAACTGCTATGTGGTGGTGCGGATTGATGGCTCAGCCTCAGCTATTCCCCCAACGAACATCTGGCGAATTATGCAGCGCCAAGGTACCATAGAGTACTCATGTGCACCTCCGTAGGTATGTTACATCCAGTACTCGAGTACATACTAGTTGGGTGTAGTCTTACCCAGACCCTTAGCCATCAGCCAACATGTTGCAATTTTTTAGAATGACACCCGTTATAGCGAACGCGAAATGCTAGATTTCACCGTTCGTTATCGAACGGGTCTGGGGACCGCAAGGAGACGAAGATGAGTCAAATGCACGAATTCGTCTTAGATATGCAATCTAAACCCTAAATGGCAGCGAGAACCTATCAAATTCCGGTACCACAATAGCTGTTCTATATCCTCATAAGCGCCGACCAGGAACTCCAGCAATATGCGAACATGTCAAGCAACGAGTTGCGTTGACATCACTTACACAGCACACAAAAGCCCAATGGATAGAGATTTCATGTAAGAATGGGATGCAGTCTCGTGAGAAGCTATCCCTTGGAGTTATGCGAGGGACGACTGAAAGAAACACTAATGCCAAGGCATGACTACGCACATGATTCAATTCTCATGCATTTCTGGTGCCACACGAAATCAGATGAAGCCAGCGATATTGACCAGGTGTGTGCAGCTGTATAGATTGCAGTTCATATTTACTTCATGTGCTAGCTATCAATAAACATACTTGATGTGGAAAGTACTGTACGGAGTAGCGGGGCGTATGCCAAGAAACCCGATCGATAAGTAGGATGTGAACCAGTAGGATCTTGGAGATAGTAGCTTCGGTCTAGCCGCTGAGGTTGTGATAGTGATCCAGTCTCTTGGTTCCAGCGGGAAGGCACAGTACAGGGGTGCAAGTATTTCCTATACTGGGTGACGGTGGTACGCATGCGCTGAGCTTCAGGAAAGAAGCACCACATGCACTGGCTTCATAGAACGTCCTTGCTCTGGCTATTTATAAGAGGATGGAATGTATGCAAGATGGTTTCATTCTATCCTCAACTCTCAGCTTTTATCCCCAGAATTAAGCTTTCCACTACTCCAAAGGGAAGTACAATCTATGTATATACTTGAGGACACTACTCCGGTCTCTTGGCGTGCAGGAGTCACTACATAAGTACATAATTTAGCATTATTTCTCACCTGATTTCAAAGACGGTTTGGTAAACGAGATTATGTGCACGCCTGAATACATACATTGAACTTGAAATTTATCCTTCATTCATTCGTTTATTTAAAACTGTACTCTCTTTCGGTTAACGTAATGAAGGATGTGACGCGAAAACCTCCTTCTCTTACCTCCTCCCTCAAGCTGTCCATCACAGATTATAAAACCATACACAAACAAGTCAACCATAGCTCAACAACCAGATAATGGTATGGTACAAGTTCAGGGCGCTAACAGCAGGAAGAAAGAGAAAAACAAAGTTATGCATGAGTAAAAGTTCACTCCACACCTAATCCATTCATCCTCAACCCTCGTGTTAGTTGCTTTTTTTTTAAAAAAAACGGATCGCACCTCGTGCTTCGGAATCCAAAGCCCAACTCTCCTCCGCCAAATATTATACCTAGTCGGTCTGGATCCTTCGTGTACCCCCATGGTACTCACAGTGAAGATGCCGTTGGTATAAATAACAGGCACAAGGAAATGCAAAAACACCAAACTATTGTAAGAAAAAGATAGATACATGGGGTAGGAGATTTACCAAGGAGTGATTTTGGTTATCCCTAGCTGAGGAAGTGCAGATGGAAAAGGTAGCAATGCGAAAGGCGGAGGTGCGACAAGCGGAGATGCCGGAGGCAGAGAAATAGCAGGTACGAGCAGTATAGGCGGAGATAGTGGAGGCAGAGGTTGGAGTGTTGTCAGCCCCGTAATATGCTGTCACAGTGCGACAGGAGAGGATGAGAGTGGACAGGAGAGGCAAGAGGAGAGGCGACAGGGGAGGCGGAAGGCTGTAGTGGAGGTGGGAGAGGCGGAGGGCTCTCGAAGGGGCTCTCGGAGGGATGTTGGAGAAGCGGTAGGAGGCGGCCGCATGTACAAGGTGAGGAGTTGTCTACTTTCCGAACTGACCTATAGCTTGGTGAAATGGTATGTCTGTTGTCTTCAGCGATGGAGGCTACAACAAGAGACTATAGGGAGGTATGGAATTGAACCCTAAGCCCCTTTTCTACCAGTAAGTTCAAACCCCCATTATCCACCAATTGATCGCAAGAAAGATGCCATTGGTATAAAACTTCAATGGGTATAAAAAGTTGATAAACCGCGAGAAAACCAAAAATTATATAGATAAAGAGCGCATGATGAGCAGTCGACTTACCAAGGAGTAATTTGTGTTATCTGATAAGCGGAAGGGGCCGTCGGAATGGTTGCTAGAGTAGCTGTTGAAGGGTGGTGGGATGGGATGTTGGGATGGTAGGAGGCACCATATCCGGGTGTGTATGCAGCAGCAGGAATGGGGATGAGTGTGCAGGTTGGGATTCAGATTCAAGGACTAGCAGATGAGATTGGCAGATGTTAGCCGACTGACTTCTGTCCGTCGAAACCTTTGCCCACAAGGGAACTCGAGTCGGTACAGGTCGTTGCAAGCGACAGCAGTCCAGGCAATTGAGAACCTGAAGAGAGATAGCGGCAGTGGGGTGGAGGTGAGAGTGGGGGAAGCTCGAGTTGAGTTTCATCTTGTTGCGACTGAAGCACCCTGCTTCATTTATATCTGTTAGCGTTTTAATTTCATTTCTTGGTTTGACTGACATACCATACTATCAATGTCTCCCCTTCCAAAAATTCATGTAGGAATATTGCAAGTTGGGAAATGGGTGTTATAGCTTTTTCTTTTGCAAAGGATGAGAGAATGATAGTTCTGGTTTGTCGGCTATCCCCATTGTCTGTCAATTGTCAGTTGGTTGCAAGTTATAATCATGATTTTCGCAATTCAATTGCTGAAAAAAATCCTCCCCTCAGCACTGGTCGAAGTTCTAGATAGAGATAGTATAGAGAAGATTTCGATCGCATCAAAAACAACCTTCACGATTACCAAAACCGCCTTCCCCAACACACGTCTCACCAGATCCTCCTCCACCTCTCTATTCCCATCTCTGGTTCCAATGCAGACCCAAGATCCCAAATCCCAGAATTGCGCCACAGGTCGTATCGGGAATAATGGAAGTCATTGAATATAATGTCGGGGACCCTATAAATTCTGCTTTTAAGAAAGCTGTGACATTTTGATCAATTCACAACATCCCAAAGCAGCTGTTTCTGATCAAAGTAAATAAACCTGAGAAGCAATTGGGGTCGGAGTGGGAGTCGGCATCAAAAGAGTATTGGGTCACAGTCTGGGCAATAAATTCTGGGGTCGTCTGCAACATCATCAATATCCTCTTTCTCGTCATCCTTATCCCAAGGTCTATCGAAGTCCAATTCCACAAGTTCATTAAGTTCCAGTTCAGATAAATCTCGGACTCGGATCCACACTTGCAATCCACTTCGAGGGGCCCCCTACCAAAAAACTGGAGTGGGTGATTTGGTGTCCAGAAAAAGAGAATAAGGTAGATAAGGGAAGAGGTATATTTAAGATACTTCCCGAAAAAAAAAACCTCACGTTCACGAAGGCTTCAAGAGACGGTGCAGGAGGAAATTGAGGAGGTAATAGCAGATGAAAACCAGTCGATTATAGGTGGTGTGGGGGTGTTTGGACTCGCGTAAATTGTCTCCACCTGTAGTTCTCATGTTGCATGTGAGATGGGGGAGCGGGAGGCATGAATCTATAATTGCGAGAGTGCGAGGAACAGCAAAGAGGTACAAAATGTGAAAAAGGAACAAGATGCAGGAAAAGAACAAGAAGCGGCGAGAGGCCTATTCTCCGCACCTTAGATTCCAAGAGGGAAGGTAATGGGAGGATCCAGGTAGCGTCAATGGGGGGGACAAGGTACAAATTGAGACTGGAGAAGCAGTAGTATCGGAGAAGGTTCATCGTTAGTCTTGGATCTGCAATCACTTTCTAAAGTGGAAGCCATTATTGAATACCATTACTTCTGTTCCTGGCACCAAGCTCCGGACGAAATAATTATTGGCCCCTTCCGCAATCTATCTACCCTCTGATACACAGATTCGGGGAGCGTATATCGTCCCACTCTGTGCCCTATCAATACCCAACTGTAGAGTTTGACCTAATATTCAACCCTTCGCTTTTTTCAACTCGGGAATGTCCATATCTCACTATTCGTCGGAGTATACTGTGTGCGGGGTGCCCAATGGAAAAAGATCGCTAGACGAAGAAGCCATTTGCCGAATGCAGGGTATGTGAAGTGCGGGGAAAACAGGATTGCTCTCAATATTGCTCTCAGCGTTGATAGCAGCACCAAAGCCCATATAGATATTGGCAGTTCCTGCTGCAAACATAGAACAAATAAACACGGACAGCGGATGAGAAAGAAGTGTTGACATCCTTCCTCCTCGAAACACAGCAGGAAGGGCAGCAGCGGGGAGAGGGAGGAGGGACGAGAAGGAAGAGGGTACAAAGGTTGAAGTGCAAATCAAAGCCTCAAAGTCAGATGTGAGTGTAAGTGCTGTAGAGGAAAAGGAAGACAGGGAGAAGAGAAAAGCTGGTTATCAAGAATGACAAGTCAAGAAAAGGATTGAAAGAGCAAGTTGAAGAAGTATTCTGAGCTCGAAATGGGGGTATGTGTGACCGCAGCTGCGGCATATGGCGATGTCAGTGGTAGCCTTCCAGCTCTCGATGCTAGAAGCAGCATCCATTTCCATCGTCAGGGTTGCCCTCCCGGCGTCCAATAGCCACGAAGTTTCTTTATTATCAAGAAAGCGGGAGACATGACCAAACCACAAGGGCTTCTTCGTGACATCACACCCGGTACGTGCGCAGGAGCTCTTTGAGCTCTAGTTGGCATAATGGTGGATCGGTGGCAGTGCAAAAAGCGCGATACTACCAAATCTACGCCGTCAGCCTCTGGGAAGGGGGATATGAAGCAGTATATTTTGCTCCTGGGAACTGAAGTTGCCTTCAGTTTTACCTCTTGTGGGAAGTGAATGTGTAACCAGTTGAAGACACTAAAAATCCACCTCCGATGCCGCAGACCATAATGGCGGGAGCAGGCGAGTGAGGGCTGAGACTGAGGCTAGGATGACAAGGCCGGTACACAGAGAGTGGAATGGGGTGTATTTTGGTGCTGGAGCAACCGCAGGCTGCTGGCAGAGAGCAGGGATCAGGGGAAAGAGGGCAGAAGGAGTAAGCGATACTATGGAAAGTCACACAAAGAATGATGGGGAAATTGGTGAGTTGAAGGTTCCAGGAGACGGCAACTGCAACATCACTAGCATCACTAACCCCCCTCCCTCTGATGATGCCTCAAGAATCTCCAAATCCATCGCAACCTGAGCAGCGATCAGAGCCGAAAATCGTAAATTCAGACATGGACGTTGGGAGGGCTTGTTCCCCCCGTTGCACATACTAAAGCAACCTCCACAACCGGAATCAAAAACGCCAGTTTCTTTGTGGACAAAAAACAAACAGGGTCTTGATGGGGTGTGGACGCTTGTGGAGGAAGGTGGTTAAACAGAAAGCAGGAGATTAATGTCCTTGTCATGAGGGGCGCATTGAGCCCTCAAAATGCTGGGAACACTAGGGGGTGGGGGTGAAGATAATTCAAGTCCCGCATAAGAGTGGTGGCATGGCAAAGCAAGGATAGCGACAGAGGTCAGTAATATGCGTAATTTTCGTGCAGAAAGAATTGGAGTAGGGCAGATTGAGAGGGAGATGGAAGAGATTTGGTCACTTTTGAGGAGGTTGGGGGGTGGAGGTAGGGAGGGAGGTAGGTGGACTTAACCTCTACTGTGGGGGGCTCTTGCCGAGCCGGAGTTGTGGGGTAGGTGCTGTGCTACATAGTACTCCGGGGTACCGGCGAATGATGCAGAGCCAAGGGTACTCACATGCAGTTTCCAGGTACAGTACGTACGACCCATCGACAACATACAAACATGCAATCCTCACCGCAACTCAGACCGCAACTCACACCACTATCAAAAAAAAAAATCCCTCACACCCCGATATCGTGTAGAAATCCTACACCCGGAAAGAAAAAAACAAAAAGAGAAGGAAAAAAAAAACGACCAAACTCTCCTCAAAAGAACTCTCGCGAAATTCTGAGAAAGATGTTAAATAACATTATGTAAATAAAATATAATACAAGACACTTTTGCGTTTGTCTCAAGCTGGGGAAACGGTGGAAAGTGGTCTAAACTAGTAGGTAACTATAGCTGTCAAAGTTTGGCGAAAAGATAATTGAAGGGAGTTATTGAGTTTGATGAAGAGTGAGGTTACCTCATTGTATTCGTCCATTGTTTATTTATTTATAGCACCCCTGCTTAACTGGCGACTACAGTTTTCCTTGGATGGTCTCAGGCTGCTACGTCCCCCGTTCCCCATACAAAACCCGCTTGCTATACCGGAACCACAGGAATTTGCCTGGCACTTACCCCCCCCATCTCCATAGAAACAATATTTGCTATACCGGATACACTAATGCTGATACGTGGCTACCTCACCTTTGACATCCACCCATTACATATTTAAATTAGGCCGTCTTTGTCGATCTGCTTCTCAATTAGGCAATTCCCATTATTTTTACTGCCCATCCCTATTCTATTTCTGCCAAGCATTTTATTCTAAAGCGGAACCTGGACGAAAAAGGTAGGATTTTACAGATCCGGTATAGCAAGGGAAAACCGTACCGGACGACCAAAATCCAGCACTTTCCGTCCGGTTTAACTCGGCGTTCGGGATAGTAAATTTGCAGGGATGGCGTGCCAGGGTGTTGCACGGATGGTGGGGCCCGCGGGCGGGGTAATATCTTTTCGTGCAAGATTACTGGGATTGTCATACTGATACTTTTCGCAGAGCGTAAATACCGTCAAGAGCAGCTTGGATCAATACCATCAATGCCTACCTCAAAGCATGCCTTTTCCGTGAGAAATATGAGGTATGTCTAGAGTGGAAGACTTAGTAGGGAAAAAAAGAAATTGGAAGATTTTGGACGTCTGTTTTCAGGACCGGATGGGAAAGGGATTTCGAAGTCTACTCTAAGTGATATACCCCCCAATTCAGAGGAAATTTTATCTCATCTACCCATTGATGGCGTTCACAAAAAGAAGAGCCGAGCGCCTTTATTTCCAGTATATGAGGCTTACAACAGTCAAAGTTCCTACCGTATCAGAAGCAATTGATCATCTAGATTAATTAATTTCTTTTTTCCAGAGCAATTCAATTTCGACCCTATCCTTCTCTCATCGTCAAAGACAGCTTCCGATTCAAGATGTAGTGGATATGGCACTTCAGGCTCGAGAGGGATTAAAGCACCACCAGAGTACACATTAAGTACAGAAGCGACTTCATGATTTTTGTCCTTCATCCGGTTCAGTCAATTAGTTTGGATGTAATTTGAATTTAGAAGTCTATGATTTT
Organism: Kalaharituber pfeilii; assembly: GCA_015179045.1. Lineage (NCBI taxonomy): Eukaryota > Fungi > Ascomycota > Pezizomycetes > Pezizales > Pezizaceae > Kalaharituber > Kalaharituber pfeilii. The sequence continues at coordinate 53,517 of WHUZ01000068.1, read as the reverse complement.
GTTGTCCGGTCCGGCTTAACCGGGCGTCCGGTATAGCTAATTTTTTTGTATGTAAAATTGCAACAACCGTCAAGGGTCGTCCGGTATAGCTAGGTAAAACTGTACTCGACGTGTAATAGTATAAATTTTGGGCATAAAGGTCAAAAGTGCAGTTCCCTGTACCAGCCAAGGTACTAGTATTTTGCTACTACATGTCCATCTCCATGTCACTGTTCAATTTTGAGAAACAAAAACCCAAAAAAAACAAGATCAGATTTTTCAGTGGGACCAGCCTGCATTTCCTTTTTTTCCCCTTCCTTTAAGACATCAAGATCACACTATGGCAAAGTTAAAAAAAAAAAAAAATCAACAAAACAACGCTTTTACCTCAGATTTCCCATATCCATGTCTCTTTCAGGGTCTCACCGTTAAGTACATACCCTAACCATGGTCTCAGGCCCATAGTAGTGCAGTCCCTCATGCGTACCAATTATACTCTCCAAACTTCCAGCAGGAAGGAAATACATCTCATTTTGTTCCCCGATCAGATGCATTTGAGGAGACGAAATTGCAATCATGCTTCCTTGCACGAAAGAGGAAGGGAACGTGTCACTCACTGCTTCACTGCTGGTTGAAAGCTGACTTGGATTGAAGTATTGCACGTGAGCGGGAGTGAGATGACCTCCACCTTCTTGTTCCATGATTGGAAGCTGAGCTGGATGCGTGTATTGCATGGGAAGGAGCGGATGCGTTTGAGGAGACGAAACTGCAGGGAGAGCGAACTGGTCGCTCAAGTCTTGACTGGGGATCAAAAGCCAATCGAGAAGGGGAATGAAAACTACCACTCCCTTCTTGTTCACTGATTGAAGGCTGATCTGGGCGGGTGTATTGCATGGGAGGGAAAGTGAGACGGCCACCTCCTACTTGTTCCCTGATTGGAAGCTGGTCTGTACTGGTGTATTGCATGAGATGGGGAGCGAGATGGCCTCCCCTTCCTGTTCCCTGATTGCAGGCTGATCTGGACTGATGTGTTGCATGGGAGGAAGATTGAGATTGTCACTATCTTCTTCCATGGTTGGATACATTTGCATACCCCGATTTTGGTGGCCGTTGTGGTCGTACTCTGTCGAGTTTTCTGGCAGCTGCGGTTGAAGACATATCAACCTGAGTTGGAGAATATACATATGGTGCGTTGTTCAAATTGCCAGCCCAGCTAGGGAGGGTCCCGTAGTAGGTCTCAACTTGCAGGATTTGCTTTCGGGGTCGGGAGACGGAGTCTGCAGGGATTTCAGACGATTTCCGTTTACGGGTATTGACTTTCTGAAGATATTCATCTGCTGCAAATACTAAAATTCACAAGTACCGGTCAGCGGCGTCATCCATTGGCAGCCCAAGTATATCATAAACTACGGAATAGGTGGTCTGATACTTACAAGTCTTCCACGCTTTAACTACTTTTTTAATCCCCTCAATCCCCTTTGCGCCGTTCAATTTTTTGAGGAGGCTTTTTTGATCGACCGAGAGCTCTTTCCCTTCCTTTAGTCTTTTGCACGGGTTCAGGTGACCACTGTGGCGATTCAAATTATGCCTCTTCGGATACCGTTTGAAGCAATGATCACATTGATACAGGAGTAAATGACGGTGTGCATCCTCCCTAGATGACAGTTAATATGCAAGAAGGACGTATTAATAGAAAGGGATTTGCTTACTTCACTTGCGCGGCATTGTTGAATCCTTCAGCTGGAGCAAAACGACATTCCACACCGAAAAGTGCACATAAAAGTACTTCCTTTTCGCCCTTTGACCCTCTTCCCTTCTTGACTTTTCTACGGTGGCTATTCACCGCATTGGCAATGGACTCCTTATCTCGTGTCATGTCTGATTGGGAAGAAACTTATTTTATTTTCTGTCGAGGTTCGGGAGATTCTCTAGAAAGGGAAGGTATAATCAAAATCTGGGAGTGTATTATGGCTTCAATTTTAGCGAGAAGGATGAGTGCAGAAGCGTACTGGAAGGTTTTTTTCCAAGGTCAGATCCTCACCTTATAACGTTTGATTTCCAATAATGGGACAGACACAATAGGTCATATTCATACTTGTAATTTTGACAGAGTCCATTTTCGGCTCGAAGAAGTTTCCCGGCTGAAATACAGCACACACTCACTCCATGCTATCACACGCAGTCCACTTCAGGATCTCCAGAGTGTAGTATCTTCGGGGGATCGCAACTGTGGAGGTTTCACTGCGCGGTGAAACAGGCACTGAAGCTCGAGGTTAAGAGACGTCAAGGATTAAATCCCAAATGGGATTAAAGGCGCGCAATTATCCCAGAGATAACACATATTGTCATTATCCTCAGGTGTCATTGAGCTCACGATCAATCTAGGTTTGCATCCAAATTCAGTTTCGGAGACAATGGGAGTATCCAAGTTAGAAACTTAGCATTGATACGGAGGTAGTCTCCCCCATCTATAATGTAAGTAAGCCTTGCACCATGGGCCATACCGACCGGTGGTGAACGTAAGACATGTTGCTAGGAGTGAATAAAGATAACGAACTGAATAGAATTCATAGTTGGAGCAGGTCCACGGAATGTTGTTGACGGAAAAGAGTATACGTATTGGATGGTTCGAATCGTAAAGACTGTGTGTGCGTGTGTGTCATGTTACCATACACCACGTGTAGGAGTCCTGAAGAGCGAAATCCAGGTCCTACTAGTGTTCAATTTGCCGGAATAGAGTACAAACTGAATTGAAAGCGGCCCCCTAGTCCGTACGTCCCTAGACTCCTAGTTCGCAAGTATCAGTCAAACAGGATGGGAGTTTTTTGAGAATCCCATTTAGTATTGCAGCTTGGATCCGTTAACTGGCCCTGGAAAAACACTTTTAGCTGTCAAGTTTCCCATTGTGGAAAAGTGCTTCGGAGGGCTACCGTGTACAGCTTGAGAGAGTTTCCCGTTTTCGCAAGGCTCCACTGCAGGATGCTTGATTGGTAATAGTTGAAATAATTAACATGGTTTTATCGTGACAGACTCAGCAGGGAGAAACTGGTGAAAATGCTATCCCGGGTACATATCGTGAGAAACAACCACTGCCTGCAATTTTCGGAGATCAGCCCGTCGGCGTTTCTGTGCTTGTAGTAAGCTATGTTTGTAGTAAGCTAAGTACGTGTACGAACTTTCAACCACTTCATGGAAACAAGCTGTTTTATAATTTCCAAACTCTAGGCTGCACTTATCACCAAAGCCTCATGACCAGAGCCTCATTGCAAAAGCCTCATAGGCAAGGCACCATCGCCAAAGCCACTATCTATGCGCCGCCTTACAGCACCTAGTAGGCAGCTATCGAGAGAACATCAGGATTCAGGAATTCGCTTCCCATGGACAGGATCCAAGTGTGAATGCACCTGCGCCTTGTTGTAGACCTATTTTGATCATGTTGCTTGCTGATCGACTCCGCGCAGACTCAGGTTATTAGGTCGAAGGAGCTGCCGCGGTGAATTGCCAATTAAGCCCAAGGGTGTAGATGGATAACGAGTGTGCGGACAGCACGAATCAGAATAAGCAAAACGACTGGGGTGAGCACAATTTCCGACTTCGATGGGCCGTTATTTTCTGTGACGTTGATGCTAAATGCTCGAAGAAGCAGAATTCCTAACTGAGGTAGAAGAAGAGCGGTGAGGAAGGAATCAAATGTAAGGCAGCAACGGAATGACTGAAAAGGGAGAGGTGGAGTGAGCTGGGGTTTAACCAAAAAGCTGCCTGGGTCACCCAATTAGGCCCGCGCAGCCATGCTTTGGCCTACATTGCGAATGCATCAATTACAACTGTTAAATACATACGTTATACTTGAATCTATTTGTTTAGTTACTCTGTATCTTTTTTGAACTTCTTCGGCGACCTGTTCAAAGATTTAATATTGGCGACCATACAGATAAACCTGCCAGACAGCAACAACGCACCCAAAAATGAGAAATCAAAAAAGAAGCGACAATTGAATGTAAAATAAAAACTCAATGCAGTTTTTGAAAATTGAAATTGGCGAGCCCAATGGAGTAGTTAAGTGTCCCAGTGAAAAGAAAGGTGCTGCAAAAGCCTCTTTTCAGGGTTCAGAAGTTCTTGCCATAGCCTAACAGCAGTACGGAAGCGAGTAAGGTTATTGAAAAAAATAACTAAATAAATAAGAAATACTAAAAGAGCCCAGATTCTAGAAAGTAGGTTTTAAGTAGTGGTTAATGCAAGCATTCGGAAATCTCATCTCACATGTATTTCCGCTGCATTCATGTTAAGCACGGAAGGCTGTGCATTGCTGCACTGGCTTTTGATCTTAGAATCGCTAGCCTGCCGTACACTATAAATAGGAAAATCACTAGTCCAGTAACCAGACTAGAATATTACCACACGTTGGAGATACAGAGTACTTGCTCGTTCAAAAAGTGTTGGAACGGGATAAATTAAGTAATTCTTGCATATTGCATAATCAAGATTACTTCCTGTTCACCCTACTCCCTGCACACATTCATACTTTACGCACACCACACAGCACTGTACAAATGATTCAGTGATGCAGTATTAACTGAAGAATATCTATACATGATAATTATTGTCCTCCTTAGGTCTAATAAAGTGAGCCATAATCCTAGAAAGAGGTAGAGGTGTGCCAATTGATCTCATCCACAGTAGTCTTATTCCACAACCAACCTGTTCCATGTCCCTGGTTGCCATGATATTTTTCCGAGCACCTCAAGGTCCTTTTCTTTATGATACCAGATTTTTTTTCAGTAGGATTAAAATCTGGAAAGTTTGGAACAAAGCTTGAACAGAAATCAGAACCTTTATTGGCAGCTCTTGCAATTGCACACTGTACCGAGTACATCAAAGCATGTAGTTTTAGATACATCTAGTATACTGGTAGAAATAGCCTTGTAGGGTACATTAGCGCATTGCAAGCTAAGTATTGCGGCTCTTCTTTTTGGCGACCTGCGGGCCTTCATATGTTTAGTAACTGCAGAGCTACTTTATTATTTCACTTACCTTGCATTTGGTGCAACTAGCAAGTATTCAATAACAGAGGTAGACAGTGAAAGACTATGATGTGGATATTGTCAGAAGATAATGAATGCGGCTGCAACTTTTCATCAGAAAGGGTGGCTGCATTTTAGCCCAACCCCACACTAGCTACATCTGACCTACTCGGCCCCACAACCTGGGCCGCTAGCCTGCCAACCACAAAATTGGCTACCCTCTAGCCACTAGATGCCACTTTCATCCTGAGTGACCTGAACCGTCTGCAACCTGCAATATGCCACAAATTAGCACGAAAGGAGGTTCTTAACTATGGATCTCAAAAGTATGAATGGCTATGTGGAGATCAACTTTCAAAAGAAGTTCTCACAAGCACTCATTAGAGGGATTTTGCAACATCTGGGTGAAATTCTTAGAGTAATTACGAAGCATGATAATTAAGCACAACAGCACATACGGATTTTGCAAGCGACTCGGGATTGCGACTTGGGTAAAATTCTTAGTACAACCTCAGGAGATAGCTGCGTCCGCGATACGTATCCTACACAGGTAACTACCGGCAAGGATAATACAACCATGCATAGGATACAAAGATAAACTTTTCTTGATCAAGTCTGGCTCATTGCAGCTCAACTGGGGGTGTATACGAGTAGTTAAGAGGTGGAATTTGGCTGGAACTGCTTGCTTCATGACTTGCTTAAGAAGTCATTTTATTGATTCTAATGATAGGGGAGCGTCTAAAGGTACTACAGACAGAATCGCAATATAAAAAATTGATTTGGTATGGAATCCAAGATATCTCAAGAAAAGAGGTTTAAACGGCATAATTGCTGGTACAATGCGTAGGCAAAAGTCTTCAGGACTGTGCAGTATAAGGAAAAGCAAAGACGTGCATCCGAGCGTACCCTCCTTGCACCTCTTTTTTCAGTACTGTTCGAAAAATCACTGAAAAAATCAATCAAGTAGCTGAAGAATTGCGAAAAAATGATAGACCACATGAATGGGCATTACAGAATCTCAATCCTCTATCAAAATTCAAAAGGGGGTACTTTTGGTTGAGTTGTTGTGTTTTCTCACGGGGGGTCCTCCTGCAGACATGCTCGTGACTCCAAGGCTTGGTAAAATGCTTTTCCTTATACTGCATAGTCCCGAAGACTTTTGCCTACGTACTGTAATTAAGCTTGCTGGTGATTAGATGTATACATGCTCTTAACTGTACTGCAAACTCTCTGTTGCTACTGCAACATTGCTTAATAAATACTCTAACAACTCTACTAGGATGTTACAAACCCCTCTGTCGACGTCATGGAAGATAACTAGATTGCCGAGTGCACGTGGGATAGGCTTTAGGGGTCTAAGCTAGCACATTTAGGGCTCAAATTACATGAGTACTCGTTACCAGCATAAAGTGATGCAACTTCCGAAGCTGTGTACAAGGTATGTGCACAGGTGAAAAATGCGTGAAAACAATTGGAGAAAGAAGTCAGCAAGAAGTATTGAGCTAGGAAATATCTAAAGGTATCAACGTTATTGAAGTTGCTCCACCAGATGGTGAACTCAATGGCTTGTGTTACAATGTAGGCACTTGAGAATGTCTCTGGCACATGAGACTGACGATTCCCAACTAAAGGCATCCACTCAGATATTAGCATATTACGTAGAATATACTCTCCTACTCTGCTGGTTATTACATCGAACACAAAGTAGGGGTTGTCGACGAACAACTGGGAATGGCTACCAGCAAGTACCACTACTAACTGAGGCGCTTTTAGTGCCTTGGCCCCTTCGTTCATTGGTCTGTTGGCTGGTAGTCTCCAGTACCAACGTAACGCCTGTTACCAGTCAAATTTGACTGGTAGCGGGCTCTTCTGGTAAGTAGTGCTCAGTTAGTAGCCTACTTTGCTGCATACACCCGCATTTATTTCGTACCATATGCATCACCCGCGTATTCACATCCCGATCACATCAACATTGAGATGCATCTACAAACACAAATAATGCATACATATCCTCTTTATGGGTTCATCACGTGTCAATTAAGAATCATCAGCATCATGATAGCTTTTACATTGCTTCGCTTCTGAGCTCTTGTTGTATTACAGCTCTAGGACTTAGACGGGCATGTTGCAAAGGTGTAAAGTTGATACGCGTAAGTCTTGTTGTGTAGAGGCATAGTTATGGTAATTCATAGTACTTACTAATAAATTTCACAAGGGTAAAAGGGGTGACTCACGACACCTGCCTAGTTTGGCTGGCGTATTTTCTCTGGTAAGCCATTCCCAGTTGTTCGTCGACAACCCCTACTAGTATTCTGAAATCCGAATACAATAACATTGCCAGCAACTCACCTCACCTTTTATGAGCACTCACCCACACCTGCCATACCCCTGCGCAGGCATTTGCACAGACCTTGTGCACAGGTTCGGAAGTTGCATTACTCTATGCTGGTAACGAGTACCTTTAGATATTTTTCCTAGCTCAATACTACATGATTCTTCTAGCTGTCTTGTTTCTCCAACTTTCACGCATAGTCATCTGCGGCTGTCGCACCATAGCTTCAGAAGTTGCATCACTTTATGCTGGCAACGAGTACCCGTTACTCACGGGAAAATGTTAATGTTCAAACATGTTAACGCCCACTGTCCCTTGAACAATTTACAGTACTTCGGAAATCACGATCAAGGCGTAACGCACATACTAGGACGCCGCATTTATATCTGTAAAGTACGGAACATTCTCCCCTACGTCAGAACTGTTACCCATAGTACAGTTCTAGGCTCGCACACAAGCTTGTCCCTGGTTACGACATGTAAAGCTGTTAGCTGATTGGATGTTGGGTGATGGAACCACAACCGTTTACTGTCATTACATGATGGACAGGGCGCGTGCGATTTCATGGGCGAATCTTAGCTCCGGCCTTTTTTTTTTTTTTTTTGGGGGGGGGGAATATTCACATTCCCCCGCTTGCAGCTGTTCGCTATGGCAGGGCTGTTCGCTATGGCAGGGCTTGGCAAGCGATTAATGATATTAAAAAAAAAAAAAAAAAAATATGGCAGGGCTTAGCCCCCGCTTGACACTGTCCATGGCGACTGCAGCATTTTTTTTTTTTTTTTTTTTTTTTTTTTTTTTATATCATTAATCGCTTGCCGCCCTGTGGGCTACGGCGATACTTAGTTACTTAGTTACATGGCTCTCTGCTTCCTCCGCTCCCGCCTCCGTTCTCCCTCCTGCCTTCCCCTACATTGGCTCCTCCATCAGGTCTACTAGCATACCGCCCGGAGCGGGTCCCCGTCCTCCGACTTCTTCGGTCTCCTTAATTCTTCTCCCCCCCCTGGAAACTTCCTCTTCCACGTCCTACACCCCTCCATCACGTGTGAGTACGTCTCGTCCCCCTGCCCACACCAGCGACAGCTCGCGTCCCCTATCTGTCCCAGCTTGTGTCTCCACGCCTTCAGTCCCTTTCCGCCTATTAATCCCGCTACCTTCGACACCCCGTGCCCCAGCCTCCGCAGCGGGCGGTAGCTCATCCCCAGTCTGTTCCTCTCTACCGCTCTTCTCTGCTTCGCCTGTTGGATCCATCCCGGCTCCGTAATCACCTCATCCTCGTATTGAAGGGCAGTTCCTATCCTCGCTGCCCTGTCTGCTTCCTCGTTCCCCGGTATCCCCCGGTGTCCTTTCACCCACATAATCGCTATGTCTTCGTCTCCTCTCCTCACCTTTTCTCGCATGCCGCCCTTCGGGCTATGGCGAGATTAGTTACATATGGAAGTGGAGAGAAAAGAAAAGAAAAATGAAAAAAGAGAAAAGACTCCGCCTCGTTGCCGCCGCTCCGTGAAAGGTACATAATTTTTTTTTTTGATATCATTACTCGAGTGCCGCCCTGAAGGCTATGGTGAGATATTAAGTACAAAGGAGAAAATGGAAAATAAAGTGAGGTAAACAGGCACGAAACACAATGTTGAAAGCTACTAACTCGCGTGCTACTGATCCGCCCACCTCAAGAGTTCTACCAATGGGTCCCCTTCTCCTTCGCCTGTCTCCGGTGGTCGGTGTATCGCTTCCAGCCCGCCCGGCCACCACCTCCTCCAAACCCTGCACCTCTACCATATATGTGAAAGTTACATAAGAACTGTCCGTTATCGCCCTGTCCACTGATTCCACTCCAGCATCTCTACCAGAGGGTCTTTCACTACCTCTGCTCCCCCAGGCCATCTTCGTCTCCAAACTCTGCATTCATTCCAGACGTGCCCCGCTGTCTATTCACTTTCCCCGCACCATCTGCATTCTGAACTCTCTTCCTTCCCTATCTTGTGCCTCTAGTCGCTGAGGCCTTTGCCTCTCAAAAGGCCCGCTAGCACCCTGGCCTGCCCGCCTAGGCGCTCCAGCGGTCTGTATCTTAGGCCCAGCCTGTCTCTCTCTCTCGCTCTCTGGGCTCTCGCCTCCATTCACATTTCAGCCTCCGTTACCGTCTTGTCCTGGTATGGTTTTTTTTTTTTTTTTTTTTTTCACGTGACCCCGCTTGCAGCTGTTCGCCATGGCAGGGCGTCCTGGTATGGTAAGAGGGCACCTATCTTTGCCGGCTTGTCTGCCCGCTCGTTTCCCTCGATGCCTTTGTGGCCCTTGACCCAAAGTATTGCTACGTCTATACCCCTCGAGCCATCCTGTTCTCCCATGTCTTCCTGACCAGGTGGGCTGCTCCTCCTGGCGCTGGGAGGCCCTCGGCTAGGCTTCTGAGTTTCCGGATGGCCACTCTGGAGTCCGTGACTATCAGCAGCTCCTCGTTTCCTTCTCTGAGGGCGCTTGCCATCGCTATTAGCTCTGCGTCGTTTACCATAGCCCTGGCTCCCAAATACATCGACGTGGGCCCTTCTCTCTACAGTCCCACCCCTGTTCTCTCTGCTATGCTGCTTCCGTCGGTGTATACCGCTTTCCACCCTTCATCTGTTCGGCAACTGCAGTATTATGCCAGGAGCTATCAATGCTGCCGTGCGTAGGTGCGCATGGACGTGAGTCTCAAGATGAGTTCCTCGCTGCCTTGTGTATACTTGGTTTCATGCATGGAGCTTCTCAACGCATGTTGTGAATAAGACATTATGTACTTAGAGATGTTTCGGCACGTTCGCAAATACGAGCCATTGCCGAATCCCTAATGCGCCATGAAAATTAGATGCTGCTGATTGCAACTGGTGAGTCCGCCAAGGCTTAGCCGCATTGACTAAAATAACGTTCGGCATTCCCATGAGAGCACCAGGCACTAGGCTTTGGTAGCCCATCCTAGTTTTACATTACCTACATACTTGGATTTAGCAATGCAAACAAGCTTTCACAAGCCCATGGCATCCTGTACTTAGCGACATACCTGTGATCGTTTTTAGTTCATATCTCCTTCATCGTTAATTTCCCTTCTTCATGTAACTAAACATCGCCATAGCCCCTAGGGCGGCACGCGATTAATGATATTAAAAGAAAAAAAAAAAGCTTTCACAACCAATGCAGTATTCAAACACTTCTCAAAATGCATTTACCCTGCTTTATTGTAGCCGCTCTCACTGAAAGTGAACCTCACAACGTTGTACTGAACATCACAAATTCACGGAGATGCACGAGATACAAGGCGTCTGTGCTGCAATCTCCATGTTGCACCCCACATGCCTCCGAGTAGCAGCGCTCTCCTTCACCGACACGCTATTGTATGCAGTAGTCACAGCATACTGTTATACTGTTATGTCATGATGTTTCTTTTTTTTTTTTTTTTATATATATCAATACTCGCATACCGCCCTATGGGCTATGGCGAGGTGTTTTATTAGACTAAAGGAAAAAAACAAGGACTAAGTACATGTATTGCCCGCGGTGTTCATGCGTGATGCGGGTAAATAATCCCAGAATCGTGTCCGTGACCTGTCTACTTCTCCCTCTTTCTGTCCCGTACACGTTCGCCCGTAACCACCTTCCTCCGAGCCTGACTTTCCCGATGTCCGTTGGTGTTTCCAGGTAAACTACCACGGAACTTGTCACCTTGCCTTCCTCCATGAGGATTGTCTTCTTCCGTAGCCATCTGATCCCTGTTGTCTTGCCTATGTCTTTGTTGGACGCCTCCAGCCATCTTCGGACATTCCCCAAGTCTTTCCTCAGTGCTATGCCGTATACAACAATGCCTTGTCTTGTGGTGGTAATGTCGGGACGGGTCGGGGGGGTGGGACCTGGCTTTGGGGCGTGGGGGTGAGGTCCGGGGGCGTGGATCGGGTTCGGGTGTGGGTGTTGGTGGTCTGGTGTTCTTGGGGATGGCGGGCGTGCTGCCTACCGGTGTGTCTGCTGGGGCTGTTTCGACGGTGGCAGGCGTGTCGCCTGCATTGTGTGGGGTATTGACCGGGGGTGTGGATGCTTCTGCAGGAAATATCGCGCAATCACTGAAACTATAAAGAGTTCCCAAGATCCCTTCTCAACCACTTCCTTCTTTCCTCATCACCCACCAAACAATCAATCCTCCCTTCACATCCTCCTCCCTTCCTCAGAACTTCATTTGAATATCAATTCCACAGTTTTAGATTTGGACGCCTCTTAGTCTCCACTTGACATTTTCTATATCAAGTCCCAACTCTGAATCCAAAGCACATTCAAAATGAAGTTCACTACTGCCTTCCTTGCTCTTGCTTTCTCCGCCATCACCGTCAGCGCCCTCGCCGTCCCTGCAGTGGAGGTGAATGTCCGCGATGTTCAGGTTGCAGACTCGACTCTCGCCAAACGCGAGGCTGCCGCGGCTCCTGTTGTGGCTCCAGAACCCGCGGTGACATCTGTGGTGCTGGCTGAAGATGAGAATGATGAAGAGTTCCCTAAGGTACCAGAGGATGAGAACGATATTGTGAAGGCCGCCGACCCTGAGGGCGAGGCTTTCCTCCGCAGCCTTGCTGACCTCCCAGAAGAGGATGACGATGACGATGATGATGACAATGACGATGTTGCACTCGAGCACCATGACTACATTGAGAGACATGGGATTGTGGACAAGATTGTTAAAATCCTCAAGAATATCAGCAAGACGTCTCTTGGCAAGAAGGTCTGGAATGCGCTTGGAGGTGGCCTGCGAACGTCCATCACGGAATACTTGAAGAGCAAGGCCAAGAGCCTGAGCAAGACCACCAAAGCACACAGGAACTGGCTCAATAACAAGATCAAGGGTGCTTTGAAGAAGGTCTTGAAGAGCATCATTGGCAGCTGGGCAGCTGGTAAAGTGTTGGAAATTGTTTCTCCATGGCCCATGTGTGGTGGATGTCATCCTTCGAATTATCTACTAAATGCGGTATGAGGTTGCGGATGGTAAGTTAGAATCAACGCCGTGCGATTTACCGACCCGGGTCGGGTAAAAATTTGCCGTCGGGGAAGTTTGCTTGCCGGGATGCGAAGGAGTGGAGAAGAGGAGAGGGGGGAGAGGGGAGATATATAGTGGAGCCTCCCTGAGGCAGAAACCGGAAGAACCGTCCGGAGGTTTCTGGAATCAGGATTTAGAAGTAGATAGAAATTTCTTTGTTTGTTAAGCCTGTCTCCGGGCTTCGAGGGCTTGCCCAGGGACCCTGCCATGGCTTGGCGCTGCAAGCGGGGTTATGTGATTTAAAAAAAAAAAAAAAAAAAAAAAAAAAAAAAGTTAGAATCAATCCAGGCTGGCTTAGTTAAAATGGAAAAAAAAGTATAGCTTGACTTTAGAATCATAGGACATGTCAAGCTACGAACAACGAACAACTGATTCACCCGCAATTGTGCGGTTGTACAATACAGTCGAAAATAGTTCTCAAGATGAAGCGCGGTATTGGAATGCAGACAACCACGTAGTCCACAATGGGCTCCAGCTTTCCTATTCTTCAATTTACAGTCTTGGACTTATCAAATTCTTTGTTCTGGAGGGATGTACAAACAATGGACGGTATATCTTTAGGGCTTTGTTAATGTGGGCTTGATTTGGAACTGAGGTTTGGATCTGTGGTGAATTCTTGGTTTCCTTCTGGTAGTGTCTCAGAGGCGGGATTCCTACTGCTGGGGATTTCAATTGAATCGTAATAAGCGATAGTTTCGCAGAATGGGTGGAAACTGTGCTGTAGTAGTAATTGTTATTGTTAACGGAGTTAAATTTGAGATCTTTTCCTGGGAACTGAATCTGCTTTCACAGTTAGCAATATATCATTGATGATGTCAATGATCTGCGACCTCGCACTGGGTCCAGGCATGAAAAAGAAGTACATGGACTTGTATGCAAAATCTCAAGTTAAACCTTACTGAGCATTCTCACTGCCTCATCCGACCTCACCACTCTCCAATTAACATGGTCTCCACACACGCTACTACTAAATGTGCATCAAACTCCTCCACAAACATCTTCGCTGGACCGCCTTTAAGCATATTTAGAAAGCTAGGGCCTTTGGCAGTAGAACCGTAGTAAAGCAATGCCTTGACCTTCATGCTTCAAACAGGGCCAGCCCCAGGTGTCCATGGAGATGACTTCGGCGCGAGTGGGTGGCCTCGTCGCAGCTGTCCTTGCAACTGGCATTTGAGGATATACGGAGTGGTGTGAGATAATGACGATCGGTAACAAGGTAAGGTACAATACATAGTAGAGTTGCACAGTGAGAGCAGGCGACCTTATGAAAAGACCAAACTTCGAGCCAACAGACTTGTTCCTAGGCTATCTCGGACACGTACACCAGCGCATAGATTTACTCGCAGCAGCAGCGAAAGGGGAACGTTGCAAGAACTATGCTCCCACACAGCGAAGTTATAGGCAAAAGGAAGGGGAAACACAGACCGAGCCAGAGACAATACCTCCGCTGTCATATGCAGCAATCGTCTCTCAAAGCATTCCACCAAATACACCCCTAGCACAAAAAACCAACCCACCTCCAGCAGCACCACCGAAAAACCGAACAAGGTCCACCGCTTCTCAATCCAAAAACGCAGCAAGGGGGTCCAGTACCAACCCCCCAAGCAGAACAAGAAGCCTCCTACATCACCTCCGAAAGCAAGAACATCCCAGAAAGAAAGGCTCCCGCAATCTGGCCGGGCAGTTGTGGTGCATGGCATAGCGGTGACGAAGAAACTTGGGAAAGTAAGAGAGTGGATGGAAAAGGCGAACCCATGGATGGGGAAGATTGTTGCGGCAAGATGGTTGGTGAGAAAAGAAAGGAGGGAGGGAAAGAAGACTAGCTCGATTGTTATCTACCTGGAGGGGGAGGTAGAATCAGATAGTCAAACACCAGCGAAGGTACGGTTATCAGGCAAATGGTACCACTCGTGCTTGTATGACTGGGACAGAATAACAAAGGTGGACGGAAAGGGGAAGGGGAGGGATGTGGAGGAGATGGATATGACTGCTTAATTCTGCCCTGCCATGGCGAACAGCTACAAGCGGGGTCACGTGAAATAAAAAAAAAAAAAAAAAAAAACTGCTTAATTCTCTGGGGGGATATTTGAGTATTCGTGCTTAATTGTTCTCTTGGGGGATTGGGCTTTCGCTTTGTGTTCCTCCACATCACCGAAGTCATAGTATCGTTGTGTGTTTTTACAGGGGACGATTTTGTATGTAGTTGCACAGGTGCCTGTCTCCGGGCCAGAAGGACTTCGGTCCAGGGACCCTGCCATGGCGAACAGCTGCAAGCGGGGTTACGTGAAATAAAAAAAAAAAAAAAAAAAAGAGAGCAGGCGAGCCTGAAAGTCAGACTCTGCCTAATGTCACTGACCGGGATCCGGCGCCTTCTGGAATTAAAACAACAGCCTCCTGTAAGGCCAAACCTTCATAGAAGATGACCAAATTTCCCATGCAGCTTGGAAAGGTATAGGAAAGTAAGCTCCGCACCTCACGTAGCCAATTGTAAATTTTGAATAATACTCTATGGTGGCAGTTGCCCAATTAGGCATTTGAATCCTACACAGGTGTCAAATGGCACGATGGCTATTTAAGGCCTTAAGCAAGTGCATATCCCTTCTATAATATGTACTTGAGGGATCTGGAATGTTTCATGATAATTGGATACATATGGACCAAGTGGTGAGCTAATATCCATAGAGATATTTTTGCTGCTAATAGCGAATTTTAGATACTCAGTCTGTATGTAATTCTAAAACAAAGGCATGTTCAGAATGCTCTAAAATATACCTTCACACATAGGAGAATATAACACTTCTTGGAGATCTGAGATATCACTAGTTGGTTCGGCTTGTAGAGTATCAAGAAGCGTTACTAAGGCATCAAGGCCTGTCTCAGGCATAATTTTGTCTTAACGGTAGGCACCGAAAATGGCGGCATTGAGCTGTTGTTCTATGAGAAAGATGTACAGAGACTCTGTAAAGCAGTATAATGAAGTACATGTATAGGGAAATGTTTTCTGAATGCCTTGCAGCACTGACAAATGGTTGGGGCAGTTGAGCACTACAGTTGTATACATATATCTAATAGCCCAACCTCCTCACGTAGTACATAGAAAGTGTACGCCAATATGAGTCCATAGAATCGGATGGTCAAACTCCAGCCAAAGTAAGGTTATCGCAGAGATCGCTGCACTTGGAGCTGTAGGAGCGTAATAGAGTAGGTAACAAGGAAAAAGGGAAGCCCTCTTGAGGACAGGATGGGCGTGGATGGGGAAGGAGGAGGAGGAGATGCTAGCTGCGCGGTGGGACAGAAGTGCATGGAGGCCCTGTTTAGTTGTCGTATTAACCCTTGGCCTGTTGACGACCTGGTCTCGCTCGTTTGAGAGGCCGCATTAATTTGTCGTTGTCGTATAAGGGGAGGTTTGTGTATGTTGGTGGACAGGTGCCTGTCCCCGCGGATTGAGGACTTCGGTGTAGAGGCCCTGCCAGGCGAGTACCTGTAAGCGGGATTATATACTAATAATAATGAAAAAAAGAAATATGAAAAACAAGACATGTTATCTCGTCATAGGCCACTGGACGGCACACGAGTAATGGTATATTTTTTTCTTTAAAAAAAAGGTTGCAGCGCTTGGGAGTTTTCGAAGGGCGTCACAGTGCGTGGTAGGTGTCACGTTAGTGGTTTTGGGTTAGTTAGAATGGAGTTACGACTCTTACGAGTCAACATTCCAGGTCAAATCGGTACAAAATACAAGCAAGCATTCCTATTCATCGTGATTGAGACAGATAGCTGTTTTAACTTTTTCCTTTCTTTTCATTTTTTTCTTTCTGGTTTGTGGGATATGAACTGTGCAGGTCTATCATGCATGAATTGAACAATATATACAGTACAAAAATATGAACGCATCCACCCAAGGACTCCCAATTGCACCCCCCGGTTACAAATCCTGCTTCCTAATCCCTGACCTCTCAATCTAGGCCCCCAGTAAACCACCTCTATAACTTTGGTTTCAAGAACAACCTGCTCTCCTCTGGTGCCAGTTGGGAGCTGGCGTCGAATTCCTGTGATGCGTCCTGAGGAAACCACGCCAATTGTGATGCAAGCTGTCTTGCTATCGTTGCATCATAATCCTAGTTCAAAAGTTAGATTTATGTGGATGGGGCTTAGGTAACCTTTTTCGACGTACCGACAGTGGCTCCTGCAAGGGTGAAGAGACGTCATGCCCGATTCCTGCCCAATCATAACCATGATGGGGAGCGGTCAGGAGCTGTTGTTGCAGGGCCTGCTCTGGCAGTGGTGCCCAGTTCATGGAAAGCCCCTGGGCGTGGGCAGTCGCTCCCATTTGCATGCCTGCCGGCAGCGAGGGGTATGCCTGTGGGGCAGGTTGCAGGAACTGCTGTTGTGGTGGAGCTGGTGCTTGTGAGCCCGAGGCCGGGCCGTTTGCACTCTGCTGTTCCGGCCTTATAGACCAATCACGGCCCTTGCAGGGACCCCTGCCCTTGAAACTTTTCTTTTTGGGCGTCGGTGGCCTCGGAGGGACGATCTCGCCCACGCTGTGAGGGGTTGAAATAGTGGAGGAAGTTAAGGAGGGGGTGTTGGTAGGCGGGGTGATTGGCCTTCTCGGTGGTGCACGCGTAGGTTTCGTTGTGGCCTTGCCGCTCTCGTCAGCTCTGGCCCGGGGACGTGGGGGCTTTGCCCCGGGTTCCTTTTTGGCGCTCCTTGTGGAGGGCTTCGGCGGAGCACTCTGCTCTGTGACGGGGGCAGGCTGGTCGCCGCTGCCACTGCTGCACGTAGCGGCTGCGAGGTCTGGAGGCGGATGCCTTGGCAGAAACGGGCTTGGCTCCCTCCCCGCTGTGGTACTTGTGATGGGCGCGCGTGGGCCGGCCACGTGGGCACTGCTGGCTGTCTCTGCGCTGCTCAAGATCGGCAGGATGGCGGGAAGCTGTAGCCCCGCAGAAAGCCGTGGAAGCGCGCACGGCACACGCTGGATGGCAGCGGTTTGCTTCGTAACTCTGTTACTTTCGTTATTGTGGGCGCTCAGAGAGGACTTCGCTGTCCCCTTCTTGGCACTCCTTTTTGGCGATGCAGGCTGATTTTGAAGCTCTGCAGCGGCGGGGCCCATCCTCGTTGCTGCGTTCGGTGCGGGCGTTGAGGAAGGATGCGAGATTGGATTCCCTGCTGGTGCATTTGGGGCAGGCTCGCGTGGGTGGGACAGGTTTCCTGTATTGGCAGTCCCTGCACCGTTCATGGTCGACGGGCCAGTGGGAAGGCGTATCCAGTGAGGAAGTTGCGCGGGGCCAGAAGCGACAGGCTGGGTAGGCTGCAATAAGCTGGCATACACGGTCTTCCTAGGGTCGATTGTACCAGGAGCGCTTGGCATAGATTGTGTGCCAGGAGCTCCGGTTGCTGGGTTCACGGTACCGGCAGAACTGCAGCTATTGGCAGCGGCAGTGGCAGGGGCTATAACCACGGTTTCAGGGGGGTGAGCATTTGAAAGTACGCTTGGCTTGGGCAGGGAGACATACCTTCTTGGGCGCTGACAACTTCTCCCAACTCAGCGTCATTGCCCATGTTTTTTCTCTCGTCATCCTCATAGAAGAGTTCATCCAGGTCTCGAGGAATTTCAGCTTCCCCTCCAACATCAGCTTCCCACAAACCGGGGAATTGGTTAAGGAGCGTAGGGAGATCTTCGCCGAACAGGCTGTCAAGGTCCAGAAGGTCCATATTGGAGTTCATCTCCTGGTTCTGAAAAGACATTTTGGACAGGCAGAATAGAAGGAAAATGGCACGAGAGGCAAGATTTTTTTATTAATATGGAGTGTTGTCAAAGTTGTCAGATTTGTGGCAGCAAGAGCAGCAGCAGATAGATAGTCTCCTACAGGATGATGATCCATAAAAGATGGGGGAAAAAGGAATCAGGACACACAGACTGTCCCTTATATACGACAAACAAAACTGCAGAAACTGCTTTGCCCTTTTCCGTACCTGTCCATAAAAGTCAAAAGGGGGTGACTGAGAATCAAGGTTCTGATCAACTATATCGAACGGGGCGGTTTTGGGCCTCGAAGCGAAGCACCCGTTCTGGTTTCTTCCCCCCAAGGGACGGCTGTAAAGATTTTGGATTATGACACCAAAGGAACATTCTGCGCTAGGCTGATTGACAAGTTGGCAAAAGGGCTTGCTACGCTTGGGTATAGGCATCGTCTACAGGGCTTTTGTTTTGTGACTGCTGTCTTTTCTGCCTACGGCTCTCAGTCTAAACGTTGAGGAGGGTATACTCTCAGGGCGGCTCGGGCGAAGGGAACAGGGTAGGGAGCCGACGCGAGCCACCCTTCTGGTTCATCTGCAAGGGACCCGAAGAACATTTAGATTATGACAGGAAGAAACAATCTGCGCTAAACTGGTCAACAATCTTAGCAAACGACTCGCTAGGTTTGGGTGTAGGAATCATCTATGGAGGGTTTTTACCTGTCTTTCCGAAGGCCTTAAACCGAAGCTTGAGAACAAGATGGTGGGAAGTGGGTACTGAGATCGCATTGTTCCTCTTCTCACAAGCATTCAGTGTAAAAATCTCTACTTTGAAAGTCTTATTTTTTTATTCCCCCTGCTCCTAGGTTGCGGTATCCCCCCGCAGTTTCCCCTCGCTAATTCCCCTCTCGCTTATTCCCCGCTTCCCCATGGGGCAGGCACGCCTATAGTCTTCCGCTACCACTTTTGGAAATTTAAGCGAGCTGTCGAAACGCCACCCCCAGAAAAACAAAATAAAAGCTTTGTTGCAAGATATTCTATTGTAGCGACAAAGTTAAAAAAAAAAAAAAAAAAAAAAAAAATTAAGGTTACTGTGATGACTGGTTCCTGCTCCGAGAACATAGCCAATTAGGGCGGCGGTTTACGTGCGAGGGTTATAAGCGAAAGACGATTTACGAAGAGCAGGTCTGGTCTACTTTGCGGTTCATAAGACAGACTGGCCTCATGTTCGCTGTGGGGGAAGCAAAGCAAGCTGAAGGGAGGTAGGGCTTGAGCATTTCACGTTACTCTGTTTTACATGATTGTTGCTATGTCAGCATACCTATACCCGGCCGGGCCGGCGCCCATTGTCCGGTTCAGCGGAAGACTAACCGGCGTAATTTTCTAACTCTGAGCCGCTTGGACTGCCGCGACTCGCTCTCGTCCGGCCGCCTCTGCGCTTACCCCGGCGTTCGATGAGTTAAACATTGATTCTCTAGTAAAGCCTACTACGATTCTATCATAGATTGGCGTACTCCATTCTATAGTACTGTCATTCTCAAATAAAATACTGATGATGAGGGATAAACCCTAATAATTGTTTTGCTTCCCTTCATTGAGGCCCGGAACATTAGTGGTTGTTTCATTTCCCTTCGGTTAGGTCTGGAAGGCTAATAGTTGTTTGGAGAGGCCTAGGGAAACACTGTTCTTCACGACTGTGAGGTTAACTTAGTTGAGGGATGCCCTCGGGTGAGTATGTGAAGATCTTGGTTCTGTGTGGGAATCGTTCGTGCTGTGACTGCTAGGGCTGGTTGCTTAGTTTTGGCGATAATTTTGTCGATTGTCTTGCAATCACAGAGGAAATGTTTATAATCTGATGCGGTTCGGGAGCCGCAGGGACAATGTGCCTGTCCGGATAGGTTCCGGCGGCCCTGGGGATGCTGGGTCTACCGAACTTGAAGTCAAGATACCTGGTTAACTGTAGGCAGAAGAGATTGTTTTTACTCTGGAGATAGTAACCAAAGTACAGTTATCTGTATACGTAGAGCATGAGGTTGCTCTTAGGCCTCTTCCTCAATTGCTCTTCCTAGACCCCATCATGGTCCTACTGATATTTGACAACTCCCACCCATCATATTATTGCAGATCACTAACAGTACTAGTATTAATTTCATATTCAGCGAGGGCAGTAACTTAGGAATCAGCAAAAGGTACTTGGGATCGGTATGTTCTACGACTCACGAAGTCTAGAGTAACGATTTAATTGTTTGCAAGACGGGCTATGTTGTGAAATGATGGTACCGTGGTTTTTTTTTTTTTTTTATTTCATTACTCGCGTGCCGCCTGGAAGGCTATGGCGAGGGTTTTATAAACTAAAGCTACCTAAAAATATCTTAAATACAGGTGGGCCCCGAGGTGAATGTCCGTGGTTCGGGGAGAGAGAGATGTCCGAGCCTGCCTAACTCCTTCCTCTGTTCGGCTCGTACACTTCCATGCGCAACCATTTCCCTCCCAGTCTAACCTTTCCGGCTTCTTTCATTGGTACCGTGGTTGGAAGTTCCGGCATTATAAACAACCCACAAGGACTACACCAAACTATCTGTAAGCCAGGTCGGAACGTAGACAACTTCCTTCCACTGGTACTCCCCCCCCCGTCTCTCTCCCGCGGCTCATCTAGCAGCGCTCTAGCCGCCTCCCTACAGCAACCACCAAGTTACTCCTGGATACTTGACTACCACCATTCATTTTGCTTTCTTTTTCGGATATTTCTATAAGGTCATTGTCTTCCTTTTTATTAATTCCAAACAGGAAGATGTGTTGGAGGTACATGGGAGATCCAGAAAAAAACCAGGTCGATATTATGACCGGGGGAGCAACCCTGCCTGAGTTGGGCTTGAATTTCCAAATCGGGAGCGCGGACCTTTTGATATACTGGGGCACGAGCTGATATGCCATGGTGCCTATCGTGGTGCCCGTCAACGGAATGGAAAAGTGTAAGCTTAAATACACGAGTAGATAAACAAAAAAAAAAAAAAATAAACAAATAATCTAGATAATAATCATTTCAAATCTTCTAGTATTCTAACAGCTACCAACATACCAACATTCCGTTATATTTCTGTGTGTAAAAGAAAGGGGTCAATGCATTGTACTAGTATGTGATCACGGGCCGGCGTTCCGTTGGGTCGCGCAGGCCAGTGGCGACTGAATCACTGTTACAAGTGGCCCAGCACATATATCACGTCCCATTGCTGCCTTCTTCTTCAGTTTTGCTTTACGCAAGCAAGCAGGCCGCACCCACGCCGAGTTTCCTGACTCGGATGAAGACGTTTCAAGGCATCTGCTATTATGAAGTATAAGATTGGAGCCTTGCATATCTAGCGGCCCGGGTCATTCCTGCTTATAAAAGCACACGCACCCCGTTACCTTCCCTGCCCTCAGTTCGTTACTATCTCCTGAGAACATCGATTCAATTGCGACACAACCATTAACTGCAAACCATAGCGCTACTGAGTTTCCTCAATTTTGCACGCCCGGAGTTCTCAGGAATTAAATACAATTCCCGAAGGGATCAGAAGGTATGTAAGAGCACCATTTTTCACTCTCGTTCTGTATTAGTAGTAATGCTTGGCTATATTATGCATTGAACAGGGGAGAACCCAATACCATCACCGATGGGGTAATGATGTGCCCACCTGTAAAGATGCACACATTTCAGCCTCGGTAAGACAATCCCCACTATCACGTATAATCGCAATATCGTAGCCATTTCTCTACTCCTTGAACTCCAAATACTCGCATTTTACAGCCATGAGATGCCGGAACCAGCCTGAAGCTATCTAGTCTCATGAAGCTATCAATACTTATTTTTATAAGCATCGAAACGAGTCTTTATCGAAAATAGCTGAATACTTTGATGTTGATCCCTGTACATTAAGTTGGCGGATTAAACGGACACACAAGTCAAGGAAAGAGGCACGAGAGAAGCAGCAATTGCTTACCAGAAGTGAAGAAAATGCACTAGAGTGTTGGACACTTGAAATGAGTGATATGGGTTTCCCTGTTTCATCTTCAAATGTTGAGATCGATGGTGGTTTTGCTTTTGCAACGAAGATATAGCAACCAAATTCCTCCCCACCGCTGGCATGAAAGATACTTTACACGCCACCCTGCAGTGAAAGCAAAATATGTACAATACATAGAGAGAATTCGACAGGTACAGGGTACAAACATTCCAGCACAAATAGCATTCTATCGATCACTCCGTACTACAATTCGGCCGCTGAAGATCACCCCTGACAATCTGTGGAACTATGACGAAAAGGGCATTGTCATGATGTTATGGGCGTGAGGGGCTAGGCTCCGGTAGGCGCTGGAAGGTACTGGATGTTACGGCTACGGAGGAGTGTATACGGCGGGCCGGAGTCACTACGGAGGTATGTATACGGCGGGCCGAAGTCGCCACGGAAGTGTGGATACGGCGGGCCGAAATGGCTACGGAGGTGGATATACGGCGGGCCGAATGGGCAGCTGTTTGGCGTGGAGCGCGCAGCGGAGCGGAGCGATTCACGGGCGTAATAAGGAAACGATAGGTTTCAGAGTTATGGAGAACTTAGAACACCGCTAGTGTCTTGATTCTTTTAACTATGCTATCGCCAGCCGGCGCTTATATAGACTTCAGCGCAGTCATACATGACTAGTCAACAAATGAATAAATGACTGGCAACGTGGCAATTCCTTATCAATGCCAATACATGTGGTAATAGGCACACGTAACAGAAACATGCAAAAATAGTACAGACGCAAGATAATGATATGTACTACTAGTGCATGTGCGCATATATTAGCTTTGATAAGCCGAGTGCATTGCAGACCCGGAGGTCTTACCATAAACGTTTGACACGCACTTCCTTAGCACTACCCTATTCGATAAACAAATGAATCTACTGCCAAGCCTAACGGGTGATCAGTCCGGTCTATCAGCATTGGTCTTATGTAACGATTCAGGGTAAGTGTTCCCCTAGGCGGGTAAGTCTTATCGTAGCCGTAACACATGAGTATTGCTACTGGCAGACGCAAATATATTATTCGTACAGGAAGAGGTCGCAAAATTGCAGCTACTGATGGTAACAGAGAGTTTGTTACCAATCTAGAGACAGTATATGCAGCTGGCAAAGTCATCCCCCCATATATTGTCTGGCACGTAAAAACATATAGGGAAGGATACTATAGATCCAGAGGTTTTCATGACCTTCCGGCTTCATTCGGTCGTTCCCCGAGTGGGTATATGGATGATGAGCTTGGTTTAGAGTGCATGAAATATCATATACTTGACCTGCTATCACAGCTACCTCCTCTATACCCCCCCTGCAGTTACCCCTGCACCCCTCCCTGCAGTTCCCGTGACATCCGAGTCCTCCTTTATTATTACGGATAAGTTTTTTTTTTTTTTTTTTTAATATCAGTACTCGCGTGCCGCCCTATGGGCTATGGCGAGGGTTTATCAAACCAAAAGAAAAGAAAACAAACTAAAGTGGCCGATAAATACATGTGATGCCCGCGGAGCTCATACGTGATGCGGGTGAAATAACAATACAGAATGGGGTGTCCTTCACTTCCGTCCTCTGTCCCATTCGTACTGTCCTGCTCGAAGTCATCTTCCTCCCAGTCTTACCCTGTCTACTTTCGTTGCATTACGGATAAGTGAACTTCCTTTTCCGAATCCAGCAGCCCACCTCCTCCATCCCCAGCAGATATGTCTGAATATCCTTGGCGACTTCTGATTATCGATGGACACTCCTCTCACGTCCACTGGAAACTTGAAGTAGTAGAGTATGCCCGCAATCATTGAATTCACATGCTTTGCCTCCCTCTGCATACTACTCACCTAATGCAACCTCTCGACGTTAGGTGCTTTTCTCCTCTACAGCAGCACTATTTCAATGCACTACAAGACTGGATATATGCGAAGTCTGGAGATACTCTGCGAAAACCGGATTTCTGGGAAATTCTCTGTGTTGCTAGATCAAAAACTTTTACGAAGGATACAATCTTAGGTGCATGAAGAGGATCTGGATACTGGCCTATTAATCCAGACGAAGTTATTCCACCTGCAACCTCAGACCCTAAGCCAGATCTCTCAATACTAGATACTCTATCTAGGCAAGCGGTATCTTGAGCAGCTTTAGACAAAATAGCAATGACTCCCTATACCCATAAAACTGTGATGGAACATGTGCTGGTTTTAGAGGAAAAGTTAGCAAAGTATATGGTTATTGAGCCTAGAGCCCAAGCTTTCAAGACTTTACGGAGTGGTAAGATTGCTACTAACACACAGCCTGCATTGAGTATGAAGTACATCAAGGGGCCGTGTATGTTGGATCGAGCATATATTGAGGCTGCATGAGAGGCAGAGAGGAAAGCGGTACTTGAGGTGGAGGAAAATCAGAAGCAGCAAAAATTGAAAAAAAAACAAAAAAAGAAGAGAAGAAGTTGAAAGAAGCAGTGGAGAAGGTCCTGAGAGCACAACAACGGGCCCAGAAGGCAGAGGAGCGGCAGAAAGCTGCGGAGGAGAAGAAAAAGACTACTGAGGAAGAAAAGCAATTAGCTGTGGCAGAGCATGAAAAGAAGGCAAAACAGAAGCAAGAAGAGAAGAAACAGAAAGCAGCTGAGCGGGCTGCAACCAGGGGTCGTGGGACAGT
This sequence comes from Kalaharituber pfeilii, assembly GCA_015179045.1. Classification (NCBI taxonomy): domain Eukaryota; kingdom Fungi; phylum Ascomycota; class Pezizomycetes; order Pezizales; family Pezizaceae; genus Kalaharituber; species Kalaharituber pfeilii. Next base: position 28,734 of record WHUZ01000068.1, on the reverse strand, counting down.
TCGCACACAGGGCCGCGGCTGAGGGAAAGCTATGGTTGATGTTTGGGGAGGGTCTAAAGAGCTGAGGGAGAGGGTGGCCAGAGGAGGATCATCAGCAAATTTTGAGCCACAGAGCTCATCATCTCTACCACAGCCCTCAAATGAGGCTACAGTCATCATCTCTAGTACTTCAACTACCACTATGTCAAGTTCTAGCGTTTCTGGATCATCTGAAGACTTTGAGGATACTGATGATGACATCGAGATCCAAAGATTGGCCTGAGAATCTGAATTTTATCTATATATTTGCAGGTATACTGCACTCTTCATGAATTCTATATGCAATTGCTAACTATAACTTAATAGACTGATGTACGGTGAATAAGTATTGATAGGTCTCTATAATAATCTCTTAATTTTCGGTGATATTGAATAGGTCATTTGCAAGGGGGTCTTTTTTTGGATGGAGGATGACAGATTTATTCAGAGATCTTGATCTTTTGATTTTTTCGTGATTCTGACGAAAGATTCTGATTTAGCAATATCGAATTAGCCTTGTAGTATGTAATTTTAATATATGTTGTATGCTTGCAGTAAATAATACGAGGGGAGAATGTGAGGAGGAGTGCCAAGAGCGCGCATCATTACCGGTGGGCACATCATTACCCCATCTGTGATGGTAAGTGGTCTTGTAAATATGCGAATGTTCACCTAAGCCGTTCGCCAATCGGTGGGCAATTGCTCGAGCAATTCGGTAAATGGCTGGCCAATTACTACCCTGCAATGTTTGTACATAAATGTTGCATTCTCAATGGGAAACAAATTGCACCATCATCCTGACTAAAATTAAAATACTTATTAATCCTTTTCGCCACTTTGAATTGTAAGCAGCTGAGTATTCAGCTAATAGCTTATGATAAAGCCTTTACTTCATTGCATAATCTTGGGTCGAACGGAACCTGCGCTGGAACAGCCGGAACAAATGCAGCCTCAGCTCGTAAAGCCCTGAGAGCTGCCTTCGGGCAAATTACAAATAAAGCAGGAAACGAATTACAATACAGAAATAAAGACTAAGTGGTATTTTAATCTCTTTTCTCACTTTTTTATTTTTTTTTTCAGTGAATGATTGGCTGCTGTATTATTGTTATGTCAGCCGCGAGACACTACCCTGCATGTCTTGCAGCCTATCACATGGAGCTGTGCTCAGCGGGGGCGTTCCGCACTCTATCTTTTGCTTTTCTTGCAAGCATTCTTTCTGTGTAGCGGTGGTGCAATTACGTTGATAGCCATCCTCATAACTTAACGAGGGCATTGCACAAGAAGCCAAGATCTCCATTGCAATACGAAGCGGATATCACTTCGTTTGCAAGATGATTGGACTCAACACTTCTTCTAAGTCTTAGCTATGCCCAGCATTCCACTTACTGGCCGGTCAATCACTGTTGGGTGAAATGTGAGTTTAGATCGGCATCAAATTGGTATTAGTAAATGAATTTATCACACCTGATTTATTGTTAATACCTAGCTATTGCCGGCGAGATGTCTTAATGTGAAGTTGCTTAATTGATGCATACGTGAAAAAGAGAAAGAATATAGCAAGTATTGCGAAACCTGTTTCCGGCTACGTGATTGTGTACTGACGCTATACCACCATTACTATGACCGGCAATGAAGTATGCAAAATGTCATGACAACGTATTCATGTATCTCCAACACCTTTACCTAACTGCGTTAGGCACACGGCACACTAATGACATCATGGTTGGCATAGATATCGACCTGACAGCTGAATGCTTTTGCAAATAGTTGTCCCTAGCCGCACTACCAATCAATGTAAAATTGTAGCGCTAAATCCCTGTTCAGCTGAAAGGTTCCCAATTGGGAAATATATACCCTATCACGTTTATCTGGCTTTCTAGTGCTTCCTCTGACCCAATCCACTTCCATAGAGGATGTTATAAATCCCGCTCTTTCCCCCTTCTCGTTTCTCTAGTGCAATATCTGCCTTAATTCGTTACACTTCCACGAACGATCTTTTTGAGCTTATATTCATTATTGTCAACATCAGCATTCGTGATGAGGCTTACAGCTCTGTTCCCCGCTGTTCTTGCTGGTATTCTTCATGCCGTTTTCGTGCAAGGATATGGCTTGACAGCTATCCCAAAGGGGGAGCAGGGAGGAATTATTGGGCCTTATACGCAGATATCTTACTATAACCGTAGGCTTCCGTTTTACATTTATCCACTCACTTCAGAAAAGCTAGAGTGATTGCTGATTTTTAACTGACTTCACAATTATAGAATCTTTATATGTTGGCGATGTTAGGATGTATGAATGGACTACTGAGAGATTCGTCTGTGAGCTTCCCCCACAATGAATGTTGGAGTGTAATACAAGAACTGACCAAAACCAGTCTACATAGGCGCGGGTGCTAGTAGAATTCAATTCCAATCCTGGCACCAGACACCCACCGGTTGGCAAAACCTTTATATCTACCCCAACACGTAAGTTTGCAACATAATTGGCTTCAAAAAATTATTGCTTCATGCTAACATCTTACTTATAGTACAAGAGCCGTCGGATTCACTATGCCACACTCCATGGCTATCCCTGCTAATGCTACTGCTGACGACTTCAATTTGGGATGCAATGGCTTGCTCCAGCATAGGCATATGAGCAGGTGGCACGCGTGTCCTGTACCTGGGCCTAAGGACAGGATTTGGTACCAGATCGTTTGGGTTGGTGTGTCAGATAATGCGCCGGCTGCATGCATCCCTGTTGATCTCAAAGCCGAGAGTCTCTGTTCTTAAGAAGGTCAATGCGGTTAATGATGCACTCACAGAGAGCAGTTAGTGATGGAAGTTCAAGGCAATAGATCATTCAGAAGGTTTTGTTAATAATGAGCTTCACTCGGGTCATATTTTCCTCATCAGAAGTTGAACTGGGCCTGCTTACTTCATTTATCTCTTTTTTTCATTTTTATCTTCTTTCATTTCTTTTGTAACTAAACCCTCGCCATAGCCCACAGGGCGGCACGGAGTAAGGATATTTAAAAATAAAAAAAAAAAAAGGTTGAAATGGGCCAGCCGAGAACGTCGGACATTGAATAGAGTGCTTCACCTGGAAGCCGATCATCACCGGGAAACCGATCAAGTCCATTAACTTACATACAGAGCTGCTGTGAATGCAAATGACACTCAAGTGGCCTCAAATTAAAGCCAGAGCATGGGAAAACATAGTAAATTATTTTCTGCACTTTCTTTTCCCAGCTTGTGGCACCTGAGGGTTGACATATACTGGAATATATGCAACCCTATTCTAGCGTATACTTTTGAATTACCATATGTGAATGAGATTACCTGAGGCCTTTGCATCTCAATATATCCTCTATTGCTTATACTAAGTAAGTATACCAAGTTTTGTGATCATTGGACCTATCAGTACAGAGTTACTGCCATGTCAAAAAATACATTTTCGCTTACTTAGATTGATAGCAGTCTTGAGCTATTATTTGATGAGAAAGATGCACAGAGACTCTGTAAAGCTATATAATTGTAATACATGCATAGGAAATGTTTTCTGAATAGATTGCAGCATTGACAAATAGTCGGGGCAGTTGAGCACTACAAGATATACATATATGTAAAATCCTAACTTCCTCACATAGTACGTAGCAGTGTATGCCAATATGGGTCACTAGAGGTTTAGAAACATGCCTTAGCACTGTCATACTATTGGTTGTAAGTCTATGTAGGATATACATGACTCATTACATCCTATAGGACTACTATAACCGCACCAGCGAGTAAGTATCGAATGTGTATTATAAGTAGTGAATAATATACATATTATACTTATAGGACTAATACCTATAAGATACATGGCAGTAAAAATAAGTTCACTAGTCAAATCCTATATTGTGCTTAATACAATATAATTCCGTATGGTATAGACCCTTATTAGTATAGAAATGAATACTTCAACAGTATAAGTAATAGAGATAGTACACACAGAGAATTAACCTCTATCAGGTGAAAAAGGAACTTAACTAGCAATTCTAACTAGTTCTTATTAGCAGTTCATATCACCTTTACGATAGCAGCACATTTTACTGCTGTCACATAGCGCATGCATGGTATATACATATGCATATATATTCGATATGTAGTGCTCATTCTGAGTCAGCCCTTTAGCACCCCGTCGAGTGGTAGCAGTGCCGGTGATAGTACATGAAGCTAGCAGACTATGTTTCCGAACCTCTAGTGACCCATATTGGCATACACTGCTACGTACTATGTGAGGAAGTTAGGATTTTACATATATGTATATCTTGTAGTGCTCAACTGCCCCGACTATTTGTCAATGCTGCAATCTATTCAAAAAACATTTCCCTATGCATGTATTACAATTATATAGCTTTACAGAGTCTCTGTGCATCTTTCTCATCAAATAATAGCTCAATACTGCTATCAATCTAAGTAAGCGAAAATGTATTTTTTGACATGGCAGTAACTCTGTACTGATAGGTCCAATGATCACAAACTTGGTATACTTACTTAGTATAAGCAATAGAGGATATATTGAGATGCAAAGGCCTCAGGTAATCTCATTCACATATGGTAATTCAAAAGTATACGCTAGAATAGGGTTGCATATATTCCAGTATATGTCAACCCTCAGGTGCCACAAGCTGGGAAAAGAAAGTGCAGAAAATAATTTACTATGTTTTCCCATGCTCTGGCTTTAATTTGAGGCCACTTGAGTGTCATTTGCATTCACAGCAGCTCTGTATGTAAGTTAATGGACTTGATCGGTTTCCCGGTGATGATCGGCTTCTAGGTGAAGCACTCTATATAAAACCATAAGGTATGATGTTGCTGCATTTTCTCGGTAAAGCTATTCACGAAGGGAAGAGGTAGAGATACCGTCAAGTCTATCAATGAGTGGCAAGACGAGTAGAATTATATATGAGAGGCATAGTATAGAATGACTGTACACCATGACGAAATGAAAAAGTAGGAAAGGTATAGGAGTCATCTGTAGCAGAGCCGCAGAGTAGTCATTGGGACGAATCATATGCAAGGTAATAATAATGCATTTTTTTTTAATAAATATCACGTAACCATACTTATCACTACTAGTCGCAGTTAGAATGTGACTGCCTCGAGAGGGTCTGGAAAGCTATTGTCAACCTAATCACCATAGTCTACTAAACTGCTATAGTTCATTGAACTGCCATAGTCTACCACCACTAAACTACTATAGCCGCTGTAGTCCACTATTGCTATTGTACCTTTTGGTAAGGCTATAGTCAAGTAGTTATGTATTACAGACCTTTTAGAATGTAACACCTTCCTACTTGCAGTTATGTAAGTTAAAGTAACTTTTGTTAATTGAGCTATATGAGATACTAATTCCCAAGTAATTAGATACAGATATTGTGTCCTATAGCCCCTAATTCTATACTACGTACACAATCGGGTGCCCAATGTACCCTCCGGCCTTCGGCTCGGCCAGATGGAGGCTGGCGAATCATACCTCGCGAGTTGCCCTCTACTCCCTCCTGTCTCCACCCTTTCTCCTCCAAGTCCTCCCATTACTGCCAGCTGACTTGCGCACCATTTTTGTTCTTCCTCTGGGGCCCCTCGAGCTAATCGAGCCTGTACACCACGTGCTCAGCGCTCCACTCCTCTCCACATGTACAACGCACCTGCTCAACACTTTGTCCTGATCTTCCGCCACATGGTGCCCCCTTTTCCAGTCCGCAGCAATCTGTAGTTCGTGAGTGCTCTCCTATCCCACTTCCTAGACTTTGCCTTCCTAAACCAGCTCATTCCCGCCCCTGCTTTCTTTTTCGAACTAACTCCCGATGCAGGCGACCCCTCGTCGAGGCCTGCCCGTCGCACCTTAGGTGCACGGCCCCCGCTTTCGCCTTCTCATCCGCTTCTCATTGCCTTCTACTCTCTCCTGTCTCCATGCAAGCTCCACAGCCCCAGCCTTCGCTGGAAGGCGCCTTTCTGTCACAAGCTCTACCACACGCGCCAGGTCTGCAGTCCTCGCCTGGCTGGGTTTCCCTGCTTTGTTGACTGCACTGATGGCTGCCTGTGAGTCTGCCAGCAGCAACACTTTCGCTCTCTTTCGTTTCGCTCTGTTGGCGTCCCGTGGGTGTGGGACGTGGAACAAAGGAAAGAGCAAAGTAGATAGACCGTACAAAGGGAATAGAGTTATATAGCACACTGGCTAGGGCCCGGTTTGCTTGAGACGAGGCAGCCTGGTAATGGAGGGTAGTTGGGATAAAAGAAAAAGATATGATTTCGCCCGGGTTCGAACCGGGGACCGCCTGTGTGTTAGACAGGCGTGATAACCAACTACACCACGAAACCAAATGTTAAAGGCAACAGCTCCCCTTCCTTTTTTATTCTTTTCTCTTTTTCAAAAACCACATAACCCCGCTTGCAGCTGTTCGCCATGGCAACGCAACCCGAGCTCCCCTTCATCGACACCGCCACTGCCTACGTTAGTCGCGACAGAACTCGAGACCCTCGCTAAACAGACCTCAATCAATAATTTCAACAGCCCCCCCAGGCCAAGCCAACAGTACGGCTAAGACCTGCCTGAACCATGCACTTCTAGGCCTGGCGTGGCCTCAAAAATCAGGCCAGACCGTGATGGCTGCCTCGCCGGCCCAGGTGGTCTAAAACAATCAGTCCAACCAGGCCAGTTCCGTTCTCAATGCATTAAGCATGATGTGTCAGGAGGGATCTTCCATCAAAAGTCTTGAAGAATCGGAGTTCAGTCCGCCCGGACTGATCGAGCGTGAGCGCTATAGCTATGAACTAGTGTAACAAACTTAACCTAACTGATTGGAACTCGCGGATAACTGTCTTGAGATGGAGGATAGACTCTGAGACGAGGAAGGTTTTATAAGTGTAGGCGGGGTCGGGCTTTTCAGGTTTGAGGCTCTCGAATGCCACTGGCATGAGACAACCCCGTCAAGGCTACACAATATGTTGCCGGGTTAGTCCTGGTTACGCTTGGCATAAGCTAGTCCCTTGTGACTATTTTTATTTTTATTTTTATTTTTTTTTTATTTTCTTTAAAAAAATTTTTTTCTTACTATCATTACTCGCATGCCGCCCTAAGGCGTTAACGTTCTAACCATCCCATGAGTTCCGCTAAAGGGCCCCCTTCCCCTTCCCTTGTCGCTGGTGGCCTATCTAGTACCTCCAATCCTCCCAGCTATCTACTTCTCACTCCCATATTTATGACGCCGTAGGACTAGTGTGCCGAGTAGACTATAGGAGTACTGTTGAGTTTCCACCCCAGCTCTTCATCCTCAACTCACATGTAGGTACCTCTGCCTCCCGAACCAATTCCCACTTATTCTTACGTCCTCTAGCTCCTTGGATAGTGTGCTCCGCCCTGGACAGACGCCCCATATCTTTTCAATATGGTGAACATTCGCCATATGTTTCTGAACGAGGAACGTCTGGCCCGAATCCCTATACGTTGTACAGTATCAGAAGCAGAGAGGTGAGCACTCCGAATTCCCTTATTGGTTGCCTCCGTTGTGAAAGATCTTCGACTCTCGTCCAAGCAAGGTTGCATCGCAGAAAGAGAGCAAGGGAATCTGGAGGCCAAGCATGCTTCCTCATACGAGCATACAGCTCCAGTGAGGGGTGTTGAAAGATACGAGCTGAGGTGTGCATACAATGCACGAGTAAAGCTGATACAAGATACAAGCTGATGCTGTCGTCATGTTCAGTTGTTGTTACCACTGCATATGTCGTCATCTTCAGCTCTCATCATATTGCAGCAACACAGCCTCATGTCTTGGCTCAGCTTCTTTGGCAAACTCATGGTCGCGACAACGTCATAAGCATCAATGTGTCTGATAACTATGTCATATATTTTAATGATTCTCCTGTATATAAATCATCGTTTTTCTCTCTCATGTTTCGTATCAATTAAGCCAGCAGACTACACAGGTCTATTACCATCTCGTTTTACAACAAGGGGGACTAACTGCTCGCCTTGCTGGAACACCATCGGTACGTATATTCACTTGCCCTTTGCTCAGATGTTTTCATTGATTTCATTGATTTCTAATTTCATGCCTTGAGTCTCCCTAGCAATTCATAGTCTGGTGGGCACACAAACTCGTTCCACCAGTACTCATTGAGCCTCACTTTTGGAAAATGGCGAGCCTGTGTATGCCATGGCTCGGCCCACCTACCTGTCGGTTACACTGATCTTACCGAACCTTGTTTATTTGCTCAATAAGGCTACGTACTCCAAAATTCCTTCTTACCTTGTTGACGTTCGAGCGGAAACCAGTATTTAGTAGGCATGCCAGAGGATAACACGTGGTATGAGCGGGTCAGGGGGTACAGTCGACTATTGCTCACAGCTAGCCGTAAGTCCTCTGTTGGGAGGTCACTAGGCAATTGACCTCAAAGGGACACTTCGAGTTGTACTGTGTGGTGCCGTGCTGAGTGTGTGTGCAAGTGCGAATGTGCAAGCAAAGCAAGAACAACTGATGTTTGTATGTATTAAATATAGTAGAGGGTGATTGGTAAGAACATAAAGGCAAGCTCCGTAAAGAACAGGCGAAAGTAAAGGAGGACTGAAGACAGGAATAAAGAACTGAATCGTAGGATAGAAGAACTAGATGTGTAGGAAAGAACTGAATGTTGAAAATGAAGAGCTGTACAGAATCACCGCCTCTTATACTGCTGGCCGACCAAATATCCATTCCTAATCACACTTCCTTAGCCTTACCCTCAGTCTCAGTACTCGCTTACTGTACAACCCACGTGACCTGCGGCTTCCTTGAGCCCAGCGCCAGCGCGGCTATAGCAGTTAGGCGCCGCCGCCTACCACAGTGGTTGATGCTGGATCTTGCAGATGCGTCTTTGACACTAAACTTTAGATTCACCTGCCGACATAGAACAGATTGCGACCGATTGGCTTCACCAGGGACCAACCAGATCCCGTGCCAAGAGAGATCCAATGCCACGGATTCCCAGACGGTGGGGTCCAATATCGGAGTGGAGTGATGGAGATCTGGGAGCGGCACTCTGCGTCCTCCCACCTTGCCGTGGCTCCTAGGATGGTATGCGAGTAATGATATGAAAAAAAAAAAAATTGGCGTCCTCTATTGGAAGATGTAAGATAGACAGATAGTATCCACTACTGCCTTTTGAAGGACCAGAGCGGTGAGAACTGGCGGAAACGAACGTACGACCAAATGCGAGTGCGAAAGCGTGGTGCGAAAAGAAGAGAAGGTTGTTGGTTGTATGAGCTAGAATACAGAAAGTCTATACATATGATAATATAAATGGGGACTACGACTTCGCAAAGGGGTTCGATGTGACGATGATACTAAAGAAAAATAGACCTCGAAACGAACCAGGCAGCTGGCGACCAATCACGTTACTGAACACGGCTGCCAAATTAGGACAAAAGGTAATCGCCAACAAGATACAGAGAATGGACAGCCTGTTCGGCGAAAACCAACTAGGGAGCAGACCACATAGGGGATGCGAAGACCTGCAGAGACAAGTACTGAAGGAGGTAGACAGACGACTGGGAGAAGGACACTGGACCGCGCTGGTCGGGGACGACATCAAAGCCGCGTTCAACCACGTCCGGAGCGAGGGAGTGGTCAAAACCATCGAAGAAGTGAACCCGAACATAGCGGCATTCGTCCAAGGATTCACGACACCCACAGAATTCACGATATCCTGGGACGGGAAAGAGAGAGGCAGAGGAAGAATGACGGACGGGTACCACAAGGATCACCACTATCTCCGGTCATTTTTCTAGTGGGGTAGCCCCCCTGACGAGGAAAACCGAAAAACGACAATTCACACGCACCTACGTGGACGACTTTCACAGCGTGATATCGAGTCCGTCGATGCGGGAGTTGAAGAGGGCAATAGCAAAACACAAGTGAACTCACCTCGGACGCCAGAGAGGCAGGCTTCGAGATCGACCCCCAAAAGGCAGAGACACTGATAGTCGGAGTGAAAGGGAAAAGTTATCGACTGGTGGGGCTGACGGTGGACTGGGAGCTTAAATACAACGAACACTTCGACAAAAGGCTGAGACTGGGGAAAGCGGCCTGGAACGTAGCTGCTAGGCTCACCAGAATACCCCCGAGCAAAAGAAGACAACTGTACACAGCGTAGCCAGGAACATAGCCACGTATGGGAGCTGGGCATGGAAGAAATACGCGAAGGGTGCACCCGCGGAATCGAAATTACGGTCCCTAGAAAAATGGCAATACACGGTCGCCAGAGACATCTCCGGAGCCCCCTGGGGCACTAGAAGACAGATAGTTGAAGGGATAATCAACTTGGAATCGGTGCACACGTTCGTCGGGGGAGAAGGGGAAAGAGTGGAGGCACGCGCACTGAGATTCCCCGGGGAGAAAACACACGAAGATAAGGATACCCGGTATCTAAGAGGGGACCTACGACACAACGAACCCTTGCCGATCTACATTCATCCTACACATCCAAGCGACCTAGACAGGGAAGAATGGAAGAGAATCCTGGAAAAGGAGATCGACGAAGGATGGCAGGGAGTGTACACGGACGGAAGTAGGATCGAAGAAAGCACGGGAGCAGGAATATACCATCAGACGGGATCCACATCAATCTTCCTGGGTCGAAGGAGCACGGTGAACGACGGCGAGCTGATAGCAATAAGCGAAGCGTTGGAACAACAAGGCGAGCTGCTGATTGTCACCGACTCACAAACGGCAATAGCAAGACTTCGGAGAATAGGAAGAGGGGAACCCACGGTAGACGGTGCGTCCACATTGGTTAGGAAGAGTTGGGAGAACCGAGTAGCGAGAGGGGACCTAGACCTGGCAGTGATATGGGTTAAAAGCCACAAGGGGGTGAAAGGGAACACGGAGGCAGACTGGGCGGCCAAAATCGGCACAGCGCTACAATACGAAGACGAGACCGTAACAGAAGCAGGATTAAGACAAGACTATAAGGCACTGCGAGCCACGGAGAGAAACCAGGCAGGCTTAAATTACCGGCCCTTGCCAATCGCCGACCGGAGGAAGTATCTCTCGACGCTGGCGGGGATCCTGGGAAACAAAGGACTGAAAGAATGGAGATACCACATAGGGAAGGCCGAATCACCGGAATGCCGATGGTGCGGGGAGGCCCCGGAAAACTGGGAACATGTACGGAAAGACTGCAAGGCGTGGGCTAGGAAATGCGGGGGGGCGGAAGGTATAAGACAGATTGATAAGGGAGTAAACATACGGGAGATCTTGGAATGGGCACGGGGAGAATAGATGAGAGTGACGCATATATTTCACTTATTTTATGTATTTAAATATCGCCATAGCCCATAGGGCGGCATGCGATTAATGAAAGAAAAAGAAAAACAATATACATATGATATCATGAAACTCATCACGTGCTGCCCATATCTCCACGTGCTTTCTGTGCCAAGCTTGCCCTATGCTGCACTTACCCTTTATTTTTTCTTACAAAAAATTACGTAACCCCGCTTATCGCTACTAGGGACCCACCGAAAGAACACGAGAGGCGCAGAAGGTATAAGGCAGGTGGAGAAAGACACGAATCTGGTGGAGATATTGGAGTGGGCCGGGGAGGACTAGAGACAGATAATTTTTTTTTTTTTTTTCTTTTTTTTTATTTCCTAATTTGTCTTTATCCATGTACTTAAACATCGCCATAGCCCATAGGGCGGCACGCGATTAATGAAATAAAAAAAAAAAAAAAAAAAAAAAAATGGCAGGGACCCAAAAGGACCCGAGTCAGGTTAGGAATCTTTCTACCAACTCTACATACACTCAGGCGCTGTAGAGGAGGAAAGTGGGCTAGAGGGAAGAAGGAGTAAATCACTGGAATTGAACGAGGTCTGTGGATCTGACTTACCTCAACCTTGTAACGATGATTGTATTGTGTGCTATGTTCTACAGAGAAGGCCTCCTCCTCCCTCTTGTTATACCCGGAATTCTCAAGTACCCCCTTCCCCTTTTGGTAGTTTCCCAGTTCGTCAACCCGCCGAACCTTCTAGTACCCTCTCCCCTAGCCTTCCTTCCAGGTCACGTGCAATGCCAAGGTCCTCCCCAGGTTTGCGACAGCGCTCCCAATTCACCCGGCGGCTCGCTTTACCAGATCGAGACTGGCAATCACACTTCAACTGGAATTGCCCTCTACCTCATCCTGCCTCCACCCTTTTTCCTCTAGGTCCTCCTAGCACTTTTTTTTTTTTTTTTTTTTAATATCATTACTCGCTTGCCGCCCTGAGGGCTATGGCGAGGTTTATATCTACATCTTTCGCTAGCTATCCCCTTTCTCTCCTTCGCACTTCCCTCTCTTCTTTCTTTCCCACTTCCCCCCCCTTCCCTTCGCTACATTGGTTTGTCTAGCAGCTCCACTACCTCCCCCAGTTTATCCCCATCTCTCTTCTTCTCTGGTCTCATGGTCTCTGCCTCCCCCCCCCCCCCGGCCATCTCCTACTCCACACTCTGCACCCCCCCCCCCCCCCAACACGTGTTCCCGCGTCTCCTCTCCCTCTCCGCACCACCTACATTCCGCGTCTGCTACCTCTCCTATTCGGTGTTTCCACCCCTTCAGCCCCTTCACCCCCAACAGCCCTGCCAGCTTCCCAGTCTTGTGTCCCAATCGTTGTAGCGGTCTGTAGCTCATTCCCAATCTTCCCCTTTCCTTGGCTCGCTCCCTCTTCGCCTGCTGTATCATTCCCTGTTCTGAGACTACCTCCGCCTGCCAGTGGTACTGCAGTGCCGTTCCTATCTTTGCTGCCTCGTCCGCCTCCTCGTTGCCCGCTATCCCCTTGTGGCCTTTTATCCACATTATGGCTAGGTCCTCTTCTCCTCTGTCTATCCTCTCCTCCCACCTTTCCCGTACTCTCTGGCTCGCTCCTAGGTGCGTTGGTAATCCTTGCGCTATCTTGCGTATGTGCCCCTCCCAGCACTGCCAAGTGACTTGCATCCCATCCTTGCCCTTCCTCTTGGGCCTCTCCAACGCCCTGCACTCAAATACTAAGTGTTCAGCACTCCATTCCTCTCCACAAGTACAGCATACCTCCTCTCCCTGGATCTTCTTCCTCCACATGCCACCACCCTTCCCAGTCCGCAGCCAAGTGTGATTGGTCAGTGCCCTCCTGCCCCACTTTACGAACCTTCCACTGCCGAAGCCACTCTGCTCTCCCTCCTTCTTTCTCTAGGTGCAGACAGTGAGTAAACCAAGCGCTTGTACGCACAATAGGTTCTTAGTTAGTCTCCATTGCGTCCTCCCCAACCATATCTACCTGCCCTGCCTTCACCAGGTCCTTTCCCTTATCATACCTTCCTCTGCTCCACTCATATGCATCTCGTCTGTACCTCCTTCCACCAATGCGCAGAGTCTCTGGTATGTGACTATTCCTACCTCCCCCCTCCAAGTAAACCAAAACTGAACTAGTTGACTTTCCATCCCTCCTCTTAACAGCCATCGAGCCCCAGCGATCTTCACACCCAATTCATTGTCTGCCTCCAGCTTCTTCTGAACATTCCGCAGTCTCTTGGTCACTGCTGCCCCATGAACTACAATTGCTGGATTCGCAGGTTGTAGCTCTGGCTTCTGTGCGTAAACGGGGCTTGTTCTTTGGAGTAGAAGTGGCCCTGAAGGTGGTCTTTTCCGTTTGGACTGGATGGACGGAATTCCTACAGTATGAGCTAGCTATGTATATGGAAATAGAGAACTGTTAGATACTAGGGTCTCTTAGTGATGGGGTTTAGTTAGTACACAGCCAGGCCATGTGATTGGAGGGGGAAAACAAAATGTGGGCCGGTCAGTGTCGGGGACAGAGCAGGCAGCAAACAAAATACTGAACTATATGGTACAGGACATGGCTAAGGAACCAGTCAGCTGGCACAAGTACTTCGAAGGTTAACTCCTCTACCAACTGGAGTCCGATAATCGATTAAAAATCATAAGGCGAAAGCGTACAGCGCGAGAGAGACAGGCTGGGCTTGAGATACAGACCCCTGCAGCAGTTAGGAGGGCGGACTGCCACGCTGGCAGGATTATTGGGAGGGAAGGGACTCAAAGCCTCGAAGTACAGGAAGGGCAAAGAGGGAAACCCACAGTGCCGATGGTGCGGAGAAGGAGAAGAGACGGCGAAACGCATCTGGGACAGGTGCGACGTCTGCAGACGGGGGATTTTTTTTTTTTTTTTTTTTTTTTTTTTAATTTCATTACTCGCGTGCCGCCTTGTAGGCTATGGCGAGGGTTTAGATACATGCAAGACAGTAACCGAATAGTAACTCGCAGATAAAACCACAAAATGAGAATGAACGTGTAATAAATCCTCCGTCTACTCCGCCGCCCAGTCCATCACCTCCGCCAACGTTATCTCTCCCCCCTCCTCGTCTCTTGGCAGCTCCCTTAATCCCTCCTCTCCTCTCGGTAGTCTCTTCCTCCACGCTTCACACCCTCTCATGATGTGCTCAAAATTTTCATAGTCTCTTCCGCACCACCTGCATTCGGGGGAGGTCTCCTTTCCTATCTGGTATCTCCACTGCCGTAGTCCCTTGTTTCCCAGAATTCCCGCCAGCGTGGATACCCTTCTCCTGCTCCCCAAATACTGCAGTGGTCTATACGACAACTTTAATCTCTTCCTCTCCTCGGCTCTCCACTCTTTGACCTGTTGTCTGATCCCTGCCTCCGTCACCGTCTCATCCTGATATTGCATTGCAGTAGCATCTTTCGCCGCCATGTCTGCCCTAGTGTTACCTCTGACTCCTTTATGCGATTTCACCCACATCACCGCTAGGTCATGGTCCCCCCGGGCAATCCTCTCCTCCCACCGCCTCCTCACGAAGTTAGCAGGCCCCTCTGGTGTCAAGTCTCCTCTTGCTATCCTCTGTAATTTCGCTATGGTGACTCTGGAATCCGTGATGACCAGCAACTCCCCCTCTCCCTCCAAGGCTTCCCCCACCGCTATCAATTCCGCGTCGTTCACCGTGCATTGCCTCCCCAGGTAGACAGAAGTATCTTTGCTCCTCTGGTGTACTCCGGCTCCTGTCTTGTCTTCTCTCCTGCTCCCGTCTGTGTATATACTCACCCACCCCTCCCCTTCCTCTCTGCTGATGATGTCTTCCCACTCCTCTCCACTAAGGTCTTTGGGGTGAAACTGATGTACATAAATTGGTAGGGGGTCGCGGTGCTCGAGCGAACCTCTTAGGTATATAGTCTCCGGTTGCGGGTCCCTCATCGGTTCCTCCTCAAACCTCAACGATCTTGCTTCCACCCTCTTCGCCTCTCCGTCCACGAAAGTCTCAACCGATTCCAGATTCGCCAGCCCCTCCACCACATCCCTCCTCGTCCCCCATGGGGCGCCGACTATCTCCCTAGCCACCCCATACTGCCACTTCTCAAGTTGTCTGATCTTATGGTCCGAAGAGGAGGCTTTCGCGTAACCCGCCCATGCCCAACTTCCCCAGGTCGCTATGTTCCTGGCAATGCTTGTATACAACTGCCGTCTTCTAGCGGGTGGTATTTTGTATAGCTGTGATGCTACCCGCCATGCCGCCTTCCCCAGTTGCAGCCTCCTGTTGAAGTGGTCATTGAACTTTAGCTCCCAGTCTACATATAGCCCTACCAACCTGTAGCTTCGTCCCTTTGTCCCTATCACAATAGTCTCAAACTTTCGCGGGTCTAGCTCAAACCCCTCCTCCTGTGCCTCCTCCGTCATCTTCCTGCGATGTTCCGCTATGTCTCTCTTCAGCAGACGGGGGAGCTGGAGGCGGTGGAGGATTCTCCGAAGGCGAGAGAGGGAGGCCCCCCCGATGGAGCTGATGGAGTGGGTCGAGTGCTGAGTCTCTTTACGGTGTTAGTTGCATTCATTTGATTTCGCATTCTTTTGTTGGTTTTGGTGGTGGATGGCTTTCAAGGGACCCTTATTTTGTTTACTAATTTAGGTAGCTTATCTCCTATGTAACACTCTCGCCATAGCCTGTAAGGCGGCACGCGAGTAATGGTATTGAAAAAAAAAGATTAAAATCATAAATTTGTAGAGACAGTCGAATAATTACCGGTTATAAGGTTAAAATAAGAAATAGTGAGGACTAATCGGAAGCTGCCAAGCATGTGTGGGGAAAAATCGCCCAAGCACGGCCAAGCGAACACTACTTGTTATTACCCAAGGCGGCTAAATGATGCCCGTCTTGGTTAGCGCCTCAGTCAAACAACGGGTCCTCTACTGATGTTCTGCATGATATTTCTTTTATTCACTCTCTCCATCCTTAGTCGTCCGTCGGGGGCGGCAAAGGAAGGGAAAAAAACAACGGTGAAACATAATGAAAATGACGATCATAGAGTGATTAAGCTTTTTCTTTTCTTTTCTTATGGGCCCGCATGCATATGCAGGCTACCAATCTAAGGCAGGGGCCGCTTCTACCGAATTACTTACTCTACGTACACACCCTGGGTGCCCAACGTGCCCTCTGGCCCGTCAGCTAGCACATCTCGAGGCTGGTGAACTGGCGGGCTTGATGGGGGACAAGGGGTTACGCGCGTGGAGATGGCACATAGGGGAAGGGGATGGGCCAGAATGTAGATGGTGCGGAGAAGAGGAGGAGACGAGGAGACACTTATTAGGCCAGTGCAGAGTGTGGAAAAGGAGGTGGCCAGGGGGTGAGGAGCACATAAAGAGACCGCCGCGGGCTGAAGGTGAGGGGAGTGGAGACCCGCTGAGGAGGCTGGTGGAAATGCTCGGAGAATGAAGAGAAGACGGTTTAATTTCCTATGTCTATTATTCATAATGTACTTAACACATCGCCATAGCCTATAAGGCGGCCTGCGATTAATGACATTAAAAAAAAAAAAAAAGAGGCTGGTGAACCAATTCTCAACCGGGTCGCCCTCCACGCCCTCTTGCCTCCACCTTTTCTGCCCTAAGTCCTTTTCTCACCATACCCCATAGGGCGGCATGCGAGTAATGATACGTAAAAAAAAAAGAAAAAAAAAATTCCAAGTCTTCCTAGCACTGTCAGGTGACTATTTCCCCGCTTTCCTTGATCTTGGAGCCGCTCTAGCTCGCCCCACTCCAACACCACGTGCTCTGTACTCCACCCCTCGAAATTAAGTAAGAAAAGTCGAACGAATGCAACAGATATTCAACAATGGTCCCATGTGCTAAACATCAACGTGAAAGTCTAAATGGAAAACTGTATGCTCGCTACGCCTAGCACTGTGCCTCATTGTATCTATTCACTTGTGTAACATATAATGCTATTTTTGCAACGAGTTGACAAATGACAAGGTCGTTGGCATCCTAATGTCGAAAAGACTGCTAGATGTCCCACCAATTGCATGACTTACTTCACAGGAAGACTGAATGCTAAGTACCCGAACACTTCACCTCTTCACCTACTAGCAATATTCTCGCATGGCGCAGAACACAGATAGATTTAATACCGTTGTTCTGTAGTTAATCTTTCTCTCTCCTTTCGCGTCTGCAATGTCGCAAAACGTAACATTCGCTCGTGTATCCAGCCTTTTCTGTGTCGGTTCCGCCAGTTCCCAACTTACCGCTCATTTGTTAGTTTCTACGATGATGCAGTAAATGTGAGGTTGACATCGCTTAGTACTTGACATTCGAGGGGCGTGTCCTGCTGGCTCCTCTTATAGTCGACCCTGTGTTACTGTATATTGTACTTGCTATATACGCTAGCTCAACAGATCTCGAGCAGCTTCGAAAGTCCACATAACTCCCTCCACAGTTGTCTCCATAGATCCAGCACAGCCATAGCTTTCCCTTGTAGCTCCGGCCCTGACTGTTTCTTTGAAAGCTCCGGTCCGTGTTTAAGGCACTGACTTTGACCATGCCGGCGTTCCTTGTGATACACATCCCATGTTTCATTGCCCAACTGTAGCTATCGGCTAATCAGGCGGAATCGTCACTAGCAGCTTTATAGGTCAGTATGGGTGGATACCACCTTCTCGGGTAGACCCTGACACAGTACAGTAGATGGTGGATGCTGTCTCTCTCTTTACAACAGTATACCAAGGACCCAGTGATCTGAAACCTGAATCCTGGTATCATGCGGAGCAAGAGATATCCTAAGAATGCTGGGCGGTTAGGACCATTGGGAATTACTTCCAATGCTAGAAACCAGAGCATAGTGTCTTGATTCGACAAGTAAAAAAGAAGCGAGCCCATGCAATGATGGCCCCGATGCATTCTGCGAATGAAGGGTAACGAAACTTAAATGGTTCTGTGGGAATTCAGGTATATGTACAATTGCGATTGTGTGAGGTGAAGTCGGTAACTCAGAAGCAGTGTAACGTTTCGGTAGGTGGGGCTGTTGGCCCTGCCATGGCGAACAGCTACGCCGTTGATGCCATTGATGCCGTTGCCACCGGAACTCCCGACCCGAGCTGGGAATTCGACCGCCAAACCCTATGGAAGGAGGCCTATGAAAGGGATCCTAGGCCTCGGGAGGTCCTAACCGCTCTGCGGAAAGGCCAGCGACGACATCCAGGCATCAGTCTGAGCGAGTGTGAGGCAAGGAATGATCGATTATACCATTGTGGAAGGTTGTACGTACCGGACTACGCCCCCCTCCGACTGGCCATCATCCAAGAACATCATGACCTGCCTGCTGCTGGGCATCCAGGAGTGGCCAAGACTCTCGAACTGATCCTCAGAACATACACCTGGCCCTCGATCCGTAAGGATGTTGAACAGTACTGCAGGAACTGCCACACCTGCCGACGAGTGAAATCTTCCCGGCACGCCCCTTACGGAACGATGAAGTTAATGGAGTTACCTGAGCAGCCGTGGCAGCACCTCACTATGGACTTCGTTGTCGGATTGCCTGAGTGTCAGGGATTCAATGCTATCCTGATGGTAGTGGACCGACTGACTAAGATGCGACATCTATGCCCAACAAACGGAAACTGCTACCGCCGAAGACCTTGCCCAGCTGTATCTTGACCATGTATGGAAGCTCCATGGCCTACCACATTCAATTATATCAGACCGAGGCCCGCAAGCTCCTAAACATCGAAGCTCGGCTATCGACAGCCTACCACCCCGAAACAGATGGACAATCAGAAAGAATGAATGCCATCATGGAGCAGTACCTAAGGGCCTATGGTAGCTATCAGCAAGATGATTGGTTAAAGTTCTTACCTATGGCCGAATTCGCAGCCAACAACCACGTTTCTGAGTCCACCAAAATGTCTCCATTCCAGGCAAACTTCGGGTTCCACCCACGGTTCATCGATCCCTCCCCCGACAATATGCTCACGGCTGCCACTACTACCGCCGCTAGAGGAATAGCCTGTTTCAATGCCAAAGATCATATCAACAAGCTGACTGAGCTGTATGGGATGTTAAAGGCCGAAATACAACATGCCCAACTCCGGCAAGCTGAGTACGCCAACCACAGTAGGATCCCAGCATCGAGGCTTCTGCCTGAAGACCATGTCTGGTTATCAAGCAGGTACCTGAGCACTCAACGACCCTGCAAGAAACTCGACCACAAGAAAGTAGGCCTATTCAAAGTGCTGGCAGCTGTCAGTACTCATATCTATAGGCTTGAACTTCTCCACACAATAAAAATCCATCCTGTGTTCCATATATCCTTATTGGAACTTGCAGCCAAAGATCTGCTACCAGGACAGGTAGAACCGCCGCTGCCGCCTATCATTATTGATGATGAAGAAGAATGGAAAGTTGAGGCTGTTCTGGACTCGAGGCTCTATTGATGTCATCTGCAGTACTTGGTGAAGTGGAAAGGTTACAACGACCCCTCTTGGCAGCCTGCTGCAGACTTGGAAAATGCACCTGACCTAATAAAACTCTTTCACCAGCAGTATCCAAATAAGCCAAAACTGAAGCCCTAGGCCTCGCAGGTGCTCACCATCTAGAGGGGGAGATACTGTCACAGCGCACCTATGCACGCATTGATATCATCCTTTTCCACAGTCGACAAGTCAAACCGAGCCGACGTGCCAAGCCGGAAGGTGAGACCTTACTAATAGCCGACTGGGAAAGGCTTGACAAGCCGTCCCGGTCCAGTTGATTAGTCCTCTGACAGCTCATTGATATGCCTTCCAATATTAGCATCACTATTACCATTCTTGCATTCCGGATTCTCTTTCTCATATCGTTATAGTCCTGTATTCCCTTTCTATGTTAATTCCCCAGTATATAAGGGCCCCAAGCCCGCCTCTATAGATAGCTCTTCTTCTCCTTGTCCATTGTCTTGTTAATTAATAAACCCATCTGGTTTCTCCTACTCCTCCGCCGCTGCTCTTGCTATAGTCCGTGACCCCTAGCCGCCGACCCGCTACTGCCGTAGTCCTCGACCCGCCGCCGCCATAGTCCTTGACCCATAGCCGCCGAACCGCCGCCGATACCTAAGCTGACCGTACCCCTTGGCAAGACCTCTGCCCAAGCCTAGCCACCGACGTTACACTACTCTTTCTAAATATTTTTAGCTACTACTTCTTTCATAAAACTTATATTAGTATCAAACTTATTATCTATAATTTTAGATATATTATAATTAATTTACTCTATTATAAAATCTCATATACCTACTATATTAAACTATACACTATATTATATCTTACTAAATATAGATACTAGTATCTTATTTCATGTACTTCCAATCATTATATAGGAGACTAAGACTGCCAAAAATAAATCTTTCCCATATGCTTTAGCTGTAAGAACCCTCTCCACTCATATTCAAGCCTATTGTATCTCCCATTAGCCTGCCTGCTTCTATTACTACTAAATTGCTGCTACTTTTGAATATTTTCAGTCAGCACTTCTGCTACAATACTCATATCAGCACCAAACTTGGTATATATAATCATGGGCATATGCTGATATGTAATTAAGCATATCAACACTCTAGCTGGTCTGTGTCTAATTTTATAAACAGAAGTGCCCTATTGCCTAATTAGGTATATCTCAGTACAGTACACTATGCTGTCCTCCGATAGATGCAATCTGGGGCACAGAATATATTTCAGGATATGTTAAAAACATCATCCTAAAGTTTCATAATACTCGCACATGAATTGCAGCCACTACTGCAAAAATTCGCATGTTCCGAAAGTGCGCAATATCCCGGTTATGCGCAATATCCCGGTTATGCGCAGTAGATCTTTTTTTTTTTATTACTCGCATGCCGCCCTTCGAGATTAGTTACATATGGAAGTGGAAAGGAAAGAAAAGGAGAAAGAAAAGGAACTCCCTGCCCGTTCCGTCCGCTCCATGGAAGTTACGACAACTATTAAAATAAGTCACACAATGTGAAAACCGCCCGTTATCGCCACGCCCACTCCAGCATCTCTGCCAGGGGATCTCTCTCGCCCTCCTTCGCCTTCGGCGGATCTTCACTGCCTCTGCTATCCCTGGCCATCTCCGTTCTCATACTCTGCAATAATTCCAGACGTACCATGCCGTCTCTTCGCTCTCCCTGCACTCCGACCTCTTTTCCTTTCCTATCTTGTGGCTCCAGTTTCTGAAGCCCTTGCCTCCCAATAAGCCTGCTAGCACCATAACCTGCCCGCATAGGCGCTCCAGCGGTCTGTAACTTATGCGGTGCGCCTTGGCGAATACAAGCCCCGAGTCAGAGCTCTCTCAACATTCAATTGTGTTGGAGCACCGCCGGCGAATGGCAATTAACGAATCACATATGAAACCCTCAGCATCCAATCTATCGCGAGCGTGCAGTGTGATCTCACTGGCTAGTCATTATGAGACTGCGATGAATGGGGCTTAGCGGTTCGCTAGGCCTCAATTGCAACCACAGACATCGCGGGGCAATGTTACCAAACCAGGCACATCGCCTCAAAATAAAAGGGTTGAGACTGCCAACAAAGCCATGACGCACAACGCTTCTGTGACAATCAGTCCAATGTTTGCTTGCAATTGCCGGCTAATTCATGCAGTCAGCCGCTTTTAACGCGCAAACTAAGGAACACAAAACATGCTTGGCACACCGATCGCGCGGCCCGCAGTGGGACGATTGGTAAGCGTTGCTCCTGACGCGGCACGTTTTGTGAGGCTTAGTACAACTCAGGATTGTGGAGACTCGTTACAACAGACCCTTTCCAGCTGAGCGAGAGCTTTACCATAACTATACAGGGTTGCGCTTGCTCTCGTTCTGAAATTTATAAAATGAGGAACAGACCCTCAATCGCCGGTCTTTTTCGACAAGTGTGCGGGCGGTTCCTGGGATTCTTTTTGCAAAAGGGGAAGAACCACCGCTGTGACGACAGACCTGCGACCAACAACTATAATCCCGTACAACTTTGGGACCCGTTATGGCTCTTAGAGTTCCAGTTCCAGGTGATATATTATGGCTCGGGGCCGGTCAAACTATCGATGATGTTGAGGAGGGCCAGCTTAACCATCCGGTAGCAGTTGCTGGTGGGGTTGAGCAAGGACAGGTTGTGATTTGTGGGGTATGTACTTAGATCTTTCTCCATTTTAGTGTTGGTCTAGTTGGGATGCGGAAACAAACCGGAAGCGCCACAACATTGTGGAAATTTATATGGAAGAATGAGTGGGGAAAATATAAGATTCCTTGATGTTGGAAGAGATTATAATATATTTACTTCAATGAATCTATATCGCTGATCTCATGCCCTAGATCACGTCCTTTGGAGGCACACCTCTGGAGGACAGATTCCAGGATCCTAACATGCGATTCAAATACCTCCCCCTTTACTTCGACCCCCCGAATCCGGACATCGATAACAGTCCCGAAAGGGGTCTAAAGGTCGTTATCACTCATGGCTCGCCTTTCTCCAGGAGGTCATACGTGGAAGCCTCAAAACCATTCAGAGTGCCGACTACCGCCCTTTCGCCGCTAGCGCGTGGGAGGGCAAAGCTGGACCCGGATGCACTCACGCAGCTGCGGAGGGAGATACTGATCAGAAATCCGACATGGGAGGGGAGACTTGGGCCAGTGGAGACAAGCAGGAGGCGCACATCAGCGAGAAGGCAAGGTCCAGTGGTGGCTCCGGCATCACTTGCATCTCGTCGCAGACGGAGATTACCCGCAGATCCACCATCGACCTCAGCGTCATATGCATTTCGTTCCAACTTGGCAACACCGACAACTCCATTGCTGGGCTCAGCATCGCGTGCATCTCACCCCAACTTGACATCACGTATAGATCCGTCGTCGGCCACAGCGTCACATGCATCTCGCTCTAACTTTGCACCATCCATAGCGCCGAGCGTACCGGCATTTAATTTCCCGCATGTGGAAATCCCTGCTCCGCAAAGTAGCAGAACTTACTCTTCGACGGCGACACGTACTCCGCAACCGGCTTCCGCTAGCACTTTCAGCACGCACGAACGAGCTGATGAGGGGAGGGCAAGAGTTGTTGGTTACCGTCCAATTATTCAACTCCCGCCGAGAAGTTCTTGTAACCATCCCTATGCACTGGACCTAGAGAATGGGCCTGTGCTGGAGGAAGAGGAAGAAAGGGGGTGGAACTTGGAACGCGTGGCCATCACAATTGCTGTACTGGGCGTCGGCATTTATTCGACCATGCGATATCTCATGGGACGAGACTAGTATCTGATCCGGTGATCTTGATGTTTTCCCAAGCCAGGGGCAAGGGCGAAAAACAAAGCAAGGGTGAAAGCTATCTGCGAGAGGAGCCTGAATTCGAGATGAGTTTTTCTTACTTTCTTACGTACATGTTTTATCAGCAGGGTATGTTTCGATTACTGCTTTTTTTTTCTTTTATTTTCATTTTTTGAGCTTTTTTTTTTTTTTTTAATATCATTACTCGGGTGCCGCCCTGTGAGCTATGGCGAGGTTTTTGTGTGCATATGTATACTCTTTGTTAGGTTGCGATGCCTATAGTATAGGCATTAGCGGTTATGCATTGGCGGGTTCTTATTGTAGAGTACATGTATTCTACTCACTCAAAATAAAAAAATAAATAAAAATAAAAATAAAGAACTTAGCATCATATCTGGGACTCAAGTTTCTTGTCACTTACGTAGCTAGGCGCTACCGGTATCCAAATTAGAAAAGACAATGCTATTTTGCTGGTAAGCCGAATCTCTATCGTAGGGGACCAGAACGCAGATCTGGTGATCTGCTGGCTGGTACACACTCCTGTTCTTGGTTGACCCTCATTTGCCAAATTTGCGCCCCTTGACACGTGCAATCAAGCTTCCCAAGACAAAAAGCTTTCCAGCACACTGGTACTATACTAGTACGGTATTGGGGTGGCTCTGGCATTGGTAGTCTCACCAGAGGTGTATTGGGGGTGGTAGGTTATAACTTCGTATACCATATACTTCTTGAGGTGTAGAGTACTAAGTTACCTGGACTGTATCACGTGCATCCGCCCAAAAAAACAAGTAAGCTGAAAGCACATGATCATCTAGTTAGAAAGAGACTAGCAGTAACCCGCCTCCCTGTCGGAGGGGTGCTGCAGCGAGGGGGTAGAGGCTGTATGTGCACACAATGACTCGCCTTCTGACTGTGAGGCGCTTTTTCAGTATTATATTACTGTGAACTGACCTGCGCTTAGCGTAGCAGTTAACCTCTTGGTTAACTTAGCGACATACTAAGTGTAGAATTCAGGGCCTGACCTCTGTGGCGATGTATACAACCGGCTTTCCATTAATCATTTCCACAGAGTCGTCGTCCTCAACTGTAATACAACTAGCCTCAAGCATCTCGGATTCTTTCTTTCGGAGTTGCGCGGCGAACCATTCTCGTTGCCATTCGATGTTTCCATCCTTTTCTGTAACTGCTTGCAGACTCTCAGGCAGCAATCAGCGCAGTTAAGACAGCAGGGAAAACTGGAAAAGCGAGGACTGCGGACCTGGCGCGGTGCGTGTGAGGCTGATGGTGCGTGCAATGCTGATGTTGGCAGCTGCGTGCCTTCTGAGATCTCTAGTACCAAGATGGTTATGTCATGCCGCAATAGGAATTAACAGGGATTAGTTCTTGGTAACCACCATGCAGCGATCGACCCGAACCATAGAATGCTCTCGAACCGCCGCCATAGCTCTACATCATTCCACCTCATTCTACAGCATTCTACAAGCACTCTTCTATGTCATGTCCAAGTTCATGCAATACTCGTACCTGCTACTTCTGTTCAATCTCTCTCGTCTATATATACCTCTCCTACCCGCCTGTATGTAGTCTCCACTGGTCAACGTACGCTCATTCTCTCTCCTACCTCGTCTCTCCCTGTGTGCCTGCTCCTTCGTAGCACTCGCGATCGTGCCTCCGCCTACTGATTCCAGCGTCGCCCTTACAGTTTGACCAGTCACCCTTATCGCGCCTGCTACGAATCGCTATGGACGACACCCTTATGCGCGAAACGCTTCCTCCGGAAGGGTCACCTCGTTGCCAACTGCTCCCTTCATGACGCCATCAACTAGCGCTACGTCTCAGGACTCTGCCTCGATTCTCGATCGGTTCACTATGCCTCCTGAGTTGCGATCGTACTTCCAGGACCTACAGAGCACTGTACAACAACTCCATACTACAGTTGCTACCCTCCGCTCAGCGACTCCCACCTCAGGTTCCACTACTACTGATCATGCGCCGAAGACCAAGGCACCGGACATTTTTACAGGGAACCGATCGAAGCTTCGCTCCTTCCTTTCGCAGATCTATCTCTACATCGAAGTGCATCCCCACGAGTTTCCTACCGAACGATCGAAGGTTCTTTATGCCGCCTCATTCCTCAAGGGTGCCGCCTTTCTGTAGTTTGAGCCTCACCTCCGCACTCTACATCAGCACACTACCTCAGCGCTTTTGGACAATTTCGACGCCTTCTGTCAAGCACTACAACAGACCTATGGTGATATTGACACTCGCGCCAATGCGGAAAGAGCGATTGAACGCCTGCGACAAGTCGGTTCTGCGGCAGACTACGCATCACGTTTTCAGCAACTCACCTCGTTCCTTAATTGGAATGAAGAGGCACTCATCTGGCGGTTCTATAGGAGCCTTAAGGATAGGGTTAAGGATGAACTAGTTAAGGAAGAACGCCCCAAGCAGCTTTCTGAACTAATTGAAAGGGCCGTACGCATAGATAACCGCTTGTTCGAACGAAACCGAGAATTTCGCACCTCCTCTGAGTGGGCATCGAAGACCAATCGATCTGATCCTGAGCCAATTGATCTTTCCGTAGTCAGTACTAAGCCCGCTCCCCAGCGTATCCCTACTAATCGTGATCTCTCGCCACAAGAACGTGCTCGCCGGCTTAAGTGCAAACTCTGCCTTCTCTGTGCCAAACCAGGACACAAAGCTGCTGAATGTCGATCCAATACTCAGACCCAACAGCTCACTTCTAGTACCAAGCAGGACCCAAAGAAGAAAGAGCGTGTCAATATCTCCTTCACTACTACAGCTGAGGACAGTTCAGGGAAAGAACCAGCTCAGACGAACTAAACCGCCCTGCTCTGAGCTTTACCGAGGGCGATATTCTTCTTTATTATACCAGACCGACCTCTGACTCTCATCTCATTGTCAATGGTTTACTCCGTTCTAGTTCTGTTTGTACTCCTGTTACTATCGTGATTGATTGTGGTGCTTCGTCAGATTTCATAAACCGCCCCTTTATTGACAGATATCCTATACCACTCCTTCGCCACCCTACACCTATTGATCTTGAAGTAATTAATGGTTCTTCTATTTCGTCTGGTTCTGTTACTCATTATACTGTGCCTATAACCCTGTCTATTCACTCACATTCTGAGAAGGTCCCTTTGCATGTTATTCCAATGAAGGATTATGATATTGTTCTAGGTATTCCTTGGTTGCGTTTGCACAATCCTGTTATCAATTGGGCTAAAGATGAGGTTGACTTTACTTCTGCATTCTGTCATTCACATTGCCTGCCACCCTTGAATATCTCACGATCGCGGGTGCTACGAAGGAGCAGGTACACAGGGAGAGACGAGGTAGGAGAGAGAATGAGCGTACGTTGACCAGTGGAGACTACATACAGGCGGGTAGGAGAGGTATATATAGACGAGAGAGAGTGAACAGAAGTAGCAGGTACGAGTATTGCATGAACTTGGACATGACAACATAGAAGAAGACAGATGGAAATAGAAACATACATGACGGCATAGAAGAGTGCTTGTAGAATGCTGTAGAATGATGTGGAATGATGTAGAGCTATGGCGGCGGTTCGAGCGCATTCTGTGGTTCGGGTCGATCGCTGCATGGTGGTTACCAAGAACTAATCCCTGTTAATTCCTATTGCGGCATGACAGGTTACCCTTATCAATTCTGCGAGTATGCGAAAGTGCCAATTGTGCGAGAGTGTGAGAGTACGGGTTGTGTGACTTGTGCGAGTTGTGCGAGTTCATGCAAGCCCAAAGATGCCCAAGATGCGAATTGTCGTACTTTCGTTCTTCAGCCACAGCTCGCCGGTCGAAGGGACCAATGTTTTTTTTTTTTTTTTTTTTTTATCACGTGACCCCACTTGTAGCTGTTCGCTATGGCAGGGCAAGGGACCAAGACAGATAGTATGCACTACTGCCTTTCAATGGACTGGAGCGGTGAGAACTGACGGCACGAATGCACGACCAAATGCGAGTACGAGTGCCAAAGCGTGGGTATGAGAAAGAAGAGAAAAGAAGGTTGTTGATTGTATGTGCTACAGTACAGAAAGTCTATATATATGCTAGCCATGAACGCCTCATGTGCTGCCCTTATCAACACGTGCCTTCCATGCTAAGCTTGCCTTTACCCATCCCGTCGTCGTCACCACAGTGAGTACTCTCATATTAAGTAGCAACTACTTTCAGAATTAAGCAGAGGCTTGATTAGCTTAGCAGAGGCTATAAGTATCTTTAGGCAATTCTATAGTCTATATAACTTATTGATATATACATATTTATAATGAAAAAAAGTATAAAAGCTCTAATTTGAATATAAAATATTATATTAATTAATATTAGAATACTACTTATATTTATTTAAGTCTAACGCTTACTTTCTTATATACTTTCTAGTAAAAATTTTACCTCGCCATAGCCTATAGAGCGGCACGCGAGTAATAATATAAAAAAAAAAAAAAAAGAAATAGTAAAAATTTTCTCTTAGCTAATTTCTATAAATTATAATATAAATCTGAACTATTTTATACTAGCTTTTTAAATCTCTAACTACTACTTTAATATATATAAAATAGAATTTATTAAGTTTAAAAAGTTTAAAGATTTAGTAAAAGTTTTAAGACTTGCTTAAAATGGATGCTTGGTATTTGCTAAGGTATTTTCACTACTCTATATGGTAATACAACTACCAAAATTAATATCTTTGGTATTAGCCCAATTCCATAATTATATATCTATAACGGCAGAGGATTTCAGATATATAGGTATGACTCTAAAATTTTTTTAAAAATATTAGAGATATACCTATAGCACATCTAGTAATTTTTCTAGGATTTTTCGCTCGCTAAGAGTTTACTGCATAGAAATTTGAAAAGCATAGTAAAAAAAATTTAGTTATAAATATTAGACTCTAGTATTGCGCTGAGAGTAGCAGGTTACTAGTAGCCAGTAGTGCATTGCCCATCGCAATATGATAGTGGTGAGGAGGGCAATATAATAGTGGTGAAAGGGTAGTAGTAGCAACTGGCACAAGTATGGAGGTACCTACCGGTACTTGTGCTGAAGGCATTGTTCCAGTTAATCCACGAATAGATTCGTT
The DNA here is from genome assembly GCA_015179045.1 of Kalaharituber pfeilii. Taxonomy (NCBI): domain Eukaryota; kingdom Fungi; phylum Ascomycota; class Pezizomycetes; order Pezizales; family Pezizaceae; genus Kalaharituber; species Kalaharituber pfeilii. The sequence goes on along the minus strand of WHUZ01000068.1, from coordinate 2 downwards.
TA